>CM070535.1:23782570-24277570 GCA_036346415.1 Raddia guianensis
CCTGCAGCATATGACCGACCACCTTCCCCGCATAACCTAGTCTTGAGAAGACGCTGGTCTTGTTGCGCTGGGGAACTCCCCGCTGAACGGGATGACTCGCCCGGAGAAACTCTCCGGGACAATCCACCACGCCCTTCCTCGTGGTGGCGACGACGCGCTCCTCACGAGGGACCGTCTGTGATCATCGCGGCGCCGCTGCCCCCGTGGTCGCGATGACTACGAGGACTTGGCGAGCGACGGCGACCACGGTAGCCCGCTCATGGACAAGGATCCTTCGATGGTGACGGGGTCACGCGATCGATCGTAGTCGTCCGAATCATTCCGGCAGCTTTGGGTGCTACGCTCGGAGGAGTTGTTGACTTCTCCTAGAGACTTTAGGCCTTCACCGCCGCTCTAGGTTAGACGCGAAAGACGCTTATGCGGCGAGATCAGCTTGATTGGTGGATCTAAGGACCGCTGCTATAGCTTCGAGCCGCTCCCGACTTTGATCTATGGGTCCCGGATCTCGAACCATCCGCGTTACGCCCGATCGAGTCCGGCCACGCGGGAATTGACCCGGTCAGGAAGCTCGCCGAGACTTAGCGCCGCAGACGCGAGGTGGGTCGCGACGCCGCCGCCATAACGGTCGCGAAACCGCGCTAAGGTCGACCGATGGAATCGCCGAGGTCATGCGCGACGACGCCTTGCTCGCGAAAGCACTCGCGTAGCCTCGCCTTGATGCCGAGCGAGTTAATCTGCCCGACCGCCAGTGCCACGCCCGTGCAGGATCCTCGAGGTTCCTACATCGCCATGTTAATGCCGCGGGGGCCATGCGAAGGTATGCTAGACGGTGTCATCGGTGTGTTCCACGGTGGAATCTACCGACATAGCCTTGGAATCGACAAATCTAAACCATCGTAAAGATCATCGCCTGTAGTCGCCGCCGATGACGGAGGCGATCTGAGGCTATCTTCGCCATGTAAGCGAGACATCCGCCGGATGCGAAAGCGCTCGAGACCGAACAGACGATTCGAATCGACAGAGGATGAGACATCCTGTCCCTTCGAGTCGTAGTCCCTCAGCAAGTATCTCTCAGATCGCTGATGGAGTTCGACATGCTCGACCATGTGTCCCCACGGACGGCGCCAAATTGTCGACGGTTGGGATATCGACCCAAGTCAACCAAGGTTCTTCAAAGAGGAGATAGAGACACGCTAACAACCACTTAACAAAGAACGAACAGAGACAGGGTTTTTATCCCGTTCAGCCTCTCGGAGAGATAATAGCCCCACGCCCAGCCTTTCTTATATATCAGGGATGAATACAAGAGGTGGCTCGACGAGACGAACAAGTCTCGGCGAGATTATGCGAGTACAAGTACGCGATAAGCTATAAGATGATGACTAGACCCCCTTAACACGCCATAGGGGCTATGTTTATATAGTGGTGAGCAAACCGACCTACCGAAGGAATATCGGGCCGGGCTAACTACGAGTACGTAACGAACTCATACATGCCAAATATATCCCACGGTAGATAAGGAATACTCCTAGTCTTGGGGATCACGACTCCTATTCCAATCCGGAAACCACGCCCGGTCTTCACGTAGTCAGCAGTAACTCTTGTTCGAGTAGGACTCAAACACTAATCTTAGGTCGTTCACGCAATCGCGTCGTCACCAAGAAGCTGTTCGGCAGATGCACATGGGCTCGATAGAACCTTCCAGGAGCCGGACCCCGTAGGTTGCTCGATTGGGCTGTCAGGAGGGGCCATGGCTATGGGCCGTGATCTAATCCCGACAGTTTAGTTCCCCGAGACTCAAGTGGAAGAACTCACTAGAGCGGGTCATCCCTTGAGACTCAAAGTCACGAAGAGGTATTTTTCCCGCTACAAAGGCATGTAACAAGCGAATCGAACAAAGTTATGGTTCAACCAACAAGACTTGTTCGACCGAACAAACCCGACAAGGCTTAGCAACCCGCTAAGGCCTAACAGGAACGACATCCGTCCGAGCAGAGCACTCACCTTCAGGCAAACACACGAAAAATAGCCGCTATGCACTCCAACGGTAATCTCCTCGGCCGCATGCGGTGAAAACAGCGACCGCTTTACCTAGCCGCTGTAGTAAAAACTAGCCGCTCGGGACAAAACCGCTGCAGAGCTGCTTATACGGACTATAAAAGTACCTAAGCCGCATGCCAGCCACCACTTCGCTCTCGCGCTTTCCTCTCTAAGCCCTAGCTCCAACCACGCCAAAGATCAAGTACCCAAACCCCATCACCGACCTCGTCGTCCGTACTCGGGAATCGCTATGGCCAAATTCACGGTGCACTAGCTTGACCGAGGAGGACCTTAGGATCCGGGAGGAGGGTCACATCGACACCGGAATGGAGGCTGCCCGAGAGAGGATACTCCGAGCCGCCGAGGGAGAGTTCGTTACCAACAGCTTGCACCGCTCGGGTTGAGGTCTCCGAGAGGACCGCCGAGGCCTTCTTGAACATCACGATTGGAGGTGGCGAACCTCAATCGAACTCCATCCTCCAGATGGCCGCCTTCGCACACTGCGAGGGCTATCTGGCATCGATCCGCCGGGGCCGTTCCTCCATTACTACACAAGAACGAGGAGCAGCCCGCCGCTTGGCTACTGGGTGCTACTACCTCAAGCTCCGCCACCGCCGATGACGCGCCAGACTCGCCCACCTCTCGCCGACTCAATGGGTGCGTGGTGGGTGAGGTGGTTATAAGATCAAGCCTCCCTTAGGCTTAATGTTTTGTAATTGATGCCAACTGGCCTCGACGGATCGCATCAAGGCTAAGGATGTTATTTTCTAGTTCTTCTATTTTCCTTGTGTGCGAAAACCGCTTCGCCCATCCGCCCATTGATGTCTGCAAGATCATCTCTCCGTAGTAGGTCCCATCGAGCACAAGTTCCACCATCCGAGTGAGTTCGAGCGGTTCTAGAGATGCCAGTGTCCGTGGTTCGAGAGTTCGGGGAGTACAAATGTCTGTGGTTTTCAGAGCCGCCAAGTTCAAAGCCGATATTTTTTTAGGCGCTAAACCTCCCGCCGATTCCACAAGTCGACAAGATAGGCCAACAACCCTAGGTGTGACGTCGGACGAAGCTCAGATAGTCAAAAACTCGAGTGGAAAATTTCAGCCCTCCGGATCAAGGCGAGATAGCCGCTTGACGGCGTCCGGTGAGCACAAGCCAAATCGCTAAGTCCCAAAATCACACCCATCGCCGGACGGCGTCCGATTTTCGACAGCGTCCGACAAGCAATGGATTCCAACGACCCAACTCAAAATTGGCTAAGTCCTCAGTTCAAAGTCACTGCTTGACGGACGGCGCCAAGCAGCATCGGACGGCGTCCGATTGTTCATCAGAGATCTCCCAGAGCGTCCCGACGGGCACCGGACGGCGCTCGTCAATGGGGGTGCGACAGAGTCACCGCTTGACGGCGTCCGACAGACCGGACAGCGTCCCGACGACGGCTAATCCCGCGACCAAACACTGTGGGCACTGCTTCACTCGCACGCTAGCTTCACCGACGGACGCGTCTGATGAACCAACCGGACGGCGTCCGTCAAGTTCAAATTTTGATAAAACCCACTGCTCGGACGGCGTCTGACGGAACCGGACGGCCCGATAGAGTGATCCGAAACTCGCGATTTAATCTGAGCTGCCCATTTCTAGGGTTCCGCCTTGGGCCTATAAATAGGGCTTGGTGTACGGGTAAAATTGAGAGAGCCATCATTAGCGCCCACCCCTTGCCTTAGCCACCATGAGAGCTCCTCCCATGGCACCCACCTCCACCTAGGGTTCCATGTGATTGAGAGATTGAGAGGGAGAAGAAGAGAGGAAGGAGAAGAAGAAGGTGTTCCCTACCTCCTCCCATCATCTCCAAGGTTTGCTCCAACTACCATGGTGTTTTTTGCCCTAGTTTTTATGGGGAGAGAGAAGGGGTAGTGAGAGACGATCTTGATCTTGTGCTTTGGGACTTCGCCGGGTGAGATCGCCCACGCCACGGGCTTCATCAACCGCACGACTCACATCCGCCCATCCGTTGAGACACAAGTCCGCCGTGTGCTGTCGCGGCCATCTCCGTGTGTCTGGGTGCCACGGCTTCCGTGTGTCGGAGCCAAATCCTCCATGTGTTGGGGGTGTCTCATGTGTTGAGATTAAACCCACCGTGTGTCGGTGGTCGGTGCCGTGTGTCGGTGCTTCGGTGGGTGTGTGCTCTCGCCAGGAGAGAACTCGCCTCAGGTGAAGGCTTGGAGCTCGCCTACCATGTGTTGGGTGAAGAGCTACCGCGAGTGGATTGAGGGCTAGGGACGAGAGAGTCCCGACTTCTCTGCAGGTGAGAAGTTTCTCAACTGAGACGAGGTGCTCATGTGTTGAGCACCGAACTTCGTAAACACCTCGGTTTGCGCCTCCTCATCTCACTTGTTTAATTACGCATATTGTCTTAATCGCTTACGTGTGAGTGCCATCGAGCCTCCTAGTAGTCGCATGTGCATTATTGTGATCACTTCCGCAACTAGACTCTAGATCAATCGATAGCTTGGGTTCTTAATTTGACTAAGTAAATCGCTTAATCGAGAGAAGTAAAATTTGAAAAGAGTCGATTCACCCCCTCTCGCCTAGGATCCTTACAAGTGGTATCGAGAGCACGGGTCTCTAGTTGCTTAACCGCATAGAGATGGCCGACGGGGTAGTGTAGCCGCCAATAGGATTCCTCTATTTAGTGGCACTAATTTCAGCTTTTGGAAGTTGCGTAATGAAAGTATTTCTCCAGTGCAATGGGAATGGATGTTTGGAGAGTTGTAGAGTCTCCTCATGGTGTCACACTCACTAACAATGTACCGCCACACCCGCCAAAACAAACTCCTAGAGACCGATGCTAAGGCCATGAACGCCTGCTTTGTGGTTTGAGCATGGAGGTCTTTGATAGAGTTAGCAATCTCACTAGTGCACACGAGATATGGATCACACTCATTGAGATTCACGAGGGCACCTCACCGTTAAGGAGGGTAGACTAGTGGTTGTCAAGGAGCGCTTTGACTGGCCTGTAATGCTTCCAAATGAAAATGTCAATGCTATGTTTACTCGGCTTAACCCCATCCTTAACGAGCTTAAGGGCCTTGGTCACACTGCTGCAATGATGAAGTGTGCAGAAAATGTCATGGATCCTCCCCAAGAAGGACTATCTGGACATCATCACCTATCTCACCAACAAGGTGATGTGGAGAAGCTGGCTCCCACAGCCTTTGCTCAAGAAGATCACCGCCATGAGATGATGCTCCTAATGATCGTGGAGGATTCCCCGCCTCAAATAAGAATCAAGGGATTGCTCTCAAGGCCGTGGATCTAGACAGAGTGGTCTCAAGTCAAGTCAACTGAGGACAAGGTGAGATGAGTTGGAACGAGCTTGAGGAGGGCTTCCAACACTTCGCCTGCTTATGAAGCAAGCTGGCCAATTCATGAGCGTAAACGGCTATGGAGGCAAGAAGAGGATGAGCCAAACACTCATGCGTAATACCGATGCTATGAGTGTCGAGAAGGGCACATCGCTCAATGTGTCCTCGTAAGGGAAACACCAAGTACAAGGACAAAGGAAAGGACAAGGGTGATGGCGAGAGGCGAGGCACAATGACAACAAGAAGAAGACTCCCCGTAAGTCTGGATTCAAGGTCGCCTCACAAGGCAAGAGACTAGCCTTTGTGGGAGAATGGGTGACCGATGATAGCCCATGACACGCCCGCTTCTCGAGATGAGGAATTAGCCGATCAAGAGTTGGCCACCATGGCGATAGCCGAGTCTGTACACCTCCTTCAGCCTCGCTTCCAAGATGTCTTACGGCCACACCGAGGCTCGAGAATGGTATTCGATGACGATGGGGCTTCTTCCACTACTTCCTCTACATCGGCAAAGGCTTCACCGACCTCCCCGGTACTTCCAAGTGCTCGATGGCTCGACCTAGCGCGAGGTGAGCGACTCGGTTCGACTCGATGAGGATGTTGAAGGCATGCGTGATTGTCTTAGGAAGCTTGTGAGCGCTTATAAGCATGAGACACTAAAGAATCTTGAGCTTGGTAAACCTTGATTGCTTTGCAAACTAAGTGCAAAAACCTTGTGTCTAGATGTGATAGCTTAGAATCGAGCATGATACTTTGCTAGGTTCTAACAAGAATCATTCATCTAAGTGCAATGTGTTAGAACAAGAGCGCGATGCTTTGAATGAATCCTCAGATGATCTCATGACTACTTATCATGTACTTAGGGAGAACCATGAGACACTTCTCGCTAAGAATGATGAATTGGTTGTTTTGCCTCTTGCTCAACTAGTTGATACATCTGCTGATGCTTTGATGTCGCTTGTGCCACGCTCACTACATTGCTATTGCACCTGTATTGATTTGACTCTTGCTTGCCCCGAGGTTGCCCATGATTGCACTATATTGGCTTCCACTTCTAGCGGTTCCTCTAGCAATGCACTAGTGTGTACACCTGATAATTGTAAATTTGCATTAGCTGCTAGGGAGCTCGCTATTGAAAATGCTGAGTTAAAGTCTAAACTTGAGAAATTTGATAAGGGGCTTGGGAAGTGCTATGAGGGTAGCCTAGCCTTGGATAAGATGCTCAAGGAACAAAGAAAACCTTCCCAAAAGGGTGGCTTGGGTTTTACCCCTGAGAAGCCAAAGGGGAGGAAGAAATCAAGTGTTCCTCGAGCATCTACCCATAGGCAAGGTTACTATCAGACTCATCCCAAGAAGAGGCATGGTAACAACTTGCACACTAGCAACAATGTTTTTAGGATGAACAATGGGCACGGCACTTGGCAAGGACCTCCTAGGCACTATAACTCCACATGGCAGCAAAGAAACAATAGTGCTTGGCAATATGGTCCTAGATCCTACAATAACTGGCAAGGTCCTAGGTATCGCAACACTTGGCAATCACCTAGGCAAAACTTCTGGAATGGACCTCCTAGGCACAACATTGGTAGGACACATCCACCTAGGAACCAAAACCGCAACACTCTCATTCACACACAACCAAGATTCCCTAGAGCACATACCGAGTTGTATGATCAATACTTGCTCAAGAAAAATGATCGAGGTAGGATGATCTAGATTTGTTGGGCTCAAGTCCGAGAATGAGCACAAGGCACATGTTTGGGTGCCTAAGTCATTGATTGATCGCTTTGCTCGTGGTTGCTTCGGTATGAAGGCTAACCCTGGGACCTCCCTGTGGGTCCCAGAGTCACATAAGTGATCTTCTTCATGACAGTGAACTAATCGGAGTGGAGGGTGCCATTGATCATTGACAGTGGGTGCACCCAACACATGACCGCAACCCCTATTGTTCACCTCTATTAGTGGAGGAAGGCAAGATTCCCCAAGGTTACTTTTGGAGATGGAAGCAAGAGCAAGGTTCTTGAGTCGAAGGTAGCAATTTCTTCAGATCTTTCAATTGATAATGTGCTACTTGTGAAAACTTTGAGCTATAACCTCCTCTCTGCTGCCCAAATATGTGATTTGGGGTTCCATTGCAATTTCTCACCGAGGGTTTGTTGGTTTTGGACAAAATGAAAAACTTGTGTTCAAAGGCATTCGCTTTGAAAACTTGTTTCTTGTGAACTTTAATGAGCCTCGCCAGATCCGTCCTCGACTTGTCTTGTCGCCAAAGTCTCTCTTGGTTGGCTTTGGCATAGACGCCTTGGGCATGTCGGCATGGCAAATTTGAAGAAACTTTTCAAAAACGAGTTGATTCTTGGTGTGCAAGATGTGACATTCGAGAAAGACAAGCTATGCAAAGGCTCGTCAGTAAGAAGCAAGTGGCAAGCTCACATCCTCGCCAAGAATGTCATGTCTACATCTCGACCTCTTGAGCTTTTACACATGGATCTTTTGGGCCAACTACCTATGTGAGTATCGGGAAATCTCTATTGCTTGGTCATTGTTGATGACTTCTCCCGATACACCGGGTCTTCTTTCTACCGACAAAACTCCAACCGAGATGTTTTCAAAAGTTTATAAAGAAAGCCCAAAATGCGCTTTGATTGTACCTCAAGAAGGTGAGAAGTGACAATGGGACGGAGTTCACTAACACTTCGCTGAGATCTTCTCGATGAGTTAGGAATTGATCATCGCTTCACTACCTACACCCCTCAAAGAAATGGGGTGGTTGAGAGGAAGAACAGGACGCCATCGAGATGGCGAGGACAATGTTGGATGAGTACAAGACTTCACATCTGCTCGGGTCAAGCAATAACACACCACATCGCAGATCAACAGTCAGACCTTCACAAGCTCCTCAAGAAGACGCCCCACGAGCCGCTAGTAGGAAGACGACCCAATGTCTCCTACTTGTGGTTTTTGGCCGCAAGGTCTACATCAAGAAGAAGCGGAGCACTTGGGCAAGTTCCAGAGCAGAGTGGACATGGGAGTCTTCTTGGGGTACTCACCAGAGGGTCTTCCTTCGTGGTGTACAACGAGAGCAAAGGGTCGATTGAGGAGACCTCGCGATGTGAAGTTCGACTTAATCCAATGGGAGCCAAGGAGAGCATGAGAACTTGGATGATGTGGACGGTGAGCAGCTTGGCAAGAGCGGTGGAGGAGATGCCTCACTGTGATGTGAGGCCAGAGAGGTTCAGAGGGAGACCGAGATGCCCATCACCTCTCACCCCGAACCAATGCCGACTGGGAAGCATTGCCTCAAGACAAATGAGTGTGGAGCCGGGCCCAGAGGCAGATAGAGCTTGGAGCCGATGCAGAGTCACCGAGCTACCACCTCAGCTTGATCAAGACCCATCACACCATAGCTCGTGATCATCCAAATTGATCAAGTGATTGGGGAATTGACTCAAGGAGTGCAAACAAGGTCAAGGACAATAAGGCCGGAGGTCAAGGCTTTGGCAAGCTTCTGTGAGCACACGGCGCTTGTGTCGAGCTGAGCCAAAGAAAGTGGAAGAGGCTCTTAGTGACTCGACCGGATCAATGCTATGCACGAGGAGCCGAACAACTTTGAGAGGAACAAAGTCTGACCTTAGTGGAAAGACCAAGTGATTGCAACGTGATTGGCACCAAGTGGGTTTTCAAGAATAAGCAAGATGAACTTGGAGTGGTGGTGCGCAACAAGGCTAGATTGGTCGCCTGTGGTTTCACACAGATTGAGGGAGTTGACTGTGGTGACACCTATGCTCCTGCGTGGCACGCCCGAGGCTATCGATTGCTTGTGGCATTCTCTACATGTCACAACATCATCCTCAAACAAATGGATGTGAAGAGTGCTTTTCTCAACGGTACATTGAGAGCTAGTGTATGTGGAGCAGCCTCCGGGTTCAAGATCCTCATTACTCGACTCAAGTGTTCAAACCGTCAAGGCTTTATATGGTCTCAAGCAAGCTCCTGTGGCATGGTACGAGAGGCTAAGGGACTTTCTGATCGGCAAGGGATTCACAATGGAAGGGTTGACACGACTCTATTCACTAAGGTGGTGGATGGAGATCTGCTCTTGTGCCAGTCTACGGATGATATCATCTTCGCAAAGACAAATGAGTCCTTGGTCAACGAAGTTCAAAGAACATGATGAGAAAGGAGTTCGAGATGTCAATGATGGGAGAATTGAACTTTTCTTGGGATTTCAAATCAAGCAACTCAAGACCGGGACATTCATGTGTCAAGAGAAGTACATCCACGACCGCTCAAGCGCTTCAACATGGAGGATTGCAAGCCAATTCAACACCAATGGGAACGAATTGCCACCTCGACCTCAATCAAGAAGGTAAACATGTCGCACCAAAAGCTTTATCGCTCCATGATTGGTGCTTTGTTATACTTGACCGCATCTAGGCCGACATCATGTTTAGTGTGTGTATGTGCTTAGATTTCAAGCCTCCCTAGAGAAATACATATGACCGTCAGAAACGTAATCCTTCGATATCTCAAACACACACCTAGCATAGGAATTTGGTTCCCGGCGGCGCGCGGTTTGAGCTCCTAGGCTATTCTCGACTCAGATTATCCCGTGCAAGATCGATCGCAAAAGCACTTCCGGGCGTGTCACTTTCGGGTAGGTGTCTTGTGTCATGGGCGCAAAGAAACAGATTCGTGGCGCCATCTATCGCCGAGGCCGAGTATATAGCGGCAGGGAGTTGTCTGTGCACAACTTCTTTACTTGACACGCCGTTGTTTGACTTTGGGCTTAAACTTGATCACGCGCCTCTCCTATGCGATAACGAGAGCGCGGTGAAGATAGCGGCAACCCGGTCCAACACTCACGGACTAAGCATATTGACGTCCGTCACCATTTCCTTCGGGATCATGTGGCTAAGGGCTTACATTGTGCTTGAGCACGCATGGACAGAGGATCACTTGTCGACATATTCACCAAGCCACTTGATGAGGCACGATTCTCGCAAATTGAGAAATGAATTGAACGCCTTAGACAAGTCAAACATTGCCCGAGTTGGTCGTGTGGCTTTGTTATTCGCTGCAAATCTTTTGAAGCATGTGTGAACTTTTAGGTGCTTTGCTTGTTATAATCGATGTTGTTTATTGCCTATATGTTCATCACATGAAATTGATAGCTATAGCATATGTTTACTTTGTCACTAGCTCAACCGTGTCTAACTCAATATATAATTGAAGCCACGAGCATGTGTTAGAAGGGCTATAGCTTCTAGTTCCATTTGATTGCTCAAACTCTTTGGTTGACCATGTGCGTCTAAGCCTAGATTGTGTTCTTTCATTTTGCACATGTCTATACTTCGCTGAGTTGAGCAGTTTTGAGAAAATGTTGAGCCGAATTTGCAAAATATGCTAAAAGTGAATAAGGCCACAAGTGGTCATACATGTCTCACCAATGTCTCCTCGATGAGATAGCTCGCCATTGCACTAGGCATGAACTTAGGGGGAGCTTTGGATGACCGAGACGCTTATCTTCAGTGTCATGCTGGATGGCGTCGCCTATGGTTTGAGACATAGTAAATTTGAGAAAATTCAAGATGAAGAATGTGAAACTTTTCAATAATGAGCTCAACCAAAATGTTTTAGTCTCAAATAGGCTTGGTGATAGACAGTGTAGCTTGGAGTGCATCTTCTAGTGCTATGGTGCATCATGTGTCTCCCTTTGAATTTTGGAGCAACTCTTGATACTTCTAGCTATTGTTCATCTTATATTTGCTCTAGGTCATAATAACTTGAATTACACATCTACCAATTTGGCTCTAATTGATCTTGTAACATTGTGACCTTGAGATGGTTAGATTTTGAGTGTGATGAACTTATCGGCGTGTTTGCACTAGTATAACTTCCAAAGCGCTACTTTCTGGTCATTGATGTCAAAGGGGGAGAAATAATAGCAAATCCCATGTACATGTTTTGGATGCTTGGGGAGAATTGAATTGATTTTGGTTACAAGTGGTAGGTTTAGGAGATGCTTTGCTCCTAGGATAGAGATTTGGATGGAGATGCTTTGCTCCATGAAATGTGATGAATTTTCAAGTGGTATGCATTAATTTAGGGGGAGCTCTAGTCTCACATACATTACACTCTATCAATTGGCCTAGTATCTTGTATGTGTTGAATGGCGCAATGTTTCGAACCAACCCATTGCACCGTAGATTGTATTTTGTTTGCCCGGTCACGTTGATTTAGTAGTGTTGTCATCAATTACCAAAAGGGGAGATTGCAAGATCAAGCCTCCCTTGGGCTTAATGTTTTGGTAATTGATGCCAACTGGGCCTCGACGGATCGCATCAAGGCTAAGGATGTTATTTTCTAGTTCTTCTATTTTCCTTGTGTAAGCAGAAATCGCTTCGCCCATCCGCCCATTGATGTCCGCAAGATCATCTCTCTGGTTGTAGGTCCCATCGAGCACAAGTTCCACCATCCGAGTGAGTTCGAGCGGTTCTAGAGATGCCAGTGTCCGTGGTTCGAGAGAGTTCGGGAGTACAATTGTCCGTGGTTTTCAGAGCCGCCAAGTTCAAAGCCGATATTTTTTTAGGCGCGAAACCTCCCGCCGATTCCACAAGTCGACAAGATAGGCCAACAACCCTAGGTGTGACGCTCGGACGAAGTCAGTATAGTCAAAAACTCGAGTGGAAAAATTTCAGCCCTTCGGATCAAGGCTGATAGCCGCTTTGACGGCGCCCGGTGAGCACAAGCCAAATTCGCTAAGTCCTGTAAAATCACACCCATCTGCCGGACGGCGTCCGACAGCCTTTGGACAGCGTCCGACAGCAGCGGATTCCAACGACTCCAACTCAAAAATTGGCTAAGTCTCAGTTCAAAGTCACTGCCGGACGGCGTCTCGACAACCGATCGGACGGCGTCCGATTAAGTTCATCAGATCTCCCAGAGCGCCCGACGGGCACCGGACGGCGTCGTCAATGGGGTGCGACAGAGTCACCGCTTGACGGCGTCCCGACAGACCGGACAGCGTCCGACGACGGCTAATCCCGCGACTAAACACTCGTGGGCACTGCTCACTCGACGCTTAGTTTCACCGACGGACGCGTCCGATGAACCAACCGGACGGCGCCCGGTCAAGTTCAAATTTTGACAAAACTCCACTGTCGGACGGCGTCGACGGAACTGGACGGCGTCCGATAGAGTGATCCAAACTCGCGATTTAATCTGAGCCGCCCATTTCTAGGGTTCCGCCTTGGGCCTATAAATAGGGGCTTGGTGTACGGGGTAAAATTGAGAGAGCCATCATTAGCAGCCACCCCTTGCCTTAGCCACCCATGAGAGCTCCTCCCATGGCACCCACCTCCACCTAGGGTTCCATGTGATTGAGAGATTGAGAGGAGAAGAAGAGAGGAAGGAGAAGAAGAAGGTGTTCCTCACCTCCTCCCATCATCTCCAAGGTTTGCTCCAACTACCATGGTGTTTTTGCCCTAGTTTTCATGGGGAGAGAGAGGGGTAGTGGTGAGAGACGATCTTGATCTTGTGTTTTGGGACTTCGCCGCCGGGTGAGATCGCCGCACGCCACGGGCTTCATCAACCGTGACGACTACATCCGCCTCCATCCGCTGAGACACAAGTCCGGCGTGGTGTCGGGGTGCCACTTGCCTCCGTGTGTCGGAGCCAAATCCTCCATGTGTTGGGGGGTGTCTCATGTGTTGAGACGAAACCCACCGTGTGTCGGTGGTCGGTGCCGTGTGTCGGTGCCGCTGGGTGTGAGTGCTCTCGCCAGAGAGAACTCCGCCTCAGGAAGGCTTGGAGCTCGCCACCATGTGTTGGTGAAGAGCTACCATGAGTGGATTGAGGGCTAGGGACTAGAGAGTCCCGACTTCTCTGTGGTGAGAAGTTTCTCAACGGAGACGAGGTGCTCATGTGTTGAGCACCAACTTCGTAAACACCTCGGTTTATGCCTCCTCATCTCACTTGTTTAATTACGATATTGTCTTAATCGCCACGTGTGAGTGCCATCGAGCCTCCTAGTAGTCGCATGTGCATTATTGTGATCACTTCCGAACTAGACTCTAGATCAATCGATAGCTTGGGTTCTTAATTTGACTAAGTAAATCAAGCTTAATCGAGAGAAGTAAAATTTGAAAAGAGCCGATTCACCCCCTCTCGCCTAGGATCCTTACAATGGTTCTACAAAGAAGCTGAGCGGGCGACAAAGAAACTCGTTTTCACCGAGAAGGCGCCGCAAAGGGACGCCAATGCCTCGGCCGGAGATGATCGCCGAGGACTGGTACATGACAGGAAGATCGCTTCCTCATGAGCCTTGGGCTCACTAGCAGGGAGATTATTCGACTTCACAAATAATGTGGTCTGTCTGGCATGAGAAGGTCCTATCCTTCTACAAGATAGAGGGATGGGAAGACATCACAAGGAGAGCACGGGTAAGTGCCTTTAAGACTCAACCTCTAAATACATTCTTTCCTCCGAACAGAACTAACAATCCCTTCTCGTTCGACAGAGAAGCCAACCGACGCATGGGTGACCGAAGGAAGTCGACGCCATGTCAAGGCGGCGAAGAAGGACGGGAGGTCACCGCCAGGTGGCGACACTCGCTCGCAAGAACGTGTTTGTCCGCATGCATTTGTGTAAATTACTTACCTCACCTATGTTGCTAGACTTGCAACGTTGTTTAAATGCTAACGCCCGCTTCTTAAAACGCGCAGGAGGACCAATCGATCCTTGAGGGATCGCTGAGGAACTCTCCGTCTCGAGAAGGAGAAGGCGAAGAAGGGCAAGGCCAAAGCGCCACAAAGCCCAAGGTGGCGCCGAGCCTCGCGAGCTCGCCATGACACGGCGCCGCCACCGTCGAAGAGACCAATCCGCGGCGACGGAACGCACTCGAAAGCGTACTCAAGCGCGCGCTGCGGTCACCCTAGCGGGAAGAGACCAAGCCCTCCTCCTCGCCGAAAGCAGCAACGAAGAGGTAAAGACTATGGCCCTCTCGCTCGGGCGCGTTACGCAAGCTCACCGGCCGCATGGATTGGTTGTAACAGTCGCCGAGCGAGGAGGCTCGAAGAAGAAGTCGCGCAAGAGGAAAAACTTCTTGCGCCAATGCGAGAGCGCCACCACCAGGAGCCGAGCTCGCCGCCACGTAACACCCAAGGGCCAAGGCGGAGAAGCCGCCAAGGAGCCCCGAGGAAGAGGCGAAGGTTCCGCCGAAGAAGATCGTGACCAAGCCTTCCACGGCAGTATGTAGGAATCGATATTTAGACCTTCCAACCTTCTGACCGCGTTAGACTTAACGACGATCTTTTTTTTTATCAGCTGCCCAAGGAGAGATCGCCACGGATGATGTCGAGGAGGCACTCGAGCGGGCGATGAGGCTAGCGTGCCTCAAGGACAAGTCTGGGCGGCGTGGAGCTCTGCCGCCACTGGCTCCAAATGAAGATCGACGCGCCAAAGGCGCGATGGGGCGGCTGGAGGCAAAAGTTGCGCAAGCGGCGCCACGGACTTCGGTGCTAAGGCGATGGTTCGAAGCCTGCAGGCAGACCGAGCAGCCGGTCTCGCCAGCACTTCGTCAGCAGGGCAGCTCACCCCGAGGCGACGGATTCTCCCATGAAAGGTATAAACCCCACCGCCAGGAACATGAAGAAGCCCCCGAGCGGTCGCGCAAGTCGCCCCGCCCAGGAAACAACGGCGCCACCCGGGCGGAGTGGAGCCGCCTCGCCAAGACGTCGGGCGAAGAGGAAAAGGAAGAGGAGAAGGAGCGCTGAGACGAAAGTGCCGCCTGGCCGCCCCGCACCCGAGCAGATGCGCCTGCAAGAAGAAGGAGCGAACAAGGCGGCGACGGCAAGAGCGCCGCCTACCATCCCACACGAAGCGGGCTTCGTGGACGATGGCCTCGAGGACCGCCTCAAGTGCGGATCAAGCAACGACTTGGGAAGGTAGGCACCAAGACCAAATCTTGCTCACTTTAGCTACGCTATCGCAAAGTAGTTAACTCGCTCTTCCCTCTCAGTCTTCAGGACACCATGGAGGAGCTCGAGGACGGCGCCACCATCGAGCGGAGCGCCAGATCAAGGCGTCGCCCGGAGCACCTCAGACGAGGGAGTCCGCGGGCCCTCTCGCACCACCCCAAAGTCGGGCCGTCCAAGGCGAAGGTAAAGAAGCTCAAAGCCCAATTGGTCAAGAGAGGCGCCTCTGCGAAGTCTCTCCTAGAAGAGGCCGAGGAGCTTCAGGCGCAAGCCATTAAGGCGAGCACCGCGAGGAGGAAGCCGGGTCGCCAAGTGGCTCAAGAGCTGCTTGCCGACGCTTCCCAACGGGGACCAGCTCAAGGCGGAAGCCAAGAGGCTTAAGGCCCACCGCCAAGGAAGAATGCAGACTTCCGGGTCTCTGTGCAAAGATCTCACCTCGGGCTTCACAGAAGAGATCGAGGAGATGCGCGGATGACAAAGTGAGGGCGATCACCGCAGAGAAAGGGTCAAGGAGCCGGACGAGCAGCTCAAGACGGCCGAAAGCAATAATCACCAGAGCGAGGCTCAACGATCACCGCAAGGCCAAGACCGAGGAGGTCGAGGCCATCCGGACAGAGGCCGCGCGCAAGCTGCTGAGCAAGGAGGAGATCGAACGCCCGAGCTGAAGCCCGAAGGAATCAAGGCTCAGGCGAAGTCGGGCGCCTCAAGTTAGAAGTTGAGGAGTCAAGGAGCAGCTTGTTCCTAAGTAGCACCGCTGTCAGAATCTGAAAGGGCCTTGTACCAAAACTTTTGAGTAATGTAATAAAGTATTTACTTTATTCCCGCAAAAAAGAGCAGAAAAAGACAAGAACGAATGTAAACTAAGAGAAAAGCGAAGCGCTAGGAAGTTTAAGAAACCGTAGAGCGCTCGCTTAACTCCCAGCTTCACAGTATCTCGCCGAAACCTCGAAGTTTGCGAACCCAACAGTGCACAAGAGAAAGAGCGACACCCTAGCCTCTCGGTGACGACGATGCTCGAGAACCAAGCTATAACTCGAGCACGCGTAGGAGAAAGAGCGACACCCGTATTTTGCTCGATTCGCTCCGCTGCCCGCTCGCTGACGTAAGTTAGGCGCCCGAGAGTAACCGAACAAGGGAAGTGCTTTCGCTGGGGGCTTACGAGAGCGTGCTTTACCAAGTGGTCGCGCCGAGCAAGAAGTGCTCCGCCATGAGGGCTTACGAGAGCGCATTTAGCCGCAAGGTGGAAAGGCCATGTTACGCAACCCCGAGTTTAGGAACTTATTGAAACCAGATACGGATAGGGAACAATCCTTAAGATTGCGGAGCCAAGAGTTCGCAAGGCCGGGCAGCCATCAAGTGTTACCAGAGAGAAAGAGGTAGTCTTCAAAAGATAAGAAGTGAAAAAGGCGCAGAGGCCGCGAGAATTCACTTAATTATTGGATTGACTTTACATGGTGCCCGAGAGACTTGGACTAACTAAGGCGCCAAGTTTACAAAAAGCGCAGGCTAAGAAAATGTAAAAGACCTACACAAAGAACTTACGGCCGGGTCGATGTTCCAAGTGCTGGTCACTCTCTCCCGTCCTCCATAGCTGTGCGAACGTTTCCCAGGCGAGCGTAAGAAACGATCAGAATGGGCCCTCCCAACGAGGAGTTAACTTGTTGGCATTGGACAAGTTCTCGACACGGCAAGCAGAACGAGGTCGCCCGCCTTCAAAGCCCTTGGTCGAATCGACTTGGCAGCTGCGTTTGGCCAAGATCTTGCCGGTAGCGCGCCATTCGACTTGTGCCCGGTCGCGTGTGCCTTCGAGGAGGTCGAGATCGAGGAGGCGCCTTGCTCGCCGCCAATTGTTGACCGAGCTCGCGGCGAGGCTAACCGAGTATGATTTCAAGCGGCAAGATGGCTTCGCACCATAGACCGCTTGGAAAGGAGTTTCTGCCGCCTCTACCGTCAGAAAAGCGAATCGCCTGTAGAACGGAAGGAACTTCAACCTGTGCCTTGCTCGCTTACCGAGAGCAGCAAACCCGCCGCTTAATACCTCGGACTATCTCGTCTGCTAGCTCGCCGATCGCTTCCATTGCTCGTGGATGTGCCACGAGGCGAACAGACTTTGGTACCCAAATTGCTCGCAGATTCTTGGAATAGCTCGCCGAACTGGTACCGTTATCCGTGATCAGCTTATGGGGAATCCCAAAGCTGCGACCACGCTTGCTTTCAAAAAGCGTAACAGCCGCTTTGGCGTGAAGAGATTACACGAACTCGCCCAATCCACTTTGTAAAAGTGTCTATGGCGATTTGAAGTGTGTGTATAGCCCTTGTACCCCTTAGGAATGGGTCGAAAGATCCGCACCCCATGTGGAAAAGGGCCAGATGGGGATTGTTTGGAGCTCTTGGGCGGCTTGTGTGCCTTCCGGCGTGAAATTGGTGCCTTGCACTTAGTCACGATGTCCCGGCATCTTGTAACGCAGCGGGCCAATAATAGCCCATGCGAAACGCTTTTCTGCACCGTAGTTCAAGGAGGCGTGGTTACATGTGCACCCTCGTATGTCCCTAAGAAGGAACACACCTCCTGCTGCGTAGATGCACTTGGAGAGAACTCCCGAGCACCTTGACGTAAAGGATGCCGCCCACAAGCTTGTATGGAGCAGACGCCTTGTAAGCCGGGAACGCCGGCTTCGGCCATCGGCAGTGGTCCCATCTGCAAGGTACCGGACAAATGGCGCTGACCATCCGGCACTGCCGATAACGGAGACAAAGACCACCGTCTCGCCGCTTCGTCCGGGACGGATTGAGGGCTTGTAAGGTGCCGACGAGCACTTCCACGGAGCAAAGCGCCGTGAGGATCCAAACTTGATAGTTGGTCGGCCAGAAGTTGTCCTTCCTTGGCACGAAGAGCACTTCAAGAATCGAAAATGCCGCCCAACTTCCTCACTTCAACCGTATCGCGCCATTGAGTTATCGCAGACCGATATTCCTTGTTAACTCGATTGATGACCACCGTGAATCTCCTTCACAGCTAGCCGCTGGACACCGTTTACTTGCACGCTTTAGTCCCGCGAGAGGGTTTCGTACTCGCAGCTGCTGTTAGTCGCCGCAAAGTGTAGTTGGATAGAATATCGAGTTGCTCTCCTTGAGGGAGATGAGAACAAAACCAGCCCCGAATTTCCAAAGGCGCGAGCCATCGAAAAACATGGTCCAAGAGGGTTCATCAGTTGCTCGAGCTCCTCGATTTGGGCGGCAAGTCCATTCAGCCGACAAAGTCACTTAGGACTGTGGACTTAATAGCGCCGGGCAACAAAATAATGATCAAACTCGCTAGTTCCATTGCCCACTTAGCTATACGTCCGCTAGATTCCTTGTTCCAGTAGGATTTCTCCCAGGGAACGTGGTCGGACCAGATTTGATGCGCCGAAGTAGTGGCGAAGCTTCCGGAGGACATGAGCAAGGCATAGAGGAGCTTCGACCTCGTGGTAACGCCTTTGATCCGTGAAGTACCTCGCCACGAATAGATTGGTCAGTATGCCTTCCCTTTCACCGCCAAGATCACGGCCACCGCTTGTGGCGTGCAACCTAGGTACATGAGGAGCCGCCGCCATGCCGCTGGGTAGTCAAGACGGAGGATTGGACAGTATCGCCGCACTCGAAGGATCTATCGCTTCTTCCGCCCACTCAAACCATTGTGCTTGCGCAGGCCTTAAAGAAGGGCAGCGCGCTCGCCTTTGACGGAAATAAACCTGCTTAGAGTAGCCATCCGCCCAAAGGAGGCTTTGTACTTCCTTTATGGTAGTTGAGCCTCGCATATTTTCAATGGCCTCGATTTTTTCGTGGTTGGCGTAAATACCTTGCAGCCAATGACATAACTGAGCAACATTCCGATCGAACACCAAAGGTACACTTCTCTGGATTTAATTTTATTCGATGCCCGATGAGATTATGAAAAGTCTCGCTGTGTCTTTACATGATCCGAGCATATTTGTTTTTACAACTATGTCGCCGACATAGACCTCCGTGTTTTTCCACAGCTCGGGAAGGTCTTCCATTAAGTTACCGAACGTGGCACCAAAGATTACGCAGACCGAAAGACATGGTCGAGCAGCGTAGTGCCGAAGGTGATGAATGCGCTTTCTTCATCTCTGGGAGATGCTTATTTGGTGGTAACCGAGTAAGCATCTAAAAACTCAGAGTCGGTCCATGCAATGATCGACCACCGGTCAATACGAGGCGCTGAAATTGTTCTTAGATAAAGTGCAATTGCGTCAGATCTGCGGTGATCGACACACATCCTCCACTTGCCGCTTTTCTTCTTTACAATGACAGGGTTGGCTAACCACTGTGTGATCAACCTCATGGATGAACCCAAAGAATGAGGCGCTTGCTGTCGATCTTTGATGATTCCCGCTTGAATTCAAAAGCGACGAAGCTTCTAGCGAACAGGTGCTTTTGTCCGGCCGACAAGGGCTTTGTGCTCGACATTCCTTGGGACTCCGGCATGTCGATGGCTCCCGTGCGTAATACATCTCGATTAGCTCTGGAGGAAGGCAATGAGCTCGCTTTCTATTTGGGGTCCAGATTGGCCCCTCAAGTGAACCGCCTTGAAGTATCATCAAGCTTACGCAGTAATCTCCTTGGTTTCTCCCCGGTCAAGGGAGACTCCTAGGCGCGTGCACTTGGTCTCATGGAACTTCAGACCGCTGGGCGGAAGTTGGTCGACCAGGCGGTGGACCGCCGCCGCAATCCAGAGCAGCTTTTGTAGTTGCCCTTGACCGTGATCACACCGTTAGACCTGCATCTTCACGCAATGGTAAGCGTATGGGACACGGCCATAAACTTACCGAGAGATGGCTCGCCTAAGATCGCGTTAGTACGCCGATGGGAAGTCGACCACGCCGAAAGTGATCAACTCTGTCCTCGAAGTTGCTTGGGTTGCCGAAGGTAACAGTGCAGGACAACCCGCCCTAACGGCTTGATGCCTTCTCCCTAACAATTCCAGAGAAGGGCATTATGATTTCTTCACCTTGAACGAGGAATTTGCATCTCGCCCAAGACTTTAAAGCGTAAAGCAAGTCCAAAGCGCCCCGCCGTCCACTAAGACACGGCCAACTTCGCTGTCGATGGCTCCGGCGACCACCAAGCTGGAGCCACCGAGGCTTGGTCATCCCAAATGGGCAATCCTCCCGAGAGAAGGAGATGGGGACCTCACCACTTCATCGATTCAGCCGAGGTTTTGCCTTTTCGACGCTAGGACCTCCCGAGCAGCCTTTCCTTGAGGTCGCGCCGAGAGGTGTAAGCCGAGGAGCCGAAAATGACGGGCGATATGGTTCACTGCTCTTGATATTCATCATCATCTTCCGATCACCATCGCTTGGTTTACGCTATTCACCTTCTAAGATCACCTTGTTAGGGCAGAGTGGGCATTGGGCCCTTCTGCTGTAGAAATCTTCGAGCTTTGCGCCCAAGTTCTACAAAGGGCGATATCATGCCCGTAGTGTCATGGAACTTGCAAAATCGACGCTCGGACCTTTCTTGCCTTGTCCGCCTCCCCGAAAGCGTGCTTTTGCCCTTGTAATTATTGTTGGGCTTCTTCCGCCCATCCTTGGGACGAGGTGCGCGATCCATACCGCCGACTTGTATTGTTCGCATCACCTTTGTTCTTCTTCTTCCGGGACTTCTTGTCACCGTGAACATTGTCAGCCGCTTCTTCTTCTTCTCATCCACACATGGTCGGGCGGGCCGCCTTGTTTAACGCTTTTGTATCGAACGCGCTTCTGCGCCGCCATAGCGGTCACCGCCTTGAACAGGTCGTTACGGTCCAGTCTCGCTGATCTCGAGATCCGGGTGAACGCCGTCATGACTCCGCTTTTGAAGGCGCGACAATGATTCATCCGAGATGTTCGGATCGTGTTATGGATCTTAATGAAACGCTTCACGGTTGCGAGGGTCTCCCGCTCATCCGGATCATCCGCGCATCATCCTCCTTACCTGCACGCACGTAATGTACTCGAAATTAGCGATCGAGCGCCACAAAGTTTAGTTCCATGAGTCGATGGAACCTCCCGCCGATTGAACACCACGTCCGAAAGCAAAGACCTCAAGGACAATCGGGAGGTAATTAGCCATAACGAAGCCTGCTACCCCCGCCGCCATGATGGCCGAAGCGTAGATGGAAAGGAATTTCTAGGTTCTCGAGTCCCATTGTACCTTCCATGACCGGTTTGAACTTGAGGGCCACCGACAGCTCGAAGCTCGCAGAGAAAGCCCCGCAGCCTCGCAGCATATGATCGACCACCTTCCCGGCAGTAACCTAGTCTTGAGAAGACGCTGGTCTTGTTGGCGCTGGGGAACTCCTCGCTGAACGGGATGACTCGCCCGAGAAACTCTCCCGGACAATCCACCACGCCCTTCCTCGTGGTGGCGACGACGCTTCCTCACGAGGGACCGTCTGCGATCATCGCGCGGCGCCGCTGTTCCTCGTGGTCGCGATGACTACGAGGACTTGGCGAGCGACGGCGACCACGGGTAGCCTCGCTCATGGACAAGGATCCTTCGATGGTGACGGGGTCACGCGATCGATCGTAGCTGTCCTAATCATTCCGGGCTTTGATCTACGCTCGAGGAGTTGTTGATTTCTCCTAGAGACTTTAGGCCTTCACCAGCCGCTTAGGTTAGACGTTAATAAAGACGCCTATGCGGGCGAGATCAGCTTGATTGGTGGATCTAAGGACCGCGCTATAGCTTCGAGCCGCCTTTACTTTGATCTATGGGTCCCGAGATCTCGAACCATCCGCTGCTTCGCCTGACCGAGTCCGGCCACGCGGGAATTGACCATCAGGAAGCTCGCAGGAGACTTAGCGCCGCACGCGAGGTGGGTCGCGACGCTGCCGCCATACACCGGCCGCGAAACCGTGCAAGGTCTCGACCGATGGAATCGCCGAGGCTGGGCGCACGACGCCTTGCTTCGCGAAAGCAGCTCGCGAGCTTTCGCCTTGATGCCGAAAGCGTAGTTAACCGCCGACCGCTAGCCGCCATGCCCCGTGCAGTGATCCTCAGAGGTTCCTACATCGCTATGTTAATGCCGCGGGGCTATGCGAAGGTATGCTAGACGGTGTCATCGCTGTTCCACAGTGGAATTCACCGACATAGCCTTGGAATCGACAAATCTAAACCATCGAAAGATCATCGCCTGAGTCGCTTGCCGATGACGGAGGCGATCCGAGGCTATGTTCCGCCATGTAAGCGAGACATCCGGCCGATGCGAAAGCGCTCGAGACCGAACAGACGATCCGAATCGACAGGATGAGACATCCCGCCCTTCCGAGTCAGAGCCTCGTGAAGTATCTCTCAGATCGCCGATGGAGTTCGACATGCTCGACCAAGGTGGTCCCCACGGACGGGCCACCGTCGACGGTTGGGATATCGACCCAAGTCAACCAAGGTTCTTCAAAGAGGAGATAGGAGACACGCCGAACAACCACGAATAGCAACGAACAGGAGATGTGGGTTTTTATCCTCGTTCAGCCTCTCGAGAGATAATAGCCCTACGTCCAACCTTTCTTATATATCGTGGATGAATATTAAGAGGTGGCTCGACGAGACGAACAAGTCTCTATGAGATTATGCGAAAGTACAAGCACGCTGATAAGTTATAAGATGATGACTAGACCCTTAACACGCCATAGGGGCTATGTTTATATAGTGGTGAGTAAACCGACCTACCAAGGAATATCGGCAGTATGTAACTACGAAAGCACGTGAACTAACTCATACATGCCAAATATATCCCACTCGTAGATAAGGAATACTCCTAGTCTTGGGGATCACGACTCCTATTCCAATCCGGAAACCACGCCCCTGTCTTCACGTAGTCAGTGTAACTCTTGTTCGAGTAGGACTCAAACACTAATCCTAGGGTCGTTGACGACCGTGCCGCACCAAGAAGCCGTTCGCAGATGCACATGGGTTCGATAGAACCTTCCAGTGAGCCGGGCCCGGTAGGTCGCTCGATTGGGCCGTCAGGAGTGGGCCATGGCTATGGGCCGTGATCTAATCCCGACAGCCTAGTTTCCGAGACTCAAGTGGAAGAACTCACTAGAGCGGGTCATCCTTGAGACACAAAGTCACGAAGAGGGTATTTTTCCTCGCTACAAAGGCATGTAACAAGCGAATCGAACAGGTTATGGTTCAACTCAACAAGACTTGTTCGACCGAACAAAACGGACAAGGCCGAAGCAACCCCGCTAAGGCCGAACAGGAACGACATCTGCTCGAAAGCAGAGCACTCACCTTTCAAAGGCAAACACCGAAAAATAGCCGCTATGCACTCCAACGGAATCTCCTTGCCGCTGCTGTGAAAACAAAGCACTGCTTTACCTAGCCGCTGTAGTAAAACTAGCCGCTCGGGACAAAAACCGCTGCAGTAGCCGCTATACGGACTATAGTACCTAAGCGCCTCGCTGCCACCCACTTCGCTCGCTACTTTCCTCTAAGCCCTAGCTCCAACCACGCCAAGATCAAGTACCCAAACCCCATCACCGACCTCGCCGTCTAGTACTGGGAATCGCTATGGCCAAATTCACGTGCACTAGCTTGACCGAGGAGGACCTTAGGATCCGGGAGGAGGAGGGCCACATCGACACCCAGAGCTGGAGGTCGCCTTGAGAGGAGGATACCCAGAGCCGCCGAGGGAGAGTTCGTTACCTTCAACAGCTTGCACCGCTCGCTGAGGTCTCTCAGAGCGACTTTGCCGAGGCCTTCTTGAACATCAGCCGATTGAGGTGGCGAACCTCAATCGAACTCCATCCTCCAGATGGCTGCTCGCACACCTGCGGCGAGGGCTATCTGGCATCGATCCGCCGGCAGGCTGTTCTCTCCATTACTACACAAGAACGAGGAGCAGCCCGCCGCTCGGGCGCCGGGTGCTACTTACTCAAGCTCCTGCCACCGGCGATGATTTTGCCAGACTCGCCCCACCTCTCGCCGACTCAATGGGCGCGGGTAGGGTGAGGTGGTTCTACAAAGAAGCGGAGCGGGCGACAAGAAACTCGTTTTCACCGAGAAGGCGCCGCAAAGGACGCCAATGCCTCGGCCGGAGATGACCGCCGAGGACCGGTACATGACAGTGAAGATCGCTTCCCTCATGAGCCTTGGGCTCACGGGTGGAGATTATTCGATTTCACAATGTAATGTGGTCCGTCTGGCCATGCGAGAAGGTCCTATCCTTCTACAAGATAGAGGGATGGGAAGACATCACAAGGGAGAGCACGGTAAGTGCCTTTTAAGACTCAACCTCTAAATACATTCTTTCCTCCGAACAGAACTAACAATCCCTTCGTCGGACAGAAGCCAACCGACGATGGGTGACCGAAGCGAGTCGACGCCATGTCAAGGCGCGAAGAAGGACGGGAGGTCACCGCGCAGGTGGCGACACTCTGCCGCCAAGAACGTGCTTGTCCGCACAGCATTTGCGTAAATTACTTACCCTCACCATGTTGCTAGACTTGCAACGTTGTTTAAATGCTAACGCCCGCTTAAAACGCTGCGAGGACCAATCGATCTCTGAGGATCGCTGAGGAACTCTCCGGTCTCGAGAAGGAGAAGGCGGAAGGGCAAGGCCAAAGCGCCACAAAGCCCAAGGTGGCGCCGAGTTTACGCGAGCTCGCCATGACACACGGCGCCGCCACCGCCAAGAGACCAATCAAGGCGACGGAACGACCGAGCGTACTGCCGCGCGCTGGCCACTTAGCGGAAGAGACTAAGCCCTCCTCCTCGCCGAAAGCAGAGCAAACGAAGAGGTAAGACTATGGCCCTCTCGCTCAAGCGCACGCAAGCTCACCCCGGCCGCATGGATTGGTTGTAACAGTCGCCGAAAGCAGAGGAGGCTCGAAGAAGAAGTCGCGCAAGAAGGAAAACTCTTGCGCCAAGGCGAGAGGAGCGCCACCACTGTGGAGCCGAGCCTGCCGCCACGAACACCCAAGGGCCAAGGCGAGAAGCCGCCAAGGAGCCCCCGAGGAAGAGGCTAAGGTTCCGCGAAGAAGATCAGACCAAGCCTTCCACCAAGCAGTATGTAGGAATCGATATTTAGACCTTCCAACCTTCCGACCGCTGTAGACTTAACGACGATCTTTTTTTTTTATCACCGCCCAAGGAGAGATCGCCACGATGATGTCGAGGAGGCGCCGAAGGGCTGGCGAGGCTAGCGTGCCTCAAGGACAAGCCGGCGGCGTGGAACTCCGCCGCCGCCCGGGCCGAGCAGATCGACGCGCCAAAGGCGCGCGGGCGGCTGGAGGCAAAAGTTAAGCAAGCGGCGCCACGGACTTCGTGCCAAGGCGATGGTTCGGAAGCCAGGCAGGACCGAGCAGCCGTCCTGCCAGCACTTCGCCGCAGGGCAGCCACCGAGGCGACGGATTCTCCGGCGAAAGGTGGCTAAACCCCACCGCCAGGAACATGAAGAAGCCCCCGAGCAGTGTCGCGCAAGTCGCCCCGCCTGCAGGAAACAACGGCGCCACCCGGCGGAGTGAGCTCGCCTCGCTCAAGACGTTCGGCCAAGAGGAAAAGGAAGAGGAGAAGGAGCGCGGAGACGAAGTGCAGCCTGCCGCTTCCCGCACTCCGAGCAGATGCGCCTCGCAAGAAGAAGGAGCGAACAAGGCGGGCGACGGAAGAGCGCGCCCGCCCATCCCACACGAGCGGGCTTCAGGACGCATGGCCTCGAGGACCGCCTCTGTCATGGATCAAGCAACGACTTAGGAAGATAGGCACCAAGACCAAATCTTGCTCATTTTAGCTACGCCATCGCAGTAGTTAACTCTGCTTCTCCCTCTCGATCTTCAGGGGACACCATGGAGGAGCTCGAGGACGGCGCCACCATCGAGCGGAGCGCCAGATCAAGGCCGCCCCCGGAGCACCTCAGACGAGGGAGTCCGGCGGGCCTCCGCAGACCAAATTTCAAAGTCGGCTTACTCAAGGCGAAGGTAAAGAAGCTCAAAGCCCAATTGGTCAAGAGAGGCGCCTCTGCAGTCTCTCCTAGAAGAGGCCGAGGAGCCAAGAAGCCATTAAGGCGAGCACCGCGAGGAGGAGAAGCCGGGCCGTCAAGTGGCTCAAGAGCGGTTTGCCGACGCTTCCTAACGGCGGGACTACTCACATGGCGGAAGTTAAGAGGCTTAAGGCCCACCGCCAAGGAAGAATGCATTCGCTGGTCTCTGTGCAAAGATCTCGACCGTCGGGCTTCACAGAAGAGATCGAGGAGATGCGCTGATGACAGCCAGGGCGATCACCGCAGAGAAAGGGTCAAGGAGCCGGACGAGCAGTTTCAAGACGGCCGAGCAAATAATCAGCCAGTAGCGAGGCTCAACGATCACCAAGGCCAAGACCGAGGAGGTCGAGGCTATCCGGACAGAGGGTGCGGGCGCAAGCAAGCGGAGCAAGGAGGAGATCAACGCCCGAGCTGAAGCCCGGAAGGAATCAAGGCTCAGATAAGTCAGGCGCCAAGTTAGAAGTTGAGGAGTCAAGGAGCAGCTTGTTCTAAGTAGCACCGCTGTCAGAATCTGAAAGGGCCTTGTACCAAACTTTTGAGTAATGTAATAAAGCATTTACCTTTATTCCCGCAAAAAGAGCAGCAAAAAGACAAGAACTAATGTAAACTAAGAGAAAAGCTTAACAGCATTAGGAAGTTTAAGAAAACCGTAGAGCGCTTCGCTTAACTCCCAGCTTCACAGTATCGCTCGAAACCTGAAGTTTGCGTAACCCAACAGTGCACAAGAGAAAGAGCGACACCTTAGCCTCTTCGCAGACGGACGATGCTCGAGAACCGAAGCTTGCGAACTCGAGCACGCAGCGAGGAGAAAGAGCGACACCCGCATTTTGCTCGATCTGCTCCGGCTGCTCGCCGCTGACGAAGTTAGGCGCTCCGAGAGTAACCGAACAAGGGAAGTGCTCGCTGGGGGCTTACGAGAGCAGTGTTTACCAAGTGGTCGCGCCGAAAGCAAGAAGTGCCTCTCGCCATGAGGACTTACGAGAGCGCATTTAGCCGCAAGGTGGAAAGGCCATGTTACGCAACCTCGAAGTTTAGGAACTTATTGAAACCAGACACGGATAGGAACAATCTTAAGATTATGGAGCTAAGAGTTCGCAAGGTCGGTACCCATCAAGTGTTACCAGAGAGAAAGAGGTAGTCTTCAAAAGATAAGAAGTGAAAAAGGCGCAGAGGCCGCGAGAATTCACTTAATTATTGGATTGACTTACATGGTGCCCGAGAGACTTGGACTAACTAAGGCGCCAAGTTTACAAAAAGCGCAGGCTAAGAAAACAGAAAAGACCTACACAAAGAACTTACGGTCGGGTCGATGTTCCAAGTGCCGGCCAGCCTCTCCCGCCCTCCATAGCCAGCGTAACAGCCCCGGCGCAGCGTAAGAAACGATCAGAATGGGCCTCCCAACGAGGAGTTAACTTGTTGGTATTGGACAAGTTCTCGACACGGCGCAGAACCAGGTCGCCTTCAAAGCCCTTGGTCGAACTGACGGCAGGCCGCGGCATTGCCAAGATCTTGCCGGTAGCGCGCCATTCTCGACTTGTGCCCGGCCGCGGTGCCTTCGAGGAGGTCGAGATCGAGGAGGCGCTTGCTCGCCGCCAATTGTTGACCGAGCTCGCAGGCGAGGCGTAACCGAGTATGATTTCGCGGCAAGATGGCTTCGCACTATAGACCAGCTTGGAAAGGAGTTTCTGCCGCCTACCGTCAGAAAGCGAATCGCCCAGAACGGAAGGAACTTCACAACCCAGCCTTGCTCGCTCGCCGAGAGCAAAGCAATACCCGCCGCTTAATACCCTCGACTATCTCGTCTCGTAGCTCGCCGATCGAGCCCATTGCTCGCGGATGTGCCATGAGGCGAACAGACTTGGTACCCAAATTGCTCGCAGATTCTTGAATAGCTCGCCGAATCGGTACCGCTATCCGTGATCGCCTTATGGGAATCCCAAAGCGCTGCGGACCACGCTAAGCTTTTGAAAAAGCTAATGTACCGCTTTTGGCGTGAAGAGATTACACAGCTCGCCCAATCCACTTTGTAAAAGTGTCTATGGCGACGAGCGTGTGTATAGCCCTTGTACCCTTAGGAATGGGCTTGAAGCGTATCCGCACCCCATGTGGAAAAGGGCCGATGGGGGGATTGTTTGAGCTCTTGGCGGCTTGTGTGCCTTCCGGCGTGAAATTGGCAAGGCCTTGCACTTAGTCACGATGTCCCGCATCTTGTAACGCAGCGGCCAATAATAGCCCATGCGAAACGCTTTGTCACCGTAGTTCAAGGAGGCGTGGTTGCCATTGTGCACCTCGTATGTCCCTAAGAAGGAACACACCTCCGCTATGTAGATGCACTTGGAGAGAACTCCCAGAGCACCTTGACGGTAAGCGATGCCGCCCACAAGCTTGTAGGCGGGAGCAGACGCCTTGTAAGCCGGGAACGCCGGCTTCGCTATCGCGTGGTCCCATCTCGCAAGGTAACGGACAATGGCGCGACCAAATCCGGCACTGCCGATAACGGAGACAGACCACTGCTTTCGCCGCCTCGTCCGGGACGGATTGAGGGCTTGTAAAGGTGTCGACGAGCACCGCCGAGCAAAGCGCGGAGGATCCAAACTTGATAGTGGTCGGCCAGAAGTTGTCCTTCCTGGCACGAAGAGCACTTCAAGAATCGAAAATGCCGCCCAACTTCCTCACTTCAACCGTATCGCGCCATTGAGTTATCGCAAAGACCGATATTCCTTGTTAACCCGATTGATGACCACCGTGAATCTCCTTCACAGCTAGCCGCTGGACACCAAGCCGATTTGCACGCCTAGTCCCGCCGAGGAGGGCTCAGACTCGCAGCCGCTGTTAGTCGCCGCAAAGTGTAGTTGGATAGAATATCGGAGTTGCTCTCCTTGAGGGGAGATGAGAACAAAACCAGCCCCGAAGTTTCCAAAGGCGCGAGCCATCGAAAACATGGTCCAAGAGGGTTCATCAAAGTTGCTCGAGCTCCCTCGATTTGGGCGCAAGTCCATTCAACACAAAGTCACTAGACTGCGGACTTAATAGCAGTCAAGGCAAAGAATAATGATCAAACTCGCTAGTTCCATTGCCCACTTAGCTATACGTCCGCTAGATTCCTTGTTCCAGAGGATTTCTCCCAGAGGGAACGTGGTCGGACCAAAGATTTGATGCTACCGAAGTAGTGGCGAAGCTTCCGGAGGACATGAGTAAGGCATAGAGGAGCTTCGACCTCGTGGTAACGCCCTTTGATCCGTGGAAGTACCGCCACGAATAGATTGGTCGCCAGATGCCTTCCCTTCGAATCGCCAAGATCAAGGCCACCGCCAGGCGGCAACCCAGGTACGTGAGGAGCCGCCGCCATGCCGCTGGGTAGTCAAGACGGAGGATTGGATGTATCGCTCGCACTCGGAAGGATCTATCGCTTCTTCCGCCCACTGAAACCATTGTGCTTATGCTAGGCCTTAAAGAAGGGCAGCCGCTCACTTTGACGGAAATAAACCGCTTAGAGCAGCCATCCGCCCAAATGAGGCTTTGTACTTCCTTTATGGTAGTTGGAGCCCGCATATTTTCAATGGCCTCGATTTTTTCGTGGTTGGCGTAAATACCTTGCGAGCCAATGACATAACTGAGCAACATTCCAGATCGAACACCAAAGGTACACTTCTCGATTTAATTTTATTCGATGCCCGTGAGATTATGAAAAGTCTCGCTAGGTCTTTTACATGATCCGGAGCATACTTGTTTTTACAACTATGTCGCCGATATAGACCTCCGTGTTTTTCCACACTGCTCGGGAAGGTCTTCCATTGTTACTGAACATGGCACCAAAGATTACGCAGACCGAAAGACATGGTCAGAGCAGCGTAGTGCCGAAAGGGTGATGAAGGCGCTTCTTCATCCCTGGGAGATGCTTATTTGGTGGTAACCGAGTAAGCATCTAAAAACTCGAGTTACGTCCGCAATGATCGACCACCGGTCAATACGAGGCGCTGAAATTGTCCTTAGGACAAGCAATTGCTCAGATCTGTGTGATCGGCTACACATCATCCACTTGCCGCTTTCTTCTTTACAATGACAGGTTGGCTAACCACTTGGCAGATCAACCTCGCGATGAACCCAAAGAATGAAAGCAGCTTGCTGTCGATCTTTGATGATTCCTCGCTTGAATTCAAAAGCGACGGCTTCTAGCTTAACAGCTTTTTGTCCCACGACACCTGCTTTGTGCTCGACATTCTCCTTGGGACTCCTGCATGTCGATGGCTCCTGTGCGAATACATCTCAGATTAGCTCGGAGGAAGGCAATGAGCTCGCTTCTATTTGGGGTCCAGATTGGCCCCAAGTGAACTGCCTTTGGAAGTATCATCGTTTACGCCGAACTTCCTGGTTTCTCCCCGGGTCAAGGGAGACCCTTAGGCGCGTACTTGGTCTCAGGAATTCAGACGCGCTGGAAGTTGGTCGATCAGTATGTAGGGATCGCCGTCGCAATCCGAGCAGCTTTGAAGTTGCTCTTGACCGTGATCACACCGTTAGGACCCCAGATCTTCACGAAATGGTAAGCGCGGGACACGCTAAAACTTACCAAGAGATGGCTCGCTTAAGATCGCTTGTACGCCGATGGGAAGTCGACCACGCCGAAAGTGATCAACTCGTCTCGAAGTTGCTTGGGTTGCCGAAGGTGACAGTGTGACAACCGCCTAACGGCTTGATGCCTTCTCCGGAACAATTCAGAGAAGGGCATTATGATTTCCTTCACTTGAACGAGGAATTTGCATCTCGCCCAAGACTTTAGCGTAAAGCAAGTCCAAAGCGCCCCCGCCATCCACTAAGACACGGCCAACTCTCGCTGTCGATGGTCGGGCGACCACCACTGGAGCCGCCGAGGCTTGGTCATCCCAGGGGCAATCCTCCCGAGAGAAGGAGATGGGGACCTCACCCACTTCATCGATTTGGCCGAGGTTTTGCCTTTTCGACGCTAGGACCTCCCGAGCAGCCTTCCTTGAGGCTGCGCCGAGAGGTGTAAGCCGAGGAGCCGCCGAAAATGACGGCGATATGGTTCACTTGCCTTGATATTCATCATCATCTTCCCGATCACCATCGCCGGTTTACGCTGGCCTTCACTCTAGATCACCTTGTTCGGGGCAGGTGGGCATTGGGCCCTGTCGTTGTAGAAATCTTCGAGCTTTGCAGCCCAAGTTCTACAAAGGCGATATCATGCCCGTAGTGTCGGTGGAACTTGCAAAATCGGTCGCCGGATCTTTCTTGCCTTGTCCGCCCCCCGAAAGCGTGCTTTTTGCCCTTGTAATTATTGTTGGGCTTCTTCGCCCATCCTTGGGAGGAGGTGCGCGATCCATACCTGCGACGGTATTGTTCGTGATCACCTTTGTTCTTCTTCTTCCGGGACTTCTTGTCACCAGAACATTGTCGCCGCTTCTTCTTCTCATCCACACCAGTCAAGCGGCAAATCGCCTTGTCGAACGCCTTTTTAGATCAACGCCGCTACAGATAGCGGTCACCGCCTTTGAACAGGTCGTTGGCGGTCCAGTCTCGCTGATCTCGAGATCCTGGGTGACGCTTCGTCATGACTCGCTTTTGAAGGCGCGGACAATGATTCATCCGAGATGTTCGGATCGTGTTGTGGATCTTAATGAAACGCTTCACGGTTGCGAGGGTCTCCTGCTCATCCGGATCATCCGTGCAGATCATCCTCCTTACCTGACGCACGTGAATCGCCTCCGAAATTAGCGATCGAGGCCACAAAGTCGGGTTCCATGAGCCGATGGAACCTCCCGCCGATTGAACACCCACGCCCGAAAGCAAAGACCTCAAGGCGACACCGGAGGTAATTAGCCATAACGAAGCTCGTCACCCCGCCGCCATGATGGCCGAAGCGAGATGGAAAGGAATTCTCTAGGTTCGAGTCCCATTGTACCTCTCCATGTGACCGGTTTGAACTTTGAGGGCCACCGGACAAATCAAGCTCGCGAGAAAGCCCGCAGCCAGAAAGCATATGATCGACCACCTTCCCCGCAGTAATCCTAGTCTTGAGAAGACGCTGGTCTTGTTGCGCTGGGGAACTCCCGCTGAACGGATGACTCGCCTGGAGAAACTCTTCCGGACAATCCACCACTCGCTCGTGGTGGCGACGACGCGCCTCACGAGGGGACCGTCTGCGGATCATCGCGCGCCGCTGTTCCTCGTGGTCGCGATGACTACGAGGACTTGGCGAGCGACGGCACCACGGGTAGCTCGCCATGGACAAGGATCCTTCGATGGTGACGGGTCACGCGACGATCGAGCCGTCTCAATCATTCCGGCAGCTTTGGTCACGCTCGAGGAGTTGTTGACTTCTCCTAGAGACTTTAGGCCTTCACCACGCTTAGGTTAGACGCACAAAGACGCCTATGCGGGCGAGATCAGCTTGATTGGTGGATCTAAGGACCGCTATAGCTTCGAGCCGCTCCCGACTTTGATCTATGGGTCCCGAGATCCTCGAACCATCCGCTGCTCGCCCTGATCGAGTCCGGCCACGCGAATTGACCAACAGGAAGCTTCCGCGGAGACTTAGCGCCGCACGCGAGGTGGGTCGCGACGCCGCCGCTTACACGGTCATGCTAAACCGCTAAGATCTCGACCGATGGAATCGCCGAGGTCGCGCGAATGACGTTTGCTCGCTACAAGCCGCAGCAGCCTTTCGCCTTGATGCCGAAGCGTAGTTAATCCGCTCGACCGCCAGCCGCCACGTACCTGCGGCAGATCCTCGAGGTTCCTACATCGCCATGTTAATGCTGCGGGGCTATGCGAAGGTATGCTAGACGGTGTCATCATTTGTGTTCCACAGTGGAATCTACCGACATAGCCTTGAATCGACAAATCTAAACCATCGAAAGATCATCGCCTGTAGTCGCTGCCGATGACGGAGGCGATCCGAGGCTATCTCCGCCATGTAAGCGAGACATCCGCCGGATGCGAAAGCGCTCGAGACCGAACAGATCGATCTCGAATCGACAGGATGAGACATCCTCGCCCTTCCGAGTCGAGCCCTCGTGAAGTATCTCTCAGATCGCCGATGGAGTTCGACATGCTCGATCCAAGGTGTCCCCACGGACGGCGCCAAATTGCCGACGGTTGGGATATCGACCCAAGTCAACCAAGGTTCTTCAAAGAGGAGATAGGAGACACGCCGAACAACCACGAACAAAGAACGAACAGGAGATGTGGGTTTTTATCCTCGTTCAGCCTTCTCGAGAGATAATAGCCCTACGCCCAAATTTTTCTTATATATCGTGGATGAATATTAAGAGGTGGCTCGACGAGACGAACAAGTCTCGCGAGATTATGCGTAGTACAAGCACGCTGATAAGCTATAAGATGATGACTAGACCCCTTAACACGCCATAGGGGCTATGTTTATATAGTGGTGAGCAAACCGACCTCACCAAGGAATATCGGGTAAGGCTAACTACGAGCACGTGAATCTAACTCATACATGCCAAATATATCCCACGGTAGATAAGGAATACTCCTAGTCTTGGGGATCACGACTCTATTCCAATCCGGAAACCACGTCCGGTCTTCACGTAGTCGCAGTAACTCTTGTTCGAGTAGGACTCAAACACGAATCCTAGGTCGTTACGCATCGCGTCGACCAAGAAGTCGTTCGGCAGATGCACATGGGTTCGATAGAACCTTCCGTGAGCCGGGCCCCGTAGGTGCTGTTCGATTGGGCCGTCAGGAGTGGGCTATGGCTATGGGCCGTGATCTAATCCCGACAATATGTTTATAGAGGGGTGTCTAAGAAAGTGCAATGCAAGGTTGTTCCAAGACATCGGTTTCTTATCCTTTCGGTTCTAGCCCGATGACGCCTGTAGCTTCATGCTGTGGTACAATTCTATAGTCCAATGCCCAAGTGAGATTGCTCGACATGCAATGTCAATACCTCAAATTCATATTTTATTATACTCATATATATATACTTCAGATTAATTCATAAGACTGTACTTCATGTAATCTAATTGAAAGTGGTGCGTGACATAATTAATTCTTATGTATTCCAATAATATATATATATTCTAGCATGCCATTACTAATTCATAGGCATAAATAATTACTGATTATTATAATGGCAAATGCACACAAGGATTGCACGTAAATAATTACAGAATTAAATAATGCTTCAAATTCAAACTGGGTACTTACTTCAAGTTCCCGAGATGCTAAAAGACCGAAGATTAAGTTTCCAATACATTTGAAAATCACGGAAGACATCGGAAAAACTTCTAGTAATTTCCAAGCTTCTAAGAGATTTTAATGCATTTTTCATTCTTCCGGAACCAGAGGTGCCAAATATAAATCCCCGAGTTGCATAACATGCCAAAATTCAAATCTCGAGTGATTCTGCAAGAATCAAAGGGGTTTTCTGCAATTTCTGCAACTTCAGGGCAAATTCACAAATTTCGTGGCCTTTTGCAATTTCTTTTGAAAATTTCCGGTTAATCTGGACCTTCGGTCCAACAGACGACCACCGCTAGCAAGGTCAAGACGTAATCTTATATGGTTTTGAAACAGGTAATTATCAAAACCTAATGGGTGATTCTGCAAGAATCAGGGGATTTTCTGAAATTTTCGGAATTTCATACTTCTTTTCCGGCCTTAAGGCCTTTTTCTTTTCTCCTTTTCCTTTACTATCGCCCAAAACAGAGCCTACGGCGGTGGCTACCATGTGGCGCAGCAATGGGCGCTGCTGCCCACTGGTGACGCGTTCAACAAGGGTATGGGCACGGCGGGAAGCACGGCCACCACCGCGAAGCGGCCCACAGGCCACGGCAATGGGCGGCTCATGGGGGAGGCGCATCAGCGGAGGCGCTGGCGGGCGGCTCAAGGCGGCGACAAAGGTGCAAACAGGAGGCGGGGCAATGTGCATGGAGGCGCGCGGATGTGGGCGCCAATGGGGCCAGCGAGAGGGCGGTTAGGGTTTCCTAGCCGCCGCTTATGTATGGGCGCTGCGCGGCTGGCGCGGCGCTGCCGACGCGGCGGCGGCAGGTGCGCGTAGCACGGCACTGGCACGGCTGGCGACGCGGGCGGCGCGGCGAGGCGGCGGCGCTGCTTGCGCTGGTGGGCGCGGGCGCTGCAGGCGGGCTTGCTGGCACGGCGAAGCGTATACCAGGGCGCGCGCCAGACGGCGACACGCGACGGCGGGCGGCGCTGTTCAGTGGGCGGCGGACGCGACGTTAGCCAGGGACACGGCGGCAACCTGCGGCGCGATGGACGCGGCGCACAAACATGGCGATCGGGGCCCAACAAGTAGGCAGGCGCGCCGGTAGGCACGGCCGGCGCCGACCGGCGAGGGTCGACGGGCGACACGGCAGCAGCTGAGGGCGGCGCCGCGAGAGTCAATCTTCCATATTGATTTTAGAAATCCCCAAAACAAAACGAATCTACTACAAATTTCATGCAAATTCCCAATCTACTAGGGGGAAAACTCCACAATTCTTCTCGATCTGCAAACAGATTCAAGCACAGATCACGATCTACGTGGTAATCGGTGCCCAAAATATACCTTCGTGGTAGAAGTGGATGCAGATCGGTCTTCCTCGCGGATTGATCGGCACGTCGATGGAGCGAGCGTGCTGATAACGTGTTAAGAAACCTCGCTACCAGGTGTAGTCCGAGGAATAAACGTGGTCGAACAATCACGGAGGAAAAGTAAGAACACCGGGGACACAGAGATATATGGTGGAGCTTCTCTTTATTATTTTTCAGATCTGTTATACAATAGGTGCTCCACCTCTTCTTTTATAGTACTGCTTAGGGTTTAGGCTAGGTCTAATGTGGGACCCACCGTGGGGGAGGCGCCGGCCGGCCCTAGCCATGCCATGCCGTGCACTGGCCTGTGCATGGGCCAGGCTCCCCACTAGGTGGTTTCCTAACAAAAATATCGAGAGATCGAGAGCTGAGTTCTTTTAATTGCTGGATCCGGACCGTAACAATTAGATTTTTGTCATAATTAAGGACTTAAGGTCAAGGATGAATGACAACATATACGATGCATTACTGGATATGCTATAATTAATATTGTCTTATTTCAACAGGAGATATATGCAATTAACTCAATAAGCACACGTTTGTATGCCGCTTGCACCTTTTAAATTTTTTTTAAAAAAACGTGGATAGAGAATGTGCACGATATACTATTCTACATCACATGCTCCTCTGCCCATGGATATATGATTATTGCTTCTGAGTTTATCCTCTTTTTCCTGGAAGGGGGCCATCTGTTTCCAATGGAACATCATCATGGGCAAAAGTGCAAAACCAAAAATGTGTCCTCAGAGCATCACATGAAACTAGGTATTTCGCTTTGGCTGCAGCTATGTAATCACATGTGAGCGCGGGCCATAAGCAGGTGTCCTTTGTGTTTTGATTTCAGGGGACATAGTGAGCAGCACTGAAAACTAAGCTAGCTGGCATCTGGAATTTGTCGACCCTACAAAAAAGTGAGAAAGCTGGCTCAAACCTTTTTTTTTTACAAGTATTTGTCATGTTCGAAACGAAAATTCTTGCCGGATTGTTGAATTTTTGTGTTGAGCCTTAATATACCAATAAGTATGTTCCCGAGAGAAATTAATATAATTAGCCAGGCGCTACAATGAAAGGCTATCTTTATAATCTCTTCATCTTGTAAAATAGTACTCCCCTCCGTCCCAAAAGAAATGTCGTTTTAGCTTTGTCCTAAGTTAAACATTTCTATTTTTGACTATCAATTAGTAGAAATCTGTATAGTTTAACAATATATGAATGATATATTATGAAGGTATTTCTTATGGTGAATCTAAAAACATAAATCTTATGTTGTTAAACTATACAAATTTCTAGTAATTGATGGTTAAAGATAGAAATGTTTTGACTTATGACAAATCTAGAACAACAGTCTTTTTGGGACGTAGTGAGTAGTCGTCTAATACTTGTCATAAGTTAAGTTCTTTAAATTTAATATATTTATAAAAAACCTCTAAACTATTTTTCTTGAGCACGTAATAATCATTGAATGAATTTGTCTCGAATAGAACTTCCTTTACGTTATAATTTTATTGTATTTTATAAAGGCAACATATCTTGTGCAATCAAGTTTACGGTGCAACCACCGTGCAACCGAACTATCAAAAGTTATAAAAAAATCTGAAAATTTTTTAGATGTACTTCATTGTTTACTCTACCTAAGTACGAAGTTTCAAAGCAAAATTCATTTTATATTAAGAGTTATAAAAAAGAAAAAAACTGGCAGATTTGACGAGTTCAAATTGATAGAATTTTATCTTTTTTTGTAACTTTCAATATAGGATTAATTTGAACTTAAAATTATATACAGAGGTAGAGTAAGTTGGAGAGTACATCTACAATTGTTTTTGAATTTTTTATAACTTTTGATAGTTCGGTTGTACTGTAGTTGTACCGTAAGCTTGATTGCACATAATATATTCCCTTTTATAAATATAGTCAAATTTATATTTTCGAGACCTTGTCAAAGCCACTAATATTTTAGAATGGTGGGATTACAATATACGAGAGTTATAATGACGTGAACGTGGCATAGACTTTAGGTTGCAATATTCCAGACTTAAAACTGAAAAGATTAATTAGGTGAAGCTCAATAATTAATCGTATAGCTAGTTTGACTTAATTTTGGGATCATAAAAATGCCGAAGTGCTCCAAAACCATGCACGGTGTTCTACTCACTAGACATGCGCATCACATATATCAACCACACAGAGTGGAAATGTAACTGTGCTAGCTAGCTAGCTAGCTAATTAACCTGCAAAAAAGGCTAGCTACATGCATTCACTTGCTACATTATCATATGTGCCATGTGTATATGAAGACCTGGCACTATCCATGACGTATCAACCACTGAATTCCTGGCTGTTGAATCCAACCAAAAACATCCAATCGTCACCAACTAATTAACATCACCATTTTTTGCTCTAATTAAGTACGTAGTATCCACGGCTCACCTCTAAAGCTCAGAGATCTTTTCTACGATGTTTAGATGTTTCAACCTCTATACACAGGACCCGCATCTGTTTTTTTGAGACTTCGACTTATAAGTTGGACTATATGATCCCTTCATATTTAGAACATTCACATCTATACATGTACCATTATAAAGGTTAATTATACTACTTTGCAAAACTGTCATCCCATGTTAGAGCATATTCGATAATATAGCCAACCACTAGATATAAAAAATAGATATGTCGCCTATAGACACATGTAATAGTGTACATGTACCTTGAAATCAGCTATAAAGTGGTGGTTGTAAGTTAGTAGCTAATATGTGTGTGTGTGTGTATACACCTTTTTTTCCTCCAATAAACAAAATACTGAGTTGACAACTTTATAGCTAGTTGATTAAGCACCATTGGAGATGCTCTTATTGTCAAAAGAGTTTTGTTTTAGAAAAGCGTGAACTTTATATTTCATGGCTATATATATATAGCCCCTTTTTACATCTAGAGCTAGCTTGCACCAAATAGCTAGACCTCAATGCGCTCTAATCTCCTTAGAGCATGTGCTATGGACTCTGGTCCACGTCACTACGCCAGCAGTCTCTAAGCCATCTCTAAGATATGCTACAACATATTTGTGGTGAGATGGAGGGAAACAAAGAAGAAAAAGATGGTGCCTCTTCATGAAAGGTCGACTCTTCATAAAAACAGAGTCAATTAATATGTAGTTTGTTAGAGACAACTAAAGGCAATCAATGTACATGACATATTGTAGAGAGAACAATTGTGTCTAGACGACATGAAATATTACTCAATATAGCGGCTGTCTTAGCCATTGCTTTACATCCTCTTAGAAACAATCTTATATGCTATACTATGGACCGCGCTAAGAATTAAAGTAGCGGGTATTCACTTTGCAAGACTATTTTCTTAAAATAACTCTGAGATCCGCCACCAAAGTCCATTATAAGTTAACCCATCATGATCACCGAACAGCTCACATCACCCTCGCATTCACATTGCTAGGGAGAAACCAGCAGCTCTCTAGAGAGAAGAGAGGAGGGAGAGGAGAGACAAGGTTCAGGAGCCCGAGAAAGCAAGAAAGGTGTACTTTTTACATGGCGTGGCCTGTGTCATGGCCTCCATGATGGCACGGCATGTGACGCAAGAAACCCCTCTCCTTCTTCCAAGGAAGAATCATGGCGCCGCTGCAAACTTCAGCCGGTCCAGAGAAGAGGCAGGAGGCCAAGCTTTAAGAGAGGGGTGTAGTCATGCTGTGCTCTGTGACGGTGTGTGGTGGTGTTCATTGAGGTGAAGAGAGGGAGAGAGAGATGGAGATGGAGAGGTGGTGTTGATGGTGGTCTAGACTTGTGGTAGTGCTCATGTGAGTCAAGTAAAGGAGAAGGCCATACAACGTCAAGCTGCCACAAACATCTCTCTTCTTTCTCGCTGCTCCTGCTGCCACGGCTTCTCTGTACCACTGCCACATGACTATGGGGAATCAAGCGTCCTGGTCCGAAAATTTCTTTTGCTTAATTAGTTTCTACGATCTACCTACGTACATATGGAAGGCGAAGAAGAACATAGCTAGGTATGCTAGCTGGCTGTCTTTAATTTGCCATATATGTGCCGTTTGCAGCTCGATCGATCTTTCTTAAACTCTTAAGGTTATGCCCTTTGGAGTTTTAATCTATGTTTGAACTGTTGTCTGGTATTTTGGTTTGAGATCTAGGAAAGAAGCTTTTCCTTGCAGCTGTGGTTCCTCAATTATTTCTTTTTAGTTCGGGCTGGTAATGATCTTGCCATGGGAGCGGTTGGTGTTATCTGTGCAGTGCTCTTTAGTATATATACTTATATATGCTACCAGCCTACCAGTTGCATCTTGAAGATGATAGACTATCGATTGATTCATCATATTCATTGATCAGATTACACCAATTCTTGCACATATCGATCTCGGATTGTGAGCACCATCGTTCGATCGTCTTCTAAATCGCCGTAACGAGATGTCTTGGAAGATCTAGATGAGTAGATCGATGAAGATCTAGTGGTCAATACCTTAGGTACGGTACACACGCGCACACACACACACACATATATATATTTCCCAATTAAACCATCTTGCTAAAATGCTTTGCTCTATAGACTGTAAAGAGAGCATGTACGTACCCTTTTATATGAGAAACACCCATTTGAACGAACTAGATGCTAAACTTTGATGCTTGAAATTTCACGTATGGGCGTTGGGTCTTAGGAAGCATCAAACCAAGAACAAGCAGCATAGGCGTTTAGAACTTCCTATACAGGCTAGCCGTCTAGATCACCGTCTAGCGTCTAGGCACCGCCAAGGACAACCAGGACGATTATATGAACGCAAGTTTCACATGCATGCTACCCTCTTTCTTTCATCTTTCGATTATAAACTGCGTGCCTGGAGATCAAATTAGTTCAGCGAAAACTTTAGCAGAAGAATGGTTAGCGAAATCTCTGTTGAAATCAGATACTCATTTGGATTCCCAGCGCAAAAAAAATAAAAATAAAATTAAGGTGAAACAAAATTGTCAGTATATTTTTGTTGATTTATTGGGTCACCTCATGAGTCATGGCTCGAGCAATATTACTTGGTCTTTAATTGCCTGTGCATGTGTGAAAAATATTAACATCATTGTGTCAGCATTAGAAGGATCAGCAGATATTCAAATTATTAACCGCATGCAATCTATACACGTACACACGTAGGTTGTTATTAGTTGCAGTCTTCTATATATATAGATCGAAATATTTCTAGCTGCTTGAATTAGGAACATGCAAAAGATTCCTTTGTAACAAAGGAGGTTCCGTTCAACGCCGTCGATGTCCAACGAGATACCCAGGGTTTCCAAAAAGGCAAGTCTTTCCCCCAGCATCTAATTTTATAGCATTTGCTAAAATTGATAAATTAGCTAAAATTATGTATGGTTAATAGTGTTGCCAGTACATGTATCTAGATCTGCTCAATATGTGCACCCAATGTCAAATTAATCCATAGCCCTAGGGTAATTATAATATAATACCAACTTTGTTAAATGCTAGTTGCTTGCCTAGTTAGGCCACAACGAGAGTTGTTACTAATGATCAGCTATGGGGGTATTGCTAACATAGAGCTTGGGTTTGGTTTATTCACTCGTTAATTAAAGAGTAAAATACACGGGCGGTCCCTAAACTATTAGTCGATTCTCATCGAGATCCCCAATCTATAAAATTGTAGTTTTGGTCCCTACTCTTTTTAAGTGGGTTCGTCCCGGTCTAAAACTGTCATGTGATAGCTCTAGAGCTGACCTGGCGCTGACATGGCCGTCCATGTCACGTAAATTTCTTAAAGAATTCAGGAAAATCCTAAAAAATTTAAAAATCATAAAAATATGGGAATAGGTAAAACAGTTAGAAAAAATCATAAAACAATTAGAAAAAATATCACTTAATGGCTCCCATACGCCACGATGCTAGAGGTGATCTTGCGCTTACAACTATAGAGGACCGGATTAAAGGCGACCACACTGTCTTTATGTTTCTTTTTAATATGTTTATGATTTTTATATATGTTTATGCTTTTTTCCATGATTTCTTATTGATTTCTCATTTTTAATGATTTTCCAATATTTTTATGATTCTTTTGATATTTTCTTTATGCTTTTAATGATTTTCTTTTTTTCCTGTTTGTTCATTTTTATGATTTTTAAAATATTTTCCCCACATTTTAATGTTTTTTCATTTTTAAATGGTTTTTAAAATGATTTCCACGTATTTTATGTTTTTTAATGATTTCCCTCTTTTTAAAACTATTTTACATGACATGTCAGCGCCACGTCAACTCTAGGGTTGTCACATGGCAAGTTTGGACCGAGGCGGACCCAGTTAAAAAGATTAGGGACCCAAAACTTTAGTTTCATAGATTGGAGACCTAGATGAGAATCGACTAATAGTTTAGCGACCGTCCGTGTATTTTACTCTTAATTAAAATATGGCCAACTAATACCTGGGATGGGAGCGGTTGACTGTATGGTGGATGCCTTCTTATTCGAAATTGGGTTTGTGTTTGGTCGTTGCTTTGAGAATAATGACCGATGATTGTGACGGCCTCAACCAAGAATCCATACAATCACACATGAGAATGGGACCATTTGGCCAATTCTACATACATGCTCGCACCATTGGGTACCAATGGAGCCATATTTGCTGGTGTTTTATAAAGGGGAGTCTACTATGGGGCTTCCATGGGAGTTCATGCATGTCGGTTAGAGGGTCCATGAGCAGCACCCACAACAACGGTGAACTCTTTCGAATCACAACATGACACATGGGATGTAGGGCTATTTTTACCGTGGGATCCAATGGACTTGTATATATATATCTAAGAGGCCTCAGCATATCTTGCTATCAGGGGCGGATCTACAGTGTTAGGGCCGATGTCATGCTACACAGGTGCATTTTGAACAATCCCTTATTGTCTATTGCTACCTTATTAGTATATATACATATAAACCTATAGTTTAAAGTTAAAAACGGGTGATTTAAAGTTAAAATGACCCTGATGACCCCAATGGCTTATTTTCTTGGATCCGCCCCTACTTGCTATGTCGTGTGGGTAAAACGTATAACCTCTATAGAGTAAAATCATTTGAATGATCATGCCCATGGTTAAAAGTGACTTGGTGGTTTCGTACAACATAGATTCACCATAATTAAAATGACTTGGTAATAAATTCTTGTTGCGTGCCGCTTCTAGTTAATCCTATTGCGAGCTTGAGAATTTCTGATTACAATCACCAGTTTGTGAGAGTGAGATTGTTGGTTCTAAGCAAGAGAATTGGGTGATGAGAGGTTGAGAAAAGGAGATGGCGTTATGTTCGATTCAGTTTATTTTTTTTGAAAGAGGTAGGAGAACTGCCGTCCTATTTCATTGATAAGCAGGAGAAAATAAAATAAAAACACATGCGAACATGGGGTACAACCACAGCGCTCCGCTGCAACCCTAGACAAAACCAGACACACCTCCGGCCACCGCTGGGAACACCACCTATAGAGGAAAAAGAAGAGAAGCAGCCCCCCGCTGCCTAAAAGGAGGGAGAGATACAGGAGAGGGAGTAGAGGAAACACCACCAACACTCACACAGCGATGAAACGACTCCTAGAGCAGCAAACCCGGCGGAAACCCATAGCGCAAGACGGCAACCACGACGCCTCCAACAAGGTAGCGACAGGAAGAACCCGCCGCAGTCGCAAAACCGCTAGGGTTTTCACTCAAAGCAGGGAAAGGTCCAAAAGGTGATGCCTCCAACGAGGAACGACACCAAAGGTGACGCCAACACCAGCCCAAAAGGGCGGGGCTTTCGCCCAAGACTTGCCCTACTAGTGCACAAGGCGGAGGCCGCCGAAGGTCGAAAGCACCAGAAGAACCGAGCCGCCGGCCAAAGACACAAAGTTGGGAAACGAGCACGAACGCCGTCTCCTGACGCGGAAGACGCCGCCCACGCCACCCGACACCTCGGAGAAGGGGAGGGTCAAAACGACGGGGATGGGACCAGGTCAGGAGGCAGAGAACGGGGATGCCGCCGAAGAAAGGTCACTAGCCAACGCCGCCGGAGAGGGGCCACCACGCCTGGTGGCCTGCGCACGGGAAGCGAAGGAGACCAGACGCCTCGCCACCCAGGCACTAACCCGCCACTAACCCTGAAAATGCCAACCTAACCACCGAGCACCTCGCAGGGAGGAGAGGACAAGGAGGCGAGGACGGGACTAGACTAGAGACAGGGGTGGCCGCGCCGCCAAAGGACGGGCACCGGCCCACCACGCCACCACGGGAGGAGCCGAGGAGACGCCGGACACACGCCCCTGGAGCCCACTTACTCCGTCCACTTTGGCCAGGTACCGAAGCAGACCCTCCCAAGCGGCCTCCACCGAGACGGGCTCAGGGGGAGGGGGAAGAAGGAGAAGAAGCCGGTGCCGAGCTCCGTCGAGCTACGAGGCCACCGAACCCATGACCCTAGAGCACGCCCACTCAGACCGCTCCGACCAACACACCACCAAATCTGGGCCTCCTGCCCATGGATCTAGCCTCACACAGAGCGGTTCCCCCAGGGCGGTCTCCGCCGAGACGGGCCCAAGAGGATGGGAAGAAGGAAGAAGAGGGAAAGCCGGCGCCAAACTCCACCACAATGCGCGAAGGTGAGGACACAGAGGAGATGAGGAGAGCCGCCACCACGACCAGGACCGAAGGGGAGGTCACCAACCGCTGAGATGATCCAGATCTACGGCTAGATCTGGGAAGGAGGTGGTCACCGAGGACAAGGGGGAGGGCGAGGGTGCCGCCGACGAAGTGGGAGGCCAGGGACACCCCCCAATGACCGGATCTGGGGAGGAGGTGACCACCGGCGCCGCCGGCCGGCCGGGTTCCGCGAAGAACAGAGTGGTCAGGAAACACCGGTTGTCACCACCGCCGGGCATCACCAGCCGCCAACACCAGACGCCGCCGAAGGACCCGCAGGGACAGCGCGGCCTCGACTCCGAGAAGGTGGCACAGCTAGGCGCCACCGACCCAGCCCGTGCCAAGGTAGGAGATGGAGGATGGGGCCGCCGCCGCCACCAACGGGCGCCGCCGTGCCGAGGATCAGAGGGAGGGGACCTTGACCCGAGCACGGATCTGAGGGCGAGGAGGCCAACGCTCGCCGGCCACGGGCGCCGCCGCCCACGCCGAGGTCGGGAGGTCGCATACCCCCAGCTCGCCGTGGAGGTGCACAGCCACGACGCCGAGAGCGGTGCCAGCAGCGAGCCCGCACCAGCGGCGGCGGCGCGCGCCCGGCCGCCCGGCGCCCGTGCTGCGTGGCCCGCGACGCGTGGGACACGGCGCAGGTGAGGAGTCTTGGGAAGAAGTTATTTTTTTTAATCGCTGATTATTTTTGAGTATATACTACCTGAAGTTATGTTTTTTTAATCGCTTATACACTGTTAGGTGAAACGCATTTATGCAAATGAACTTTCAACTTTCGTAGGTTGAGTTCAAGCATAATCTCAATTTTAGGAAAGACTTATTAGTACTTACATGGCATACTAAACTGGGTCTTATGGGATTGCTTATTCCAACGAGCAGGTCTATAGTATGAAAATGTGCATGTTAACGTTGCTATCTTCCCAGAAGGTGATCCAGACTACCAGGTGTTTCACTACAGGAAACGCACTCTATGTGGGCGGCCAGAAAAATCAGTGTCGGCGGCGAAGAGCCGCCGACAATACAATGTCGGTGGCCAAAACTATACCGCCGATATAGATTGAGGAAGTATCGGCGGCCATATAAAGACCGCCGACAAACATTAGCCCTCTCCCACCCGCCTGACGAAAATTCAAATTAGTTTCCCGCCAATTATTCTATGTCGGCGGCTAAAATAATACCCCCGACATTGCTCCCTCCCCAAACGAAAAAATAACGGTTTGAACGGTTGAACAATAAAGAGGCCCCACGCGTCAGTCAGGCGACGTCACTGCCATGTGGGGCCAGAAGGATAGCGGCCAGGGAGCCTGGACGGCCATCTGTGTCGGTGGTTTATAGTAGGCCGCGGACACATAAAAAATAAAAAAACAGGGGGCGCAGCGTGTCTCGAACCCACGACTGCGAGGAGCCATCGCCCGGCCATGCTACCGTTAACCGGGTGAGCAAAGTAGTTTATTCAACATATGATGGCTACAAATTCTTTTATATGTTGCCGATTCCATCGATGTCGGCGACTATGTGCTATACCGCCGACATCGGTGAGCTCAGATCGGCGGCATCCTATGACGCCGATATCGACCACCCCTCTCTCGCCGGCCTTCCCGTCGCTCCCCGGGCCCACGTCGCCGCTAGGTCCCAAGAGGCTTTCTAGGACCATGCAATGGCCATGAGACCTCATTGACCTGCGGCGACGTCTCGCTCAAGCCTCAAGCAACTTCCTTTTGAACGGTAACCTCGTACAAGCCCGAGAGCCGATCTGACGTTAGCGCTTGTGAGGAAGCCGTCGGTGGCTTCAAGCCGAGACGACGCTCGCCGGTCCAATGTGGCCTCATGGCCATTGCATGATCCTAGGAAGTCTCTTGGCACCTCGCGATGGTGACGGGGCCGGGAGCGACGGGAAGGCGGGTCGGCGCGGTTCGATGTCGGGGTTTTATGCTAAACCGCCGATCTGATTAAACAATATCGGCGGCTTTATATATGGCCGCCGACATTAGTGAGCTATGTATCGGCGGCACCAGCTTTAGCCGCCGATCATCGAGCTCGCTTCTCCGGCCCGCCTTCCCGTCGCTCCTCCTGGCCCACGTCGTTTCGCTAGGTCCCAAGAGGCTTTCTAGGACCATGCAATGGCCATGAGGCCTCATTGACCCTGCGGCGTCTTGGCTCGAAGCCTCAAGCAACTTCCTTTTGAACGATAACCTCGTAAGCCCGAGAGCCGATCGACGTTAGCGTGGTGAGGAAGTTCTTTGGTGGCTTCAACCGAGACGACGCCGCCGGTCCAATGTGGCCTCATGGGCATTGCATGATCCTAGAAGTCTCTTGGCACCTCGCGATGGCGGCGTGGGCCCGGGAGCGACGGAAGGCGGCGAGAGCGAGTTCGAGGTCGGGGTATTTGGGTGTACCGCCGATACAGAGGAAGAAATATCGGCGGCCTCAGGTATGGCCGCCGACATTGGTGTACTCTGTGTCGGCGGTTTACTATGGCCGCCGACATTTCTTGGTCACCTCGAAAAAATAAGGGCTTGGTGTCGAGCGAAACCCCCACCGCGCCTCTCCCCGCCGCCGCCGCTGCCGCGCCTCTCCCAGCGCCGCCGCCTCCCAGCGCCCGTCGCCAGCCCGCCGCCTCCCAGCGCCTCCATCGCCCCCATCGCCTCCCAGCCTGCCCGCGCCGCCCCTCTGCGCCTGCCGCCTCTCCTGCGCGCCGCCTCCCATCCCAGCCCGCCGCCTCTGCCTCTGCGCGCCGCCTCCCATCCCGTCCCGCGCCGCCTCCCCCCCGCCTCGAGCGGCCTCTCCTCCCCTCCTCCCGGTGCTCTCCCGAGCCCCTCCTTCTCCCTCCTCCCGCCCCCGCCTCCTCTCCTCCTCCTCCCCGCCTCCTCCTCCTTCCCTCCTCCAGAGCTCTCCCGAGCCCCTCTTCTCCCTCCTCCCGGCGCCCCTGCCTCTCCTGCCTCCTCCTCCACCCATTGGCCTCCGAGGTAATCTCCTTTTTTTTTTTGGTGTAGTAGCTATGTCGTCGGTATTTTGTGTACCGACGACATTAGTGCATGTTAATTAGGTACTTAACCATTGCTAATTATGTATTGTTAATTAGAATTGTTAATTATTTATTTCTAATTATTCATTGTTAATTACTTATTGTTAATTACACATTGTGGCCTATTTTGTATTATTTGAACATTGTTAATTAGTTAAATTAGTGCATGTACGATAGTTAGGCGTTGTATCATATGCGAGCCATAGTCAAACCTGTTCGGAGGTGCAACACAATTTAAATAAGGAACACGGACGGTGATTCGTTGTGTTCGCTTCTTAAATCGTTGTGCTTCCGAGCTGTCCACGTTTTGGACAGCCCACGGATGTTGGTATGAGTATGGGGTCGTGGCCATGGGAGGTGCAATTCGAGATTCGGCGGCATAACCCTGTCGTCCTCCTAGTGCATAACATAAGCGATCTGCACTGCCGTCGTTGCACTGGGGGACTATGGGGTTATGCTGCCGGAATTTCGACCTGTGCACCTCCTGTGGCCACGATCCCGTACTCATACCAACATCCGTGGGTGGGTAAGCCCTCCTATTTAGTTAGACATGGACTTATAGGTAGTAACGTCGATATATGACATATAGTTGTGTATAGTTGAATAAATGCATAGCTCCAGAATTTAAAAACATGTTTGATTGTACATATAGTAATTGCTTGATGGAAGATCGGCGGTGGATGTATGATGGATCGCCATGCAGCCCACAAGCAATGACCGTGCCAGGAGGAAGCACGAGCAGCGATCGCTGAATTGGAGGAGCGGAACCGCACCTTGAAGAGGAGAGAGAGCGGGAGCGGAGGGAGCGAGAGGAGGAGCGTAGGGAGCGACAGGCGGCCATGGAAAATCTGAAAGCCGTCCAAGAACAAAACTTGCTCATCATGCGCATGTACCAACAGGTAATTACACATGCATTGCTCGCCAAGTTGTCTTTCTAGCTATGTTTAGTTCCTAACTTCTCCTATTGATCAGCATGGCTTCTAGATGGCGGAGACCGGCGGCTCCAGCCAGCCACAGATGCCTGTTGTGTTCACGCCGACGCAGGGACCCCCAACCACACATTCGCGCTTCTCCTCCCGCTTCGTGCCCAGCACATTTCTCGATGGCCTACTTTCCACCTGCACCGAGGCCTTCACTGGGGTTAGTTTCAAATATAGTGCATTGCCTCTAATTTGGTATCTAGATATAATGCATCGACTCTAATTTTGTTCAATTTTCATTTCATCCAACAATGCTTTGCCTCAATTTTACAAATCTGTCATTTCATCTTGTTTTGCGGGCGTCCGGCTCGAGCAAATTGCGCCAATGTGATTGCTTCAGCAGGCGATGTGGATAGTGGAACTAGGTCCACGGTAGAGGAGTTTGTCGAGGGTTTGTTCAAGACCAACCCCGAGTGCGACTTGAGTGGCGGCGCCCGCACTTGATGTAGTTAGGGACTTCATTTCATACTTTTCATATATTTCATCTGTTTCAACTATATGCCTTTTATGTGGATTTAATTTGAACTCTAGTGATGACATATTACTATGTGGTGCGATTTTTGTTATATGTTGGGTTGTTTCATCCATTTGGCCATAATTATGGATGAAATTGTGTTTTATGATTGTTTCATCCATTTGGCCATAATTATGGATTAATTTGTGTTTTATGATGATATGGATGTATTTGGGCTCGAAATCGTGGTGGTGACCTTCTATATATGTGTGGATGTGAATGTGTGGATTGGAAAATTAATATATGTTGTGAATTGTTTAATTTTGCGGGTTGAAGTGAATGGTTTTGAAAATAGGCGTGACATTTTTGTCTTTGCCATAAAGCAATGTCGTGCATTAGCTAATACCCCGACAAAGATTAAGATAATGTCGGCGGTATTATTTTACGCCCCCGACACTGACAACGCGCCCACTGTTGCATGACCATAAAACAAGCCGTTAGTGTCGGCGGTATTATATAAGCCCCGACAAAATCTAATGCACCCACGCATCTCGCGCCCATTTCACAAGATCTATATCGGCGACCTATAATGCCGCCGACATAGATCAGCCGCACCGTAGCCCTCCCCTGGTTCCGTCTGTGTCGGGGGGAGGGGGGCCGCCGATATAGATATGCTATGTCGGCCGTTCTGAGTCGGCGAAGCAATGTCGTGATCGATCGCCGACATAGACCAATGTCGGCGGTTATAGGGCTCAATATCGGCGGTTTTGCCCCCCGACACTGAGGCACTTTCCTGTAGTGTTTCCACTCATACTTGCATGTGGCACAAATGGGACACCACTTTTGAGGTTGTAATCTTAGTTTTTCTCGGTAACCCGAACCGTTATAATAAACCACTCCGCAACACTCTGAATTACTTTATTAGTTAATGCATCAATGGTTTGATATCTCGACTTCGTTTTATTGTGGGTACATGCACTGATTCTTAGGACATGTACTGTTAACACAGAAGGGTTAGGTTTAATAGAACTAGTCCCAACAACGATGAAGGGGCGCGAGCGGATCTCTGGTAGCCAGTATTAGATTGGGTGTGGTGGCGTGGCGGTGGAAGAAAAGGGGGGCAGAATGGCGAGGCGGTGGCGGTGCCCCAGGCCACTGGTGGTGACGGAGCGGTGGGGGGATGGGCGAGGCACGCAGAGCATGAGATGGAGCGTGGAAGATGAAGGAGGAGGACAAGTCATCGGCGTGGTCGGAGGAAATCAAGGAGGCGGCCAGGCGGGACAACTAAGGCTATTCCATCACGTCCCCTGGCGTGGTACTGATCTTAGCTTAATTTGCTTGGGTGGAAGAGGTCAGGCAGGCTCTTGCAGCTCCTGGCCGGAACGCATAATGTATCTGCCATGGTTCTGCCAGCCATGTGGTGTAGTGCATGCATGCATGTTAAACCGGGGGCTACCACATGCGAGTGCTGTCTCCCAGACAGCCAGAGTCTTCACTTCACTGCATCCAGGTATCAGGTATGGACCTGGGGCTGGGAGCAGACCAGGATTCTTGAGCGCGGCAGGTTGCAGGTTCTGGCCATCAACTCTCAGGCTCTCAGCTGCTGACGATCCACCAACAAAGGTCCTCGCAATGCCCTGAAAAGGTCCTGGCCGGCGCTCCGTGTAGTCTTTTCAGACGGCAGCTGTTAGGCCAGTGGATGATCATTCTAGCTGATCCAACGATATAGGCTTGTTCTGTTCAGCTTAACGGTTCAACGGCTTATTGTATATTTTTTAAAAAAACATATGGTTTAGGTTTTTTTAGTTCGTTTTTTCGTTGTTTTCAAAATGGGTCATAATGCATTAAAAAGTAAATCAGACGAAATGGATTCAAATTAACCTTGATCAAACATCGGACCGGCCTTGAAAAAGCCCGGTCCCATTGCACCAGGCCTAAGCCTAGCCGGCCCGGTGCATGGGGCCTCAAATTCAGGCTCGAGCCCGACCCGACCACAACTATAGGCGAACTTTTCTTATTAGTATCCATTGTAAGATATTTCTTCAGTTCTTTCTCGGCATATCATTGTTAGCGTTTGAAAAAAATTGCGCCTACAAATTACCTATCGCCGCCGTTATCATATCAATGTCTAATGCGTGTGTGGATAAATTCCCATCATGCATGTTGCAATATCTTAATCAATTCTACACTCTCAAGTTTCTTTTTCTTTGTTGTTTCATTTTGGAAAAGGAACCGCTGTTCCAGCGGAAATATCTAGTTAATTATCGACTATCTCTACTTTTATAAGTTATTTGTATCTGCATTTGTATCTGTATTCGATAATATATATATATATTATTTGTATTCAATAAAAAAGGATATGGGACAAGTGATATTTAACCGTATCCGATTTGATTGCATCCCTATTCCCACCGCCATCGAATTCGAACGCTGCGCGGCATAGTGCTAGGATCGTGTCGGGCAACTCATAATTTTTTTATAATTTGAAGGCCTTTTGTGTCTGAAGAATTAAATGTTATATATGAAAGGTAGAGAAATTTTATGACACATCCTTTTCATGTTGATAACTTTTCTATTTGAGCAACGGAAAAAATCATAGAAAAAATGTTGAAGAACACTGCTACGTAGGGACTTAGACCCTCTTTGTATCGCGGTTGTGGTTTGGTTTCAGTTGTAGTTGAAAAAGTTGAAGACCTTTAAAAAAGACATGGAAAGGCTAAAAGATTAGTTTTAAAATATTTTTGAGATCTTTGAGAAAAACTTCACGAATGATTAAAAAAACTATTACAAAATATTCCAGTGAATGTATCTTACAAAAAATAATAAATTTTATAAACCATCAGAACCTCGAACCAATTTGGCCTAATGCATATCAATTGTTAGGCTGCAGGTTCCTGACGCGGAATACGTACCCAACCCTGAGTCCCTGAGATCCTGACTGAAACTCTGAACCTGGCGTACGTGCTTACTGATCATATCAATTAATGTATATATACTTATGAAAGACATGCTATTCTGTTTGCAACAAGTTTCGCTCAGACGAAACAAGCTTGTGATCAAGCATACGCATGCATCGATCGTGCGAGGGAGGAAACTTATATTTCTCGGATCCCTGCGGCTGCAGCGGGCATGCATGCAAAAGCAAATGGTATTTATGCCGCCTCAGAAATGAAACACAACACAAGTTGCTTAATTCGCTCGCTTATTCGATGCTGCCATAGGGATGGGCTTGCTTGCATTCCACCGGCCAGATTTCATGCATGGAGCATATGCGATCGTGATAATATGGCCCCGAGCATGGAGGAGGCCGAGGGCTGATGCCACAGCTCCGATTCTAGCCACTCTGAAGAAGCTGCTCCATTTCAGTTTCAGCTTTGAGCAGAGCAACGGGACTACGCGAGTCGACCACCACTGCTCACCCCATGCAGTCATCTCTATGTTCAGCGGTCCAGCCCAGCTGGGCAAGGCGCACGTACCCCCTCTGATTCGTGGTTTAATTTGATTTTGTTCGTCCGAATCAAAATTTACTATTTTTATAAACAATGTAAATATGTAATGTTTTATAATAACATTTTCAGAGCTTTGTGAGGTTTTACAAAAAGACCTTAAAAATATTTTTAATGAACTTTTAGTCCTTCCATGCCTTTTTTAAAGACCCTCAACTTTCAACTCAAGTAATAAATTAGAACTGAAAAGACTTCGAACGAGAGAGGGCCTTAGTTGCGTATAATTTCTGTTAATTAAGATGTACCGAAAATGAATGTCACACCATTCTACTTGTATAAAATTAAGCTCGGTGTTTGATTTAAAAAAAGTGGGCTTGAGAGTATCGGCCATATTGACATTCATACTGATTGTGAGATGGTAAAGCGTCTTACCTCCGTAGAGGCCGCGGTTACATGTTAATATAGGCTAGGAAAAACCCTAGCGTGGTTTACAGAAATAGTTTGTTACATGCCATCAATCAAGGAGATAACTTTACAAAGATAACAATTACCTATTTATGGTAACAAACTATATCAACTATTCCTTTAACAGCCTCCCTCAATCACAACTTTGTTAAGTTGAGATTGCATCTAAAATCATCCAGCGCCTTTGTTGATAGTGGTTTAGTAAAACCATCTGCCACTTGATCCTTTGTTGAAATAAGACGAACATCCAATTGTTTATTTGCAACTCTTTCTTGAACAAAATGAAAATCTATTTCAATATGCTTAGTTCTAGCATGAAACACTGGATTTGCAGACAGGTATGTAGCCCCTAAATTATCACACCACAAGCAAGGGATTTGTTGTTGATCAACACCAAGTTCAGTAAGCAAAGATTGTACCCAAATTATTTCTGCCGTAGCATTTGCTAAAGCTTTATACTCAGCTTCTGTACTTGACCTTGATACTGTGGCCTGTTTTCTAGCACTCCACGAGATAAGATTAGAACCAAGAAATATGGCAAATCCACTAGTAGACCTTCTGTCGTCTACGTTGCCGGCCCAGTCAGCATCTTTAAAAGCACTCACTAGGAGAGAAGATGATTTTCTTATAGCCAAACCAACACCCAACGTGCCTTTTATATATCTCAATATTCTTTTAGCCGCTGTCCAATGCACAGTTGTAGGAGCATGTAGATATTGACACACTTTATTAACAGAAAAGGCAATGTCCGGTCTAGTAAGAGTCAAATATTGTAAGGCACCAACAATACTTCTGTACCTTGTACTATCTTCTTCATTCAGGGGATCTCCTTCATGAGCTGACAACTTATCTGACGTGGAGAGAGGTGTTGGTGTTGGCTTACATATCTTCATACCAACTCTTGTCAATAAATCAGTAGCATATTTTTCCTGATTGAATAGAATACCATCCTCGAGAGGCTTTACTTCAATACCTAGAAAATAATGAAGATCACCCATATCCTTGAGTGCAAAATCCAGTCCCAAATCCTTCAATAATGCTACTGTAGCCTTGTCAGAAGAGCTAGTAACAATGATATCATCAACATATATGAGTACAAATATAAAGATGCCAGATTTATTGTAAATAAACAAAGACATATCGGCCTTTGATGGTATGAACCCGAAATCTTGTAGCTTTTTACTTAACCTTGAATACCAGGCTCTAGGAGCTTGTTTTAGACCATAAATAGCCTTGTCAAGTCTACAAACATAATTTGGAGAAATTTTATCTTCATAACCTGGTGGTTGCTTCATATAGACCTCCTCTTCCAGAACACCATGAAGAAACGCGTTCTGTACATCTAGTTGCCTCAGACTCCATCCTTTAGACACAGCGATAGAAAGAACAAGTCTGATAGTAGCTATTTTGACAACAGGGCTTAAGGTATCTTCATAATCAATTCCATACCTTTGTTTGAACCCCTTGGCTACTAATCGAGCTTTGTACCTTTCTATTGTACCATCAGCTTTCTTCTTAATTTTATACACCCATTTGCAATCAATAATATTTTTACCTTGCTGCGGAGGAACCAAGTGCCAGGTCTTGGCGCACATGGGGGAGCAAGTTGAGCAGTCTCCTGCTCATATACATCGGCCAAAAACACGGTCGCAAAGTGGTATTATCAAACCAAGAAAATTCCCATGGTATCAGAGCGCGGCCTCTACGGAGGTAAGACGCTTTACCATCTCACATGGTATCAGAGCCGCCTCTCCAAAATACATCTAGTCATGGCGAGTTCATCTTCTTCGGCTCCGTCTTCTCTCGGCGCTCCAGTCTCCGAGAAGCTCACCAGAGATAATCATCGTCTCTGGAAGGCGCAGATTCTACCCACCATCCGGGGCGCACAACTGATGTCGTATCTGGATGGATCAGCCAAGGAACCTGCGTCAACAATCTCTGTCGCCAAGGATGACACGGTGGCTAATCCTGAGTACACCCATTGGGTAACACAGGATCAACAAGTGTTGAGCTTTCTACTCAACTCTGTGACCAAGGAAGTCCTCATACAGATTGCATCTGTAAATACTGCGGCTGAAGCCTGGAAGGCGATAGAACAAATGTTTTCTTCGCGATCAAGGGCACCAGTAACAAATCTACGTGTCATGTTGGCAAATACCCAGAAGGGAAATTTGACCACATCGGAATACTTCACCAAGATGAAGTCTATCGGTGATGAGTTAGCTGCTGCAGGGAAGCCCGTTGATGACGAAGAGATGGTTTCCTTCATCATAAATGGATTGGATATAGACTATAATCCTCTTGTGACTTCTGTGCTTTCACGTACAGAACAAATTTCTGTAAGTGATTTGTATGCACAAGTTTTATGCTTTGATAATCGCATGGAGATGCTGCATGGATCCAACAGCAACACCTATTCTTCATCTGCCAACGCTACGGCACGCGGACGTGGTGGTGCTCGGAGCCGCGGCCGCGCGCGTGGGCGTGGAACTGGTGGACGTGGTCGAGGAAGAAATGGCGGCGCTCCAAGGCAGGGAGGCCAGACCAACATCACTCGACCAAAGTGTCAGATCTGTGACAAGATCGGCCATACAGCAGTTGAATGTTGGTATCGCTACGATGAAGATTACCAGAAGGAAGAAAAAGTTGCTGGTGCTGCTATCACATCTTATGGAATAGACACCAACTGGTACATGGATTCAGGTGCAACAGATCATATCACCGGTGAATTGGACAAGCTGACTATTCGTGAAAAATACAATGGTGGTGATCAAGTTCATACGGCAAACGGGAAAGGTATGGCTATTAGTCACATTGGTCGTACAGTTGTTCATACCCATTGGTCGTACAGTTGTTCATACCCCTAGTCGAAATTTGCATCTTAATGATATTCTTCATGTTCCTAGTACACAGAAAATTCTTGTTTCAGTTCATCGTTTAACCACTGACAACAAGACTTACATTGAGTTTCATCCAAACTTCTTTTTGGTCAAGGATCAGGCAACGAAGAGAACGTTGCTACGCGGTAGATGTCATGATGGCCTTTATTGTCTCCCTGTTCATGAGCAGATTCACAATAAACAAGCCTTCAGTGTCATCAAGCCTTCTCCTTCAAGGTGGCACAGTCGTTTAGGTCATCCAGCTTTTCCTATAGTTGAGCGGGTTGTTAAGAACAATAATCTATCCTGTTCTTCTGAGTCTAGCATTGAGTCGGTGTGTGATTCATGTCAAAAGGCTAAGAGCCATCAGCTTCCATATCCCAAGTCCAGCAGTGTGTCCTTTGTTCCCTTTGAACTTGTTTTCTCTGATGTGTGGGGGCCTGCGCCTTCCTCAGTAAACAGACACAACTATTATGTGAGCTTTATTGATGATTTTAGTAAGTTCACATGGATCTATCTTATTAAACGTCGTTCCGATGTGTTTCAAGTTTTTCTTAACTTTCAGAACTACGTCGAACGTCAGTTCCAGAAGAAAATTGTTGCTATGCAAACTGATTGGGGTGGTGGGTATAAAAAATTAAACTCCTTTTTTCAACAGGCTGGTATTGTGCATCATGTTTCCTGCCCACATTCTCATCAGCAAAATGGGTCTGCTGAAAGAAAACATCGTCATATTGTTGAAGTTGGGTTAGCTCTTCTTGCTAATGCTGCCATGCCTCTTAAGTTCTGGGATGAAGCCTTTCTTACTGCCACATATCTTATTAATTTATTGCCCAGCAAAGTCATTGACTTTCAAACTCCTTTTGAGCGTCTTCTAAATAAAAGTCCAGATTACACTCATCTCCGCATATTTGGCTGCGCTTGCTGGCCAAACCTTCGACCATATAATTCCAAGAAACTTGAATTTCGATCAAAACGATGTGTTTTTCTTGGCTATAGTCCTCTTCATAAAGGCTTTAAATGTCTTGATATCTCTACAGGCCGAGTTTACATATCTAGAGACGTAGTATTTGATGAGAATATTTTCCCTTTTGAACATCTTCATCCCAATGCTGGAAGGAGACTTCAAGAAGAAATTCTTTTGTTGCCACACAATCTTCAAAATCCTTCTGATCAAAGGGGCGAACACTGTTATGATCCATGTGTGACTAACCATGCTAATCCATGTTCTAGTGGTTTTAATCGTCAGGATCTTGCTGAAGAACATTTGGATCAAAATGGGCATGAAGTGAACCAGCAGCTATTATTTCCTGCGACGTCGTCAGCACGTTCTTCCGGATCCGAACCCGAGGATGATTTGCCGCCTACTGATGGCGGCGTAGGGACCATGGCTAATACAGCACCTATACTTGATCCGGTGGAGAGCGTGTGCGCATCACGCGGGGCGAGCGAGGCTCAATCTCCCGTGTCTGGATCTTTAGCGGCTGGTTCGCACACGGGATCTTCTCCAGCCACCGGAACAGAGTCTCCTATGCATACAGCTGAGACGCAATCTCCCTTGATGCTTGCGGACCAACCGCCCTTGGCGCACATGGGGGAGCAAGTTGAGCAGTCTCCTGCTCATATACATCGGCCAAAAACACGGTCGCAAAGTGGTATTATCAAACCAAGAAAATTCCCAGATAATATCATTCATTATGGATATTTAACCACCTCTCGAGAGCCCAAGAATTTACAGGAGGCACTTGAAGATTCCCATTGGAAAGCTGCGATGGACAACGAATTTCTTGCTCTGCACAAGAACAAGACCTGGCAAGTGATGTAGAAAATAATCTTATCCTACACACTGAATCTTTGTGTGGACCAACTACTCCGCTTATGATCTAATACCATGTGAGATGGTAAAGCGTCTTACCTCCGTAGAGGCCGCGGTTACATGTTAATATAGGCTAGGAAAAACCCTAGCGTGGTTTACAGAAATAGTTTGTTACATGCCGTCAATCAAAGAGATAACTTTACAAAGATAACAATTACCTATTTATGGTAACAAACTATATCAACTATTCCTTTAACACTGATTTCTGTTGGGATCACTTCTCCACAGATGGTTACAATGTATGCGCGTCTCCCTCACAAATGTGAAATGGTTCACCAAAACCCGTATGTGTTAAACCGCATGGCACTTATCACGTACGTATGGTTATTCTTACATATATTCCATGAATAGTAACGATGGCAAGGACCGTCTCTAATACCGTTTCATTTTCTCATCTTTATATGTTTCCTGAAGAACATAGAGGTTTTGCTCCTTCTACAGAATAGATTTGATGGCGAGGTTTGATCTGAATCATGATTCATGAATGCTTGTTGTGATTTCTGCCAAGTTAACTAACTATACGTCACACTATATATTTTTTATGAGTAAATTGCAATATATATAGATCCCTAAACTTGTTCCAACAGTTTGCATGCATGTGCGTCCATGTTTTAAAAAAGTTTTAATTTGATACACTACTAGGGAACTGACTTTCCTAAGCGGTTGAAAAAAAAAGGAGCGGACTTTTACAAGCGGTTCAAATCAGCCCCAAGCCAGAAGTGGACCTCTATAAGCGGTTGGGGCACGAACCCCTTCTAAAGACCAAGAATCCTAAACGGTTTATGTCCCCAACCGTTGCTAGAGCTCTAGCCCAACCGCTTCTAGAGGGTGCTTTTTCGAATAGATAAAAGGAAAGCTTCCCCTATCTCATTAGATATCACGCGTGGGTGGGTTGGCTAGCTGGGTGAGGTGTGAGTCATGAGGTCCTAGGTTTAAATCCCACCTCCCCCGCTTGTACAGCTCCTTTCCCTGGTAGTGATATATGCCACTTCTTAATCTTAAAATTGGATTGCATGCTCCACTTGAGTCACCAGAGCTAGCTATTGCTCAATCGACCTCCCGACTTCTCTCTGCAACCACCTATGCCTTATTTCTCTAATGCGCCACCACCACCAATATAGCTCCCTCCACTCCGGATTCGAGCTACACAGTGCCGTCTTAATCCACTACGATTTAAATGGTCGTCAATGCCATAGTATCGATCGTCTCTTAACCAGCACTAACTTTCCAATAACAGTAAGAAAGAGGTATTTGGAGCTTCATGTTGTGGAACAAGGCCTTGTGGGGTCAAGGTCTGAATGTCTCCGAGGGCTTGTTAGGCCTTCAGCGCAGGATCCGACTGTTCGGTGCTACATCATGTTGAGGTCTCAGGTTCAATTGCAGTCGCGTGGTACTAACAGAAAAAAAAAACAGGTGAGTCTTGAAAAAGAAACAAAATAAAGTGTGTGACCGTACAGAATGCAGGAAATTTTAATGATATGCTTTCGTGAGTAGACGTGGGGCCCGTTGGACTCGCCTCCCGTCCAACGCCAGCGCTTGCCGTTTCTCCATCCAACGGTTAGCGTTAGTTCTTAAGATAACTTTTGTTATTTTTGTTTCACCACGTAAAAAATTCAATAAATTTAATAAAAATCATAAATATTCTCTAATACATGTCCATTCACATATATATTTTTTATATTGATATACAACATTTAGACATCTAGGTTATCCTTTAAAAAACATTTACAAAAATGAATATTGGTCATGTTGATCCGAATAAAATACAAGTGGGACTGACATTGATTAGAGAATATTTCTGATTTTATTGAATTTTAAAAAAAATTTACATGGCGAAACAAAATAACAAAATTTGGCTCAAGATCTAACGCTGACCGAATGACCGGCGCAGGCGTCGGACGGGAGGCACGTCCAACAGGCGTCAGACGGCCCCCGCGTCCTTCGTGAGCAGTGTTGTAAGCAAAAAAAGCTAAAACCTTTTTGTGGTCGTTTTCAGAGGATCTAGGAACAAGCAATCAAAGACTAGCCAAATTATTTTTTTACCATGGGCCACAAAAGGCAAAGAAAAACTGTCGGTGTTTTTTCACCTGATAGATTTTATGAACTGTGTTCGTCTAGAGGGGGATTTTTCCTAACTACTTCGCTTGATCGAGCACGCACAGGGAAACTCCAGATTTTACCCGGGTTCGGACCCCAGGGTAGGTAATAGTCCTATTCATGTTTGTGCCTGATTTCTTTGGTTTGAAGGTGTGTGTCCTTGCTGGTGAACGTACAAAGCTTATGTGTAACAGGGATCCAACCCCCCCTCTCTCTCTCACCCGGATCCCCCTTTTATACTGCCTGGGACGGCAGCGCGTGCGAGAGAGAGTACATTAATTGCGTCGTATCACTATGCATCCCATTTTCCTCTGCTGCTGACGCCGATTGCTTCACCTGCTCCCACCTGCCGCCGAGTGTGGACAGGATGGAAGAGCCGCCTGACATTGGCGCCGATCAGATATGTGGCAATGCAGTGGTAGAATGATCGATACAGTGCTTCGGTCAGAGTCACAGTGACCGCAATCATCATCTTCTGCCTCTCACACTAAATCGCCGCATTAAATGCCTCCGATACGCTGAGTGGAGACGAGCGTTCTATGATAAGCTTTTTCCTCCCCTCAGGAGCACCTGCCAAGTGGGGCCCGAAACCCACCCGTTGGCAGGGCGCCACCCGCCGGGGTTGCCAGGTCGACATCAAGTCGCCGCGTGGCATGCTCGCCGATGGCGCCTGGGGCCTTGCTCGCCCGTCGTGCGCCAAGCCGTTGCTGATTAAGTAAAGGGAGCAAACCCTGGTTCACGTTACCCCGACAAAAACCATCTCCGAATGAAGAATAGGAAAACATGTAATTTTTGTAAAATAGTTAATTTACCATTACCAGATTATTGCTTTGAACATGCAAAGTGGACTAATGCATAATTTGTTTTCAATAAATATACATATGATTTCCATAAAATATAATAATGTAAATAAAAAATATTTGTAAAGGTTAAAATGTTTTCAAAATCTTATAAAAAATCCAAAAAAGTGCTAAAAATCAATAAACTAGAGGAGACCTAATGAAAAAGAAAAATAATAAATCGCCATTGAGAAATAATAGAAAATAGACAAAATAAATGTTTAAATTTGCCACAAAAGTGGGAACCTATCAAATAAAAAATAATATCAACTCATTGGGAAAATTGTTTGGATTCCAACAACCTCCAAGCCAAATCATCTCCTATTTCAGCAATAGAGAAAAAAAAATTGATCCACCCCCACACCCAGTTAATTAGGCGGTTTTAAAGATACATGGTCGAGATGGTTTTCACGACCCTGGCATCGCTCTACCCATCTTCCCCCGCCATTGCCGCCCCCACCTATCCTCCAGTGATGGTGCTTCCTCCACTGCCATCTCTGCTTTGATTCTCTTCCAGCGGTGATGCCTCTTCCAATGTCGGCATTGCTTCGCCCTCCTTCAACACCAGCGCCAGTGCCACCCCACTTCTCCTTTAATGTCGACGTCTTCCGCTTGGCCCCTCGTCCACCATCGCCACTGCTCCGCCTCTGGCACCACTTGGCTCCTCCTCCATTGTGGCGGCGCTTGGCCCCTCCTCTAAGGCCATCGTTGCTTCTCACCATTGACACAAGGAGGGAGCAATGGTGGTTTGTTAACGCAAGAAAATGAGGCTCACCGCGCAACAATAAAAGAGGAGGTGAGATGAAGGAAAATAGAAGGAGGGAAGGAGGGAGAGGAGAGAGAGAGAGAGAGAGAGAGAGAGAGAGAGAGAGATGGAGACGAAGATGGTGAGCATCCACGTCAACACCAAGTGGTTGCCACGTTAGCAAAATCAAGTCACATTAGCAACATATCTTCAAAACCACCTAGTTAACTGGTCAAAGACATTTTTGACAGATTTTGCTATATGGAGGACCGTTCTTATTCGGTATTTCACTCTAGTGACCAAATTGGTTCGTAGTCAATAGTTGAGAGACCAATTAAGTATTGTTTCCACATTTTTAAACTGGTTATGCGGTGACATGACTGATGACTAGCCGGTTAAAAATACTCGGGATGCCAGTTCTCTACTTTTCTTTTGAAACGGAGGCGAGGGCTCTGCCCATTCCATTAAATTAGGAAAGAAATAAAGTTATTATAATTACGAAGCCTGAACGATCAGCAAAACAGAGAATGGACACCAGCTGAACACTAGCTAAACACCAAGCTAAATCAGATTAGACATGATCGTCGATTGCAAATGCCAACTCTATGAGAGATGACAACTGATCATGCCTGATGACCTGGAGAACTTAATCAACAGAACTGTAGTGGACGTTGAAAACCCAAACGTTACGCTCCTTTCACACATTCCAAACAATAAAATGTACTAAACCATCAAACAACATTCGTTGATGCTTTGCAACCTTGAGACAGGTACGTACGTATCCACCACCAGTTCTCTAACTTTAGCCATGTTCTTTTCAGCTTAAATTAAATTAAATTAAAATTTGTTATCTTTTTAGTTTGTAGTTATTTTTATAGAATTTTAAGCAGTTCTTCTTAGAGTTGCTAAAATAATTTTTTATAATTTTTTTGACTCTTCAAAATCTCTTTCGAAGAGTCACAACCTTTTCATATTAAAACTTTCAAAAACTTTAAGCCGAAACAAATTTAAACGGAAACAAACAAAGCCTTTACCTGTTGTCCAGATAAACAACAACTACCCCCGCTATAAAATCCACTAAACTGAATTTTCATCATCTCCGAGTTATCGAAAGATTCGATCACAACAAAATCGTATGATTCTCTAGCAGAAGAAGACTTGAACAATATTTGACTCCCAATTAGTCTCTACGGCGAAATCTTGTCGGATCGACGAACCATGCAGCACGGGGGTATCCTGTTCCAAGAACTAGACAAGTAGACAGGTTCATCGATCTATCGGCATGTGCCGACCTGATCATCTAGAGGGCCAAAAATGCGTCCATCCTGATGAGAACATTCAAGGACACACATGCATCGATCATGATTAAGCCCCTCCCTCTCCTTAGGATAATCACCTAGCCTGGCTAGCCAGAAAAAAATCAAAAAGAAACGAAAAGGGAATAAGAATGCACATAAGATTGCGATAAGAATCAAAACATGATCAGATGTTGGAAGGTAAGGAGTGATTCGTGTGTCCCATCGGCGATTGGCAGATATAGCAATGGTGCAGCAAACTGTGCCGCTTTTTTGTTTCGGAGTTAATTTATGCCTGCGCCAGAAAGAATTTCATCGAGAAATATCTTAAGGTTTTGTTCTTATCACGAGCTGCACAAGGCTAATCATGAAGCCATCGCCATGATGCAGTTTTTTTCTTTTCTTTTCTCCTTTTTGCTCGTTAGATCGATGCAGCAGAGCAAGAGACCCCACGTGTGATTCGTTCCGCAACGTTGCATTCACAATAGCCGTGCCTTCCTCTAAGCGACATGTCCTTCTCACTAGTATCTTGCCAAGAATTGTCACCGCTGGCTCAACGTCGTGTCACACCTAAAAGCATCTTCAGCTCGCCCTCTATATTACTACAAATAAAAACAAATATTAATTAATTATTGAATAAATGCACAAATTAGTAAATACTACAAAACATACAAACCAAAACCAAAATAATTACTTTAGTGAAAATGAATATAACATATTGTTTCCACAATAAGTATGTATGATTTTCACTATCAAATGGACTGAAAAGTCTAAGTAATTAACTGGAAAAACAAAAACATGGACAAAAGAGCCAAATGCGGGTGCTTGGACGTAGCAAAACCATTTTTAGATATTATTAGGCAAATGTATATGTTGTTCCTTCCTGTTCTATCTGATTAGGAGAAAATAGAAAAGAGATGTTCCTAATGCAATTTTCTTTTTTTTTTCGACCTTAGAGCATGTTGTGCAGTGTTGTAGTTGTTGTAGTTATCTGATTATCTACCAAATTAAGCTTAATTTAATCGCTTTAATAGTGGCTTCAAAGACCCAAAATAGCAAAACTGATAATTGAAATCACATTTACCAATGTTTATCATGTCTTTGAGATTTTCGATGATAAACAGCACTGAACAATCAATTTGTTCAAAAAGATGATCGAATAAAGCTGTGCTGAAAATATTGTTAGCAACAGCAACATTTTTCATAAAATAAATAAACAACTGCATTCTTTTTTTTCTTTATTACTCTTCATATCACCAATTCATCCTACTTGGCAACTATTAAAAAAAACTATGTTTACTGCGTTCAAAGAGTTGACATTGCTGCATTCGAAGTGTCCTAAGCACAGTTTAATGTCGCGCACAGGATTTTTATACCGGACAAGAAAGCCTTACGACTTTTCATGGGTTGACTACGCCTAATGGGCTCTCAGCTTCCAAGCACAGTAGAAATTCAATCGTACAGCTTGCATGCTCGCTCACGACGCTAGCTCAGGCGAATCCACTCTGATGATTCAGGGAGATTTAATTTTTTGCCCCTCAATTGAGGGGGCAAATATTTCATGCCCCTCAATTGAGTTCTCTTTTATTATTTGCCACTGGTACACCGAATTCTTTTATTTCTTGCCACTCCACCCCTTTTAATTCCTTAAAAAATCATAAAAAATTCAAAACAATCTTTAAAAATTCTGAAAAATCATAAAAAATCTGAAAAATTATATAAAAAAATCATAAATCTTAAAAAATCACAAAAAAATATTCAAAATTTAGAATAATCTAAAAAACCAAAAATCGTAAAAATCCGAAAACCATGAAAAATAGGAAAAATTCAAAAATTCAAAATAACTTAGAAAAATAATAAAAATAAAAATCTTAAGAAACCCAAAAACTATTTGTAACCATTACTCAAAAGTAAAATTTAAAGAATCGTGAGTTACAAATTTAAATTTTACTGTATTGCAAGGGTTACAAAAGGCTTATGATTTTCTTAAGTTTTTATTTTAAATCATAAAATAAAAAACTTAAAAATGAGAAGTCTTTCGTAACCTTGCTATACAATAAAATTTACATTATTCTGAATTTTTAATATTTATGATTTTTATAATTTTTTCAGATTTTTATGATTTTTAGAATTTTTAAAGATTGTTTTGAATTTTATGATTTTTAAGGCATTAAAAGGGTGGAGTGGCAAGAAATAAAAAAATTGATGTCTGGGTGGCAAATAATAAAGGAGAACCCAATTGAGGGGCATGAAGTATTTGCCCCCTCAATTGGGGGGCAAAAAATGAAATCTCCCGATGATTCATGAATCTACACTTTGCTTCACATGTACCTAGATTAATTTCCCTAGATATACAGGGGTTGGAGGCGTACATTTTTTTTTTTTGAAAGAGGGGCATAAAAACTGCCATCCTATTTCATTTAATAGCAGGAAAAAATAAAATAAAAAGCCCGTGTAAACACGGGGTACAACCACAGCGTTCCGCTGCAACCCTGGTCAAAGCCAGACACATCTCCAGCCACCGCCGAGAACACTTCCTACAGAGCAGAAAGAAGGGAAGCAGCCCTACTATTGTCACCAAGGTCAAAGGCCGAACAGGAGAGAGATACAAGGGAGGGAGAAGGAAAACCCAAACCAACACTCACACAACGACGAGCGACTTCTGAAGCAGTAGACCCAGCGAAAATCCAAAGCGCAAAACGGCGACCACGACGGAGGCGTACATATTGACACGAGGATTAGAGAGCTTGTGGCCTGGGATCGCCAAGCAAATCTGTGGCCGCAAACATCTGTTTGGCCACGATTATCATATGCGGCTCTGCTTGATACAAGCCGGTGAGCCACGAATTTAGCTAAATGGCTTGCCCATTGTCGCACGGCTGCCAAACAAGATCCGCCCCATGCACGCACGTTGAACCTTGACGGCATCCGGTTTGAGGCTATGGGGACTTTTCGATCTTGATGAACATGAGAAGGATTAATTACCGATATAGCAAGCTTCTTCCGAGTGATCTCGCGTGGGTGTATAACGTTTAGTCATGCCATGTGCTGGACAATGGGGTTAGGAATTTTGGATGTCGTGCACAGAGTTGTTCTATGTTGACCATGGATGTATATAACCATCACACAACCAAAAGCTAAACCCTTATCGCGGAGAAAAGGTTAAAATAGATTAAAATGATAGAATAGTTGTGACACTAAATCAAACCAAAAAGAAAAGTTAGCTGTCTTGTTCCTGGTAGCTTGAATTAGAGACTTGTTTCCATCTAGTTTGCCATTTGAATTAGAGAGTCCATGGCTTTTTAAATTAAAATCCACAGCAATTTTTTGACCGAAAAGAAAAGAATATAAGCATTAGAAAATGAGGCTATTTTGAACTATGAGCATGGTGCCCCTTGTATTTATGCGGCTAGATTTGTCTCTGAATTCTTTAATTTGATGAACTTTTATTTCTATTATTTCCTATTCTAAATTTATGTTTTTTATGTTTTAGCTGATAGGAACTCTTTCTTTGAATCTAACATGAGATTTTATTTCTATTTTATTATTTTGAATGTTTAATCTGTATGGAATCTTATTCCTATTATTTTTATTCTAAATTTTTATTTTTCTTGTTGTAATTCATATGAAATCTTTTTTAATCTAATCGTTATAATATAGACCTACAACAATCAACCGTGTAGTTCTTTCTTTTTCTTTCTTTTTTAGAATTAACGTGGTGGCTCTGTTGTACCCTATTTTAATTATGTAACGAGCATGATGTCCTACGTATTTGTGCAACTAGTTTTATAATTGACATTGATTCATTTTTAATAGTTTTATAATTGACATTGATTCATTTTTAATTCTGGATTTGTGTTTTTATCGTAGTTAATATGAAACCTTTTCTATTTTCGTAGTTCACATGGGCTCTTTTTGTAATGTCTTTTATTTCATATTTATCTTTTTATTGTAGTAGACATATGGACTTTATTTCAATATAAGCTGTTATAATCTAGTCACACAATAATCGATGGTTTAGAATTTTTCTTTTTTGATTAACGTGAAAAAAATTAGGAATTTTAACTAGTGCGTTAGTTTTTTTTTTAGATTAACGTGATAGCTCTGTTTTATTTTGTTTTAGCGTGCAGTAGATTGAAATGCTCGCCTCTAAGCGAGTGAACATTTGAGCGGAAGGGCGAAACGTCTTTTAATTGAACGGCTGCACGAGCCACTCTTTTTTCGTCTTAGAAAAAACAATCTGCTAAAATCCACGAGACACTGACCTCGCCAAAAAAAAAAAAATCTTTCAAGACCAAGAGGAATACACTCGAATACTAGTGGAGACGGCCGGAGCTCGCCGCTGTTCACCCGCGCCACGTCGGCGTCCAAACGCCCAGGGCCACACACGCACAGGCCGAGCCCAGCCAAAAGTCAAGCTCCACGTCGGAGTTCCTTGCACGCGGGAAGGGCCAGCAAGGCAGCAACCTGTCCACGTCCTCACCGCGCCGGGCCCCACCCGGCCGCCCCGTGCCAACGCGGCCCCGACAAGTCACTGTCCCCTTGGCACCACCCGTCGCACGCGCGCGCGCGGTGCCGTGCCGGACTCGACCGCGCGCGCGCGCCGCGCGACGGCGGCGGCGGAGACGCGGACACGTCGCCGGCCGGACGGCGAGCGGCGGGGCGCGGCGGCGGCGACGCGGACACGTGGCCGGCCGGCCGGCCGGCGAGCGGCGGCGCGCCGTCGCGTCGCCTTTTCTTCTTGCGGCAGCGGCGACTGCATGCCCACTTGTCCGCGGAAGCCTCCCAATCCTCTGCGCCGAACTGCCAACGTCGGCCGGAGTTGGGAACGTGAGTTTTCCTTTTATGGAAAAAAAACTAGCTCGGCTCCGATGCATCCAGGATTCCAGGTAGGGGAGGATCGGTGATACTTCGAGTGTCACAGCTGCCTAATTGCACCGTCTCAGCTCGGATTTCCGTATGGTTTACTTATTTTGACAGTGTCACAGCTGCCTAATTGCACCGTCTCAGCTCGGATTTCCGTATGGTTTACTTATTTTGACCGTTGACAACGATATGATCATACTAGCTAGGAGTACTGCAGAATGGAACACTACGATAAGTATCACCGAGTATCAAAGTCTTGCACTTATGATCCACGTGATATTCATGGGATATTCTCACTCCAGGTGACACTTAATACTTGTTATAACCTTTCAGTGCAATAGCAGCTTCTCCCCGTTATGATGTTACCTCATTTTTTTCTTCTCCTCCTGGCTGCACTTAACGGAAGCTCTTTTCTATTTTGAGATTACTCCTGGCCTAATTGCGTCGTCTGGCTGCATCTGATGCGCAAATGACATCGACCTGATCACACAGAACGAGAGAACATCTTGTTTTTTCGCACATTTGCAATGTTAACCACACCAGAAGCAAGGAAAAGCTGCTTGGAATAGCTAGGTAGAGCATCGCATTCCCGCGCTTGGAACAACTTGAAGAAAACAAGATACTCCATAAAAAAAGCGCCTTTCTATTTTACATACACTTTCAAGTCTAACATCACTGACTCCAATAAATCATTTTCTGATGGTGACGTGCATGGTTATAAGATCGTTGTGATGGATATGAAACAAAGATATTAGGGAGCGCCTGGAATCTAGGCAACTGTGCACGCACGCGCTCGTCGGATCCACTTGTCGGCGAGCGTGCGGGTGAGCCCAGTCGCCTGGGTTCTAACAAACCCAAAGATATATATTACTAATCTCTATGACCAGTCCGTAGGCTTAAATCGCAAGGGTTTAGATGGCCGACAGAGTACACGTACGGTATGAAGTGCAGAGACAATAGGATGCATGATGATCGGCGTAAACCAACTTGTTTTCGTTTCACTGCCTAAAAAGAGAGTATATATATCCATATAGGATCCTTGCTTGCAATCTTTTCACGATAATTCCCCATTCACACAAAGATTTGCAGGGCCATCCTTCACCGAATCCGCCAAGGCATCCTCTACTTGTCCGTCCTTGGTGCCTCACAACCTCTTAATCATACGTTTGTCCGTCTCACCCTTCCAAAGATTAAATAAATAACTTTTACAATGGATAATATATGGACTAGTCATATCGAACATCCGATGCTTGATCAGAATATTGAAATCGTTACAGTTAGGTTAAACAAATGTTGAAGGGTAAACAAGATAAAATGAATATAACAGGCAGGAGTTCGAAAGAGCTAGCGTACTCGATTTTTTTGAAACTAACAGGCAGGAGTTCTAGCTTAATACTATTAGAAAAAAGTATAATGAATATTAGTCATTTTCCTCTTCCTCAATCATATAGTTCTCACCAATCCAGAATTTGTTTTTTTGTTTACGGTGCTATCATTGTGCTGGTTATGCATAACCTGGTCAATATCACCTCTAATGTTGGATTACCCTGAGCTGGTACCCTCCCGCTCTACTACCCATCTCTGGCACAGTTCTATGGGGCCATGGCGCTGATCGTACATCATATCGATGGCTACCTCTATATCGATCTTGCTTGTCTTGCCTAGTCATCAGCACAAATGAAGCTAGATCATGAATCGCGAGGCCAATCGGATGGACATAAATCCGTGCACTCCCAACCAGCAATGTGAGGAAAAACAAGTTTTCGTTTTGTTAGAGCATCCCCATCTCACCCCTCAAAAAAGCCTCTACTTTAAAAATTTTCAAATGTATTAGGAGGGAATTTGATCCGTGTGAATAGCAGTTCGCACTGTAGCACAGTTACTGTAGCGATTACTGTAGCGATAGAGGGAAATTTGATGCCCCTGCTGGGGATACTCTTATCGCTATTGCTATTTCGTAGGCGTTTGAAATTTGCGATTTCGTGCAGGCGCTAAAATTTTTAGTAAATTTGTATTGTTTTTTCACATTTCCATTCACTATAAGAAATGTTGTGAGAAGGTGAAACTTTTAGCGCGAGGGTTGTTTGGGCGTTTTGCCGTGTGTGGCGTCGCAGGCGATCGTCGTTCTACATGCAAATTGCGAAATCGTGTGGACGCTAAAAGGTTCAGTAAATTTGTACTGTTTTTGCACCTTTTCATTTACTGGAAGAAACGTTTAAGATGTTAGAAAAAAATTCCACAGGCGGAAGAGGGAGACTGTTGCGTGGGGGACCGCGTGAAAAAGCTGTTGTTACATGTTGCGCCTGCAAAAGTGCTAAGATGCAGACGTCTGCACAATAGCACATCCCTTTTCTTATAGAGTTCCCTTGGTTATCCTCCAAGGTCCGTGCAGAGCTCCCACATCTCTCTTGGCCTTTTGAAAAAAAAAAACTCAAAGATTCAAACCAAAAGTAATCGGGTCCTTCATCCTACTCTCCTCCTTCCTGTGATTCGGCTTCCACCCGCTATCAACTACCATCGGCTCGGTTGCACATGACCATGGAGGCGCGGCTTGACACGGCCGCTTGAAGCCACATCATCATGGTCGTGTACGACTGGCACGGTGGTCACCGGCAGCTGGTGGTAGCCGACTCGGGGAAATGAGGAAAGGAGGGACAAGAAGGATTTGATTGTTTTTTTATTTGAATCTTCAAGTGAGGGGGTTCCAAAAGATCAAGATAGAGAGTTGGGTGCTTCACACGAATCCCGGCGCATGATGAAGGGTTAGAGATAAGATGGGGAACTCCATGCGTGAAAGAAAAAGCTGCATAGTCGGGGAAGAAAGAACGAAAAGCAACAAATAAAAAATCCCAACATACACCAATCAAACCTCTGGAGGCTGGACATCCACACCCTATAAATGCGCCCCCTCATCCTCTCCACCAGCCTCACAAGTTACAAGTCACAAACTCAAACGCTCCTCTCCTCCTCGCTAGCTCGCGCCGCGCCGTGCCTGCAGCAACAAGCCACAGCAGCAGCTCGCAGAGCACCACCACCACCAAATCGCCAATGGTAGGTTGCTCACTTGCCGCCTAAACAGATGCTCGCTCGATCTGGCGTATCTCCGTGATGCATCGATAAGTAGATATATATTGGTCAGTGCTGATCGGCCGATTTGTGAATTGCGATGTGACCACGCAGGTTTCTGCCGGAGGCCATGGCGGCTACGGCGGCGCCGCCGTTGACTTCCGGGGGAACCCCGTCGACAAGTCCAGGACTGGAGGGTGGCTCGGCGCCGGCCTCATTCTAGGTACGTATATGCACGGGCACATCTTCGTGATGGACTACTTCGATCCATGGCCGATGGCTAGTCTCCGGGTGAATAGTGATTAGTTAGTGATGGATGTGGTGGTGTTGCTCTCATGGCGATCTGCAGGGTCGGAGCTGGCGGAGCGCGTGGTGGTGATGGGCATCTCGATGAACTTGGTGACGTACCTCGTCGGCGAGCTGCACCTCTCCAACGCCAAGTCCGCCAACATCGTCACCAACTTCATGGGCACCCTCAACCTCCTCGCCATCGTCGGCGGCTTCCTCGCCGACGCCAAGCTCGGCCGCTACCTCACCATCGTCTTCTCCGCCACCGTCGCCGCCATGGGCGTGAGCCTGCTGACGGTGGACACGATGGTGCCGGGGATGCGGCCGCCGGCGTGCGGCGGCGACCCTCGCCGGGGCTCGCCGGGGCAGTGCCTGCCGGCGAGCGGCGGGCAGCTGGCGATGCTGTACGCGGCGCTGTACACGATCGCGGCGGGCGCGGGGGGGCTGAAGGCGAACGTGTCCGGGTTCGGGTCGGACCAGTTCGACGGCGGCGACCCGCGGGAGGAGCGCGCCATGGTGTTCTTCTTCAACCGCTTCTACTTCTGCATCAGCCTGGGGTCGCTGTTCGCGGTCACCGTGCTGGTGTACGTGCAGGACAACGTCGGCCGCGGCTGGGGCTACGGCGTCTCCGCCGTCGCCATGGCCCTCGCCGTCGCCGTCCTCATCGCCGGCACGCCCAGGTACCGCTACCGCCGCCCCGAGGGCAGCCCGCTCACCGTCATCGCCGGGGTGCTCTGGGCTGCGTGGTGCAACCGCCGCCGCCCGCCGCCCGCCGACGTCGCCGACCTCAACGGCTTCCACTCCGCCAAGGTCGCCTACACCCACAGGCTCAGGTACACTCCAATACTCCATGAGCTTTGGCCATCACGTGACCACCATTCTCTCCTCCTTGAGCTATTATATTATACGCTTTAATACACCAATTAGCGACGCACACAATGACAAATCAATCAAACACTGGGCGGTACCGTCCATTAATTTCCTGTGGCACGACGTACGTGCGCTCCACCAGCTGCTACAGTACCTGCACTGTGGGAGGAGGATTACATTACGTTAATCACATGGCTCCGTGCATGTACGTGGCCGCTGATATTCTCCCTGCTTTATTTTGACACCCTTGCTAGTTATCAGGCGACTGAGACTTATTTATCTCTCAGTCAATTTTCTCACATACGTGGATATTCGTTGGATCTTTTATATGCCCTATGGAGGTGTTTGATCAACGGCTCAAAAAATCGACTGAGAGCTAAATAAGTCTCAGTCGCCTGATGAGAAGTCAGCCCCTTATTTTGAAGAGTGTGTGCAGGGCCGAAATCTCCAGATATACGCACACACTATGCGAGTTGAGCTCTCATGCCGTGTCCTCAGCCCGAGGTCTCGTTTTTTCGGCAGAAAATTACTAAAAATTTTAATTGAAAAATATTTTTCTAATTATCAGGTGACTAAGACTTATCTATCTTTCAGTCGATTTTCTCACATGCTTAGATGCTCCCGTTGAATCTTTTATGTGCCACACTAAAAAATCGACTAAGAGATAAATTAATAAGTACCGGTCTCCTAATGTCAAGCCAATTCCAAATTTTTATCAAGGATTTTAAAGAGTACAAAAATTTTAAAAAATATTTAAAGCTTCATAAAAATAACGACTAATTACTACATCATCTGGTTTATAAAAAATAACAAATTTTGTTCAAATTAATTTAAACTAAAAAGGAACAAGGTCTGAGCCACACAAAATTCCCGTGGTTAGGTTCGTCCGGATAGCCAGGACCTCGAGGGTGGCTGATCGAGTAGCCGTGAGATGGTTGGGCACTGGTCTATGGCCAGTGCTGTGGCAATAATGTGCCATGCTACTTGTCGTCTCCGTGTCCCGTCGGCGTCAAGCCCGAGATGAGGCCGCTGCTAGCTAGAGAAGCTCGGCAGTGACGTCTCGGCTCGACCATTGCCAACGCAACACGCGAACGCCACGGGGGAAGCGATCATATCGACCAGGCAAGCTGAGAAGCTAAATTTTGATGAAAAAACAGCCGAATTTTGTTAGATTTTTGAGGAAGGACGTCTCCCAGATGAAAGAAGGAAGTCTCCATACATAATCCGAAGTGTAATGAGCAAATTAGCAAGCGTTAAGAACGTAGCCAAGTGTCATTGCATGCTTTGTCGCGTCGTGTAGGAGACTAGGCGGACGTGTGCCGGTACAGTACTGATCGCTTTGCTGCTGTGAATGATGGACGCAGGTGCCTCGACAAGGCGGCGATCGTGGATGAGGGCGACGTGGAGGCGGCGGCGGCGGCGGCGGCGCCGACGGTGACGGAGTTGGAGGAGGTGAAGATGGTGGTGAAGCTGCTGCCCATCTGGTCCACGTGCATCCTCTTCTGGACGGTGTACTCCCAGATGACCACCTTCTCCGTCGAGCAGGCGACGCGCATGGACCGCCGCCTCCGCCCCGGCGGCGCCTTCGTCATCCCCGCCGGCTCGCTCTCCGTCTTCCTCTTCCTCTCCATCCTCCTCTTCACCTCCCTCAACGAGCGCCTCCTCGTCCCGCTCGCCCGCCGCCTCACCCGCTGCCCCCAGGGCCTCACCTCGCTCCAGCGCGTCGGCGCCGGCCTCGCCCTCTCCATCGCCGCCATGGCCGTCTCCGCCCTCGTCGAGAAGAAGCGCCGCGACGCCGCCGCCGCCCCCATCAGCGCGTTCTGGCTGGTGCCGCAGTTCTTCCTCGTCGGCGCAGGCGAGGCGTTCGCGTACGTGGGGCAGCTGGAGTTCTTCATCCGCGAGGCCCCCGAGCGGATGAAGTCCATGAGCACGGGGCTCTTCCTCGTGACGCTCTCCATGGGCTTCTTCCTCAGCAGCTTCCTCGTCTTCGCCGTCGACGGCGTCACGCGGGGGTCGTGGATACGGAACGACCTCAACACCGGCAGGCTCGACCTCTTCTACTGGATGCTCGCCGTGCTCGGGATCGCCAACTTCGCCGTCTTCCTGCTCTTCGCCAGGCGGCACGAGTACAAGGCGGCGAGCACGGCGGCGGCCGTGGTGGCGCCCTCCGGCGAGAAGGAGATGGACGACGACGTCGTCGTCAAGGAGGCCGTAGAAGGCATGGACGTGTAGGGATGGATCGAGCCACACATTTACGATTAGACGATCAATCGAGACCGGTTTGTTTGTACGCATGATCGTAGCATATAGCTTTGGTTTGTTTCTTAATTTTCTTCTTGTTTCAACTTTCGAAGTGTAATATTTTGGCCGTGTTGCTGCTTGCTCCTGTCTGCTCTCCTGAGGGTAGCTAAGCTAAGGAGATCGACGAGTTGAGGCGAAGTGTTTTCCAACCATATGTACACCGAGCATATTGCAAAGATTACTTCTGCAAATCTCTTGGGAAACTCTCTTGCTCATTTTAGTGGTGAATGCTGAAACTCAGTTCTATATCTTTACTTTCTAAGGACAATATATTTAAAAAAATTTAAAAACATTAACAAATCAAGCATAGACTACGGTCTACATATATGCACAACCTAGTGCTAGACCACTTTCTCACCTAAAGAACAACTATCAAGATGGCCCGTTCGTTTGGCTTCAGGTGTTATTGGTGGTGGTGGATCCAATTAGAGCTCCTATTCAGCAAACATAGAGTACAGTGAAGTTGGTTGACCTCTTAAGAGATATGAATTAGCACCTTTCAATCGTTGTAGATTTGTTTGTGTGTGTTATAGTATCGGTATGTTATCTGAGATTACAACAAAGATGTGATTTCCATGGCGTCTTTAATACTTTCATGTTGACGTAACGTTGTCTTAGGTAGCACGTTGATCCTATAGATAGCAAAGGCCAGCATAGAAACTTAGATACATTTGAGTCAGGGGATGCATGTCATGCAACTTGTGCACAACTCTTGCCATATCTATAGCCTGTGAGTACCAACCGGGCGGCATTCACATCGGCAACATTCAGGGCTAAAAAATCAGCTAGGAAACCTCCGACGAGATGACCAGGGCTCCTCCTGGGCCTAAACACAAGGAATCACTTTGAGCCCATGGGATAAGATCGGATGATATATGTTAGCACACGCGATCCAATCCCCAACAGGTCATCCCACCTTGGGGCTCCCAAAACGCTCTCAGAGGGGGCTGATGCAATCGCGTAGGAAGACCTGCACAATCGCTCTCCCCGTTAGCCCTCGCTTCACTAGCTGGTTGATCTTCGAGGTGAGTCCCCGTTCGGCGCTACTTAGTGGAGCACGCCCCGTTTCCTTCACTGGTGGCGCCCTCTTGTGATGCTAGATCTGGCTTCCCTCTGCCTTCTGCTGGTAGAACCAGAACTAGGGCCACGTTGACACCGAGTCCCGTGGCTGCATCAACGGGTATGAGTGCTCAAGTTGTGTGCGCCGCTGGAAGTGGATTCCTTCTATCACCGCGTCTTTCTTATAAATGAGGCGGTAGAAGTATGGGAAGTGGCTCACCAGCTGAGCCACGGCTAGGTAGGCCTCACAAAGATGGGCAGAGATCACCATCACCAAGAAGGAGTTGGGATGAATATTTGCCAGCCCACACTCCAGTTGTGCGAGCACTTCCGCTGTGAAGACTGACTCCTTCATCCTCGCTGACACGGGTTCAGATTGGTCGTCGAGGATGCGGTATGATCCCGTGTCAACATAGCCTAGTTCCACGAGCTCCTCCACGCGATCCTCTGTTGTCTGAGTCTAGCTCCACTAAGTCATGGTCAGTAGCGAAGTGGTGGTTTGGTCGAGATGGAGGATTTGCGGAGCTCGGCGCGATGTTGGGATGATATGCGTGATGGGGAATTTTTAAATTAAAAGCTTTATAGAAAGTTATGCTGCTGTCAGTGCTTGCCTTTATAGGCAAAAGGGTGTAGGCTGGCGTGACACTGTGGCCGAACCCTAACAGACATCTGCGCATTGTGGCTAAGTCCTGACATGCGGGTTCAAAAATCGAAAGGCCCCTTTGAACGGTGACCATCGGTGTTCTCGGTCTCGGTGTTCTCGGTCTCGGTCAATGGTTCTTATCTGACTAGGTACTTGGTAAAAACTCTCTCTCTCTCTCTCTCTCTCTCTCTCTCTCTCTCTCTAGTTTTAGTTTAGTATAGGGTCTTGGTGTTCGGATGGCTATAGATTTGGTCTATCTTGGTCATCGAGCTCTGTGACAATTGTACGATCTACACGATCTAGTGTGTCTCTTCACTGTGACGTGTGCAAGCTCAGCGACTTCGCTGGAGGTCATGTTCCACTAAGAGTAAATGAAGAACACTTCTGAATTCTTTGAATTACTCTTAACGATCTTTAGTTACACATAGAAAAAAGAAATTTATATAAAATGGGTTGCCTATACTAATTAGTTCGTAATGTTCTTTACAGGAGCATGATTACAAAGGAGTCATGTTTCTATGTTCGTTGCTTGGAAAGCTGGAGATGATAGATATTCAAATCTACATCCATAGGGGACTCGGATACCCTATGTCTCTAGAATTGGTACCCTATCCCATCAACTATGCTATCCTACAATAGCTCTGTTAATGAGAAAGCTAGCGATTCAAGATATCCAAATCAACACCCCTACAAACAAAATTCCCAACAAGATATGCTCTCGGCTATATATCCCGGTCTTGATCTCGGTGTCTCCATGAGGCCTAAATCGAGATCACCCTTGTACTCATACTCCATTCAAGTAAAGGAAGGTTAGACGTAAGGTTATTACTTCCTCCATGAAAGGTCTGAAGCAGGGTCAAAACATCGTCTTCCTCTCTTGTTTATTCGTCATTGTCTAAAAGTTAAGTCAGTGAAGGAAAGAGTGTGGTGTAATACCAGTTCTTAAGAGGGCAGTGGGCCGGTGGACCAAGCCAAGCCCACCACCGACCCCCAGCTGAAGAGATAAGGCAGGGGCAGCCAGCTCTTTGTCCCTCTCATCTCTCCCTTCCCCGAGCTCTCCTGCCCCCATCTCTCTCTAGCTCACGCATTTGCTCCCACTGTCCTTGCCGTTCTTGCCGTTGTCGCTGTCGCTGCCCGCCGTCGGCAGCCGTCGTCCGGCGCCGCCTTGTGCCACCCTCCTCTCCAGTTTCCCCTTCCCTGTGGCTGTCCATATAGGGTTGCTTGTGGGGAACAGCAAGGAAGCTAGGAGGAAGGGATGAAAGGGAAGGAGAGGTGAAGGAAGGAGGAGGAGGAGGCCGGCCAAGTGAAGGAAGGAGGAGGAGGGAGGAAGAAGAGGAGAGCTAGGGTTTCCTCCAAACCCTAGTAAAATGTTGGGAAACTAAGGTGAGTTCTGCATTTAGCTCTTGTATGGGTTGGTTTAGGATGGGTTTTGGGAAGAAATGCAAATCCTGAGCTTGCATTTTAAGGGAAGTTTGTGGCCTGTGAGTGCAGTAGCTTGTCCAGTGGAATCAGAGTGTTTCGGCCAGGATTCATGGCTCATCCTTATTGAAGAAATTATAGCTTATCTTTCTAGCTTTCTAACGAGCTCAAGAGCGCACGATTTGGCCTAGCGGTTTAGAAGTTATGCCTTCCGGAGTGTTACTGCCCAGTGTAGGCCGCGACGAGGTTTTGTTAAACTAGTAACCTATATGGTCAGCCACTTGTAAGTTAATAGTTGAGGGTTGTTGTAAAATTGAGAGCCTAATGTATTATAGATTGGAAAGGGGAAGGGCTAAATGGAATACTAAGTATAAACGTTGGCTTAGTAAGGGTATCAAATCGGTTGATTGTCATGCTTGCAATGTGTAGGCACCGCTTCGAGATCGGCATCGACAACTCGTTCTTCCGCCCCACCGGGTAACTAAGGCAAGTACATGATGCGATATGGGTGGTAATACATGCTAGAATAGTATACTGTACTATATATATGTTATGCTTTATGATTGATAAACTTGATGATGAATGGATGCATGGAGGATAGAGATGGAATGAGGTTGGAATATGTTGCTTAACCATGCTTATGTTGCATACATCCATAAAAGCATGCATTCGAGCCAGGGCGGTGAAAAAGTCATATAGCTAACTAGTTCGGTGAGCCATGGGCTCGATCTATGAAAAGGCTATATGACTAATCCGGTGTGCTCTTGATAAGACCTACAGAGGTAGGAACCCCCCATGGGATGGCAGGAAAATCTCACTATGGTGAGCATCTCCACGGGATGAAGTTAGAGCAGTACATCGACGGGTGTACGCTCAGATACCGGTGCACGCAAATGTTAAAGATCATAAAGCATTGCATTTCATTGAAACTTCTTGTTTGATTGGAGCCGCAATTGAGGATAATGTTATTAGTGCATATGTTTGCATTCAAACCTCGCTATTATGTACTATGCTGAGACTTAGACTCACTCTTGCTCTTCTATGGTCTTTTTAGGTGATGGTTGAAGCAGCATCCGCGGGAAGGGGAGTAGATCACACTTTTGCTCATCACATGAGCTAGCCAATCCAACTTTTTGTTAGTGCAATGAACTAGCTAGAACTTGTTTATTACCTTGGTAATGTGTAATAGCTTATTAAGGGTCGCTTGTGCTGTTTGGCTAATACTCTTTGAAGGTCGACAGAAAGTATCTATTTTGGGGCGATTGTGGTTCTTGCCATGTGTTAGATTTGACTTATAAATAGTTGGATGCATAATGATGCTCGTTATGCTTTTGTTGTGAGTCTTCCCTGTTTGGATGTCCCAGATATAGGGGAAGTTCTGCCAAATTTTTGTATGGAAGAAGGTGGTAGCATCTTGAGCCTCAAGGGTGAGGTCGAGGTGTTACATGTGGTTCCCGCAAAAATTTGTAAGATCAATCGAGACATGGTTCACCGCACCGACAAATATCACATAGTTAAAAGTAGGGAGCTATTATAGCAAAATATATTGTTGGATTATGTTCCAAGAAATATCAAGTTTTCCCTAAGTTTCATCGGTTTATGTTTCTTTGAACTCAAGTTTTGGATAGAATAATTCCATTGAGTTTCACTCATACATCTGGTTTAACTAAATTTCGTCAAGAACACACAACAAAGAGGAGGCAAAATTCCAACATGCTCGAGCAACGATAAAAATGACTAGATCCATCGGATTTGGTCATTAGGAACATCACAACACAAATACAGGGAAAGGAGCAGCCCAATTAAGAGGGGAGGGGGAGGGAGGGGAGCTGAGGGGAGGATCTATATTGGAGAAGCTCACCACCATGACTCAACAGACGATGAGTGTAAAGCATGATGAGATCATCATGAGATGAGCTACTCGATGGTCGTGGATCGTAGAGAAGAAACTTGTTGGTGACCCATATGGTGGATGCATGGGAAGCGACAACATCATGATACTCTGGTTACACTCATTCATAATCACTATATTGTTAAAACAATACAACATTACATTGTATTTTACTTAAAGTAATGAGTAATATGATATTTTTTAGTAGGTAGACACATGCACTTAGCTTCTCAAAAAGAAAAAACTGCTACGAAGCCACTACAAATTCCTTAAATATTGTATATGTCCTCCGATGCGTCTATGCCATGTGGATCTTGAGTGATGGCATATACAAAATAATATTTTTTAAGTGGTAGAGAATAGAAATGCTAATTAATGGGTGACCGGTGCAATGGATGAGATGAGATGAAATGATGATATCAGAATACAGGATGATGATGCCAGCATTATACTATACAAAACTTTTTATGAAACGACATGAAACGTTACGAAAATTTGAAACTATATAAACATTTTAGAACTATAATAAACTTTGTAAAACAATTTAAAGCTTAAAACTATATAAATCTTATGATAAAACGATATAAAATCATATGACAAAGCCCATATATAAAACCAAAACCAACTAAAACTATGGTATAAAACCATCTAAAAACTACTATAAAACATCTAAAATGGCTAATGCATATTTTAAAAAAGGGCCGGATGCCCCACCTCCATTTCCATTAAGCTAGAAACGAAAGAAACAAGAGTGTAACAAGTAGTTCGGGACCACCAGCAGAACAACCAACATAGAGGAGGTGGCACAGCACCAAGCTCTACGTCATTTTAACCAACAGAACAAAGTACCAAAAACCCAGACCTCCATCCCCAGAGAGGCAACTGGCACAACAGGCAGGTGAAAGAAAAACAAGCTAGACACAAGAGGACAGTAGCAAGATCAAACATCAGCTCCCGCTTCAGCTGCAAGCCACTCACTGCCTTGAATATGCCCTCAATGCCCATCTCTAGAAGTTATTTATCACTGGCCTTGATCAGTCCTGTCCAATATTTCAAGAGAGAACAAATTATGTAAATTGCAGTTAGGGGTCCCTAACTTGCCTCTTGTCAAAGCAGGATTGATTTCTTTAGAACCATAAAGCCTAGCAAGTAACCGCTAAACCCATGAATCTCATGTTTTTCTGGCAGGGGATGATGCACCTTTTCCATTTCATATATTGATTAAGATTTATTGGAATCAAATTTACCCCAAAGTTTTCTTCTAGCAAACCCCAAGTCAACTTTGCTACATGACATTTTAAAAACAAGTGCTTTGATGTTTCAACATCATTACAAAATTCACAAATGAGATTCCCCTCCCCGCAACCTCTCTTACTCAATTGATGCTTAGTCAACAAGGCATTCGCCTTTAGCAACCAGACAAAGATTTTAGGCCTTGTTTGTTTCAGATTAATGTAGAGTTGTGTTTTACTGTAGCAAATTTGTGACCCCCTCAAAATATGTTTTAACGAGTTCAAAAAATTATGAAAACAATATTTTACAAACTTTAAGAAGTATTATTTAAAAACCCACAAGAATGACTACAAAAATTACATCATTTGGCTTATACAAAAATAAAAAATTTTATTTAATTTAATTTAATCTGAAACAAACAAGGCCTTAACCTTTAAAGGGATCTTAGCTCTCCAGAACTCCACTTTGCCCTTCCCTTCACTGTTAACACAATAATGATAAACATATTTAACATTGAACATGCCCTTATTATTCAACAACCATTATTAGAATCATCTTTATCACACAAAATTATTGACTTAGCCTCTTTCAGAATCCCCCACCACTGAACCTTTTCGTCCCTGGACATCCATCTCCTAAACTTGATGTCCCAATTTTTATCAGCACACTCAACCACTGAAATCAATTGGTATAAGCAGATATTATAAATCGCAGGGAACTTTTCAGCCAAAGTCAGGTCCCCCAGCCATCTATCATGCCAGAAAATGGTGCCACGACCATCCCCCACCTGTCTCCATCTATTGTTTATATAGATCTCTCTAATTTTTAACAAATTTGACTAAATTGGCGAGTTAGTATGCCTTTTGCTATAATGAGATATTAAACCATTCTTGATGTATTTTGCCTTCACAATCTCCTGCCAAAGTCCATCTTCCATTTCCAGTTTCCACCACCACTTGTAGAGGAGACTCACATTCATAACTCTCAGGTTGGTCACACCTAGACCACCATTTTCTTTGGGTTTGATGATGTTCCCCTATCTGGTTAGATGATATTTTCTTTTGTCATTAAAATAATCCCAAAAGAAAGATCTTCTAATTTTATCAATCTTCTCAATCACCATTTTAGACAACATGAACATGGACATAGTGTAAAGAGACACACTAGATAAACAGGCATTGAACAGGGTTAATCTTCCCCTTTAGAAAGAATTTTGCTCTTCGAGGCACTCAGTTTTTTCCTCACTTTACCAATCATCTCCTCCCATTTAGCAATCATATTTCTCTTGTAACTAATTGGCACTCCCAGATACTTGATGAGGAAGCTCCCAATTTGGCATTGGAACATATTAGCAATTTGCCTAGCTCTATTCTCATCACCATTTATTAGCACAATTTCACTTTTAGCAAAGTTATTTTTCAAACCAGACATCATCTCAAAAAGATGCAACAGAAGTTTGGTATAAAACAAGCTATTATGATCATCTTAGTAACAATGGTGTCATCTGCATATTGCAAAATAGCAACTCCATTATCCACTATATCCCCAATTAAGCCTATGATGGCCTTCTTCTCTTGAGCTATCTGAAACATCTTGCTCGGACAGTCTACTGCCATGTTGAACAGATAGGGTGATAAGGGATCTCCCTATCTCACACCTCTTTTGCTTTGGAACATTCCCCATGTTTCTCATTAACATAGATGCTTAAAGTCCCCTTATTCAACACCTGCTAGATTCAATCACACAATTTGCTAGAAAATCCCTATATATATATATATATATATATATATATATATATATATATATATATATATATATATATATATATATATATATAAGAGTAGATTAGCCTAATCTACCCACGGACCAACCAGACGCCTACGTCCATATTGGGAACCACCAGATCGACATAACTTCGTAGTGGCCGATGGTCCACCATATATAACGACACCCAACCGGTCAAATCTGAACAACCCCAACCCCCACCATCGCCCGCCCAATACCCGATGTCGCCGGCCTCCCTCCCCACCGCCGCCCATCCTCCTTGACGTGAGCCGCCGCCGACCCGGCGACGCCCGACCAGCGCCATCGACCTCGGCATCCCCTACCACCGCCCCGCCATTGTCCTCTTCAGATCTGGGCGGGCGCGCGCCACGCCGACCCGGTGTCGCCCTAGCCCGCGCCGCCGACCACGGCATCGTCTGCCAAGCGGCCTCGCCGCCCCCGCCGCCGTCGTCTTCAAACCTATGCTGGCGTCGCCGCGCTACCGCCAACCCCGGCGTCGCCCAACGCCGCCAGATCGGCCATGTCCCGAGCGCCGCCATCCCGGATGGCCCGGCCGCGTCATCGCCATCCCGTCCTCGCCACGATGCGCTGGATCGCCGTGTCTTCCTCGTCTCCATCCACCACCGTGCTGCGCGCCTGGATCCTCCGCCAGCCGGTCAGTTCCACCACCATCGAGCCAGATCCGCCACCACCAGTCCATGTCACGCTGCCACAGGCCAGATCCGACGCCTACAAACGTCGACTCATCTCCAGTCTCCACCGCCGGCCATCATCGCTGGCCAACGCCGCCGGACAATTTTTTTACCATTTTTGTGTACTTTTTTTTACTGCATTGTAATTGGAAGTAATCCGAGGTAATTGTACTTTTTATCTCTGTATGTATGAACATCACTGAGTAATGAAAAGTCGTCGTGAAATCTTGTCGATGTAAAAGTAATTAGTTGAAATCATAAAAAACGGATTACTACCACTCGTACAACACATTCATCTCGATTACTATGAATTACTTTCAAAAATGGCATCCGTGCTCAAATTGTTTTTCAAAATATTTCAAATTTATATGTTAACTGAGATCTTGTTTTATTCGAAAAAATATTACGAACACAATGGTGGAAAGCATTCAGCAATTGGATGTACAGATCAAAAATTATATCAAAAAACAAGTTTGAAATATGTTTGATCTGAGTAATTAATGATCCCACGTTTTTAGGCACCACATGCAAGCGGATTATTGCCAACTATAAAAACGAGTTATATTCAATTACTTTCAATTACTGTCGATCTGTGCAGGACCGACTCGTCCCAATCAGGACGCTCACATCCGCGGGTAGAATAGCTTATTCTACTCCCATGAGTAGTATAGGCTCACCGTATACACACACACACACACACACATTGCGCTAGCAGCGCGAAACGTCGTTGTGACGCGTGTCTTTGCTAATGTCCGTTCGATCGCTGGAGAGGGCTATATGCGTCCGTCCATTCAACCTTCATATATAAAAGGAAAGTTCTCGATAAAATGACAACAATGCGCGACGAGTGGTCAGTTACAGAAAATTTATTTTTTTTAAATTTTTGTTTATTCGTTTATACAAAATTATATGGCGGATTGAAAATTAGACAAAAATAGACCCCGGTCACACCTTGAATTAGCGACGGGTCCAGTCGCTTTTTTCAGGAATGCGACATTTCTTTGAGAAGAGGTGCAGAGCACCTATGGATCCCTGAGCCAAATGACACTGTAACTTCTGATAACTTTTGATTTTGCATTTCTTATATCTATTAACACTTCATATCATATCCAATTTCCACGAAACAAATTTTAAAATTCATGTTAAATCCTAAAGAACCCATTTTCACACTTTCAATTTTTAAATTTTTTGAATTTTGAATTTTGAATTTACACTTGAATTTGTATTTTAAATTTTGAATTATTGAATTTTGAATTTCGAAAATTCAAAGTTTGAAAAATGGGTTCTTTAGGATTTCACATGAATTTTAAAAATTGTTTCGTGTAAATTGGATATGGTATGAAATGTTAAACTTCCAATTTTCGTGTAAATTCAAAATTCAAAATTCAAAAATTAGAAGTTTAATATTTCATACCATATCCAATTTACACGAAACAAATTTTAAAATTCATATGAAATCCTAAAGAACCCATTTTTCAAACTTTGAATTTTCGAAATTCAAAATTCAATAATTCAAAATTTAAAATACAAATTCAAGTGTAAATTCAAAATTCAAAATTCAAAAAAATTTAAAAAAATTGAAAGTGTGAAAAATGGGTTCTTTAGGATTTAACATGAATTTTAAAATTTGTTTCGTGGAAATTGGATGTGATATGAAGTGTTAATAGATATAAGAAATGCAAAATCTGAAAAGTTACTGCAGCTACAGTGCTGTCGCGGGGATCGATAGGTGCCTGCAGCCTCCTCCCAGCGAGCTGTCGCGCCCCGAAAGTGCGACCGAGACCCGGTCGCTAATTCAAGGTGCGACCGGGGTCTATTTTTGTCTAATTTTCAATCCGCCATATAATTTTGTATAAATGAATAAATATAAATATAAAAAAAATATGAACTCGTTGGTTTCAGGCGCTAGCTCTGGCGTGGGAGGTGCCGGTTCGAGCCCCGGCTACTCCTTTTTTTAACCAGTTTAACCCCTTTCGCCTTTCCTCTCCTCTCCTGTCCCCTCTTCTCTTTTTCCTTGTTAGTCATCAGGAGCGGCGGCGTGGATTTCTCCGCTGCGATGCGGCGGCTCCGCCCGCCCCTTTCTCATCTCCGACCAGAGGCACTACCTCCTCTCTCCTCCACGCGCCGGCATCGGCCGCAGCACGGCGGCGGCCCGGGAGGCATCAGGCACAGCACAACGGCGGTAACCCGAGAGGCATCAGGCGCAGCACAACGGCGGCGGCCCAGGAGGCATCGGCCACAGCACAACGGCGGCGTCGCGGCCACCCGGGTCCACGGCCAGCGGCACGGCCTCCCCTCACCTTGTAATTTGTGTTTTAGTTCTGATTCTGGCTGAACAAATTACGTAGAGGTTCCTGCGGCTTCGTGTTTGCAATTGACGTTTGCTTTTGACTCTAGCAAAACAACACAAAATTGCTCTTTGATTGCACCACCATTAAAAGGGTATTGTACTATTGATTGTTAAATTTTGCATTTACAAGATTTTCCTTGCTGGTTGTGAGCAAACTTTGAAGCTGCCTTTTGCTTTATTGATATTCCTGTGATATGACTAATGACTTCAAAGCAGCTTTGTTAGAGAGTTATTAACCTTTATGGAACATGTAGTGGTCATTGATTGGTTAATGTGATAATTTGTAGTGTTCCAAATTCCAACAAACCTTGCTGATTTTTTCCCTAGAAGATTACCTGTGTATATAGCACCACCTTCTGCATTGGTGTATCGTGTTGCTTTTTAAATACGTAACAAACTACTGAAAGCATGATTGAATATTGTGGTTCATATTCTGATTTAATATTTCCATTACTGAAACTATGAATTCTGTTTTGCAGAGAATTTTATGTTCTTGAAAGTAACACTAACAAAACATTATGGGGGTTACTAAAAATTGATAGGATGGAACCATCAGAGCTCAACATAGATGAGGGTTCTACTGTGTACTGACAGTCTGACACAACGAATATCTTAATCTGCTAAAAGTTCTGAAGATCATAGGTCAACCGGTGGAGTGAAGTTTGTTACAAATTGTTTTGGAATCGTCGGTAAATTCCCTCCTCTTCCAATGATAATAATGTCATGCAAACTAGATAGTTATTTTTATGAGGACGCCTCAATGATCAATTTTTCGTACAGGTTTCATTAAATTCGTCGGCCCTTACATGTTAATTATCACCAAGCAGAGAAAAATTGGTGCTATATTTGGACATCCAATTTACCAAGTTACGAAGACTGCAATAATTTTCATGCTGAATTACTGCACTATATGTTCTTCATAGACCGATCTTTACTTATCATGCTGGTACAAGAAGCTCCTACAAACAATAGATTTTAGAAAGGACTTCTTTTTAAGCCACTCCTACCATATCATGAGAAGTCTCCAGAAGAACTTTAATGATCCACAAGAAGGGTGGGATCTATATGATATAATGTTTGTGTCGAATAAATTTCTTACACGATGGATTTGTGACATTATCAAAACTACCCTTCGGACTGTTGCATTAATCTATGGGTTTTTTAAACAGGTATGCAACACCCCATCCAGCCCTTCCCCTGGAGAAACTGATTTCTTCATTTGAGAAACATTGGTTGTAACTTGTAAAGATGTGCAACTCCTGTCAAGAGGAGGATCTCATGGACGTTGAGCCATCAATCATTCTCCCTGTTTATTTCCTTTATTTGTTTTACTCTTCGTTCTCTTTAGAAAGTTTTACTCTCCATTTTCAATTAGTCTCCCTGTTTGGTCATGACTTTATTTTCTTGTGCTGGACAACTAATAGTAGTATGTTCAACAACCATGTTTTCCACTGTTTAAAAACACATGAAATATTATTTAATACTTGTGTGAACCGGTAGTTGCGCAAGAGTTATAGATAAATGGCATTGACCACAAATATTGATGATACATTTATAAGTAAACACTTACTGAATTTTTCTGTACTACTGAGCTATCTCTTTCTATTGTAAAAACTTTAATCTAAAGGGGATCTACCATGCAAAATATCATTTGTGGTGGGATTAAGCAAGCAAGTTTTGAACTTCCTATTTGTTTAAGCTCTCTGTTGCTGTTGGATACCACAATCTTTTGTTATTCACATTATTTTAGAAAAAATATAATTATTTAATTTCATCTATATGTAGGATAAACTAGAAACACCTGGGAAGGACATTATGTTCACACTCATTTCTACGCGCTAGAGGCATAATGCTAGAACCAGGTTCACTATTCTCAGACTCTTACTAATTATGTACTTCTTTGAACTCCTTCCCTTTTTACCGGTTATTTTTCCTTTCCTCTCCTCTCTCATCTTCTCTTTTCCCCTGTTGTTGTCCAAGCCAGAGTAGCATTTGGGTTAGCTCAGTTGGTCTCACGTGTCTGCACTCAGCGATAGGTGCTGGGTTTGAATCCCAAGCTCCCCCATCCATGCATTACCTTATCTTTTTGCCAACTTTATATAGGACGCAGAGAAAAAAAAAATGGTTCAAATTTTATTGTAGGGGAGTTAGGCCATATCATTTCTTGCCTTTCGTTTTCAGATATTTTAGAACACGAAAAAAAGGAAAAAAAAAAAAACAAAGATGGCTCATAACATTATGGTGACGTCTAAAAAGGTGGAAGTCATTTATAAGAATTCTAGGTTTTGTTCAAATTTTTTTAAAAAAATAACGTATTCTTTCCTTTCGTCCTAGCTTTTGGTGCCCAACTAAGAAATTCTTAGAAATCAAACATCTATTAAATAGAACTGCAATTTCATGGTGAAGTCATAAAAAGATTTAGGCATTAAAATTAAAGAACAAAAAAGAAAGCTTCAAAATATGGAACTGTAACCATAGTTCGATGATAAGGGTCCATAAAAATATGTAGACGTTAAAGATAAATAAGTTCCGCTAAAAAATGAATTAAGAATAATGGAAATGAAAGAAACTTCATTGTAAGATTCTATATTAAAAAATTGGTCATTTCTAGATATTTTATATTAACAAAAAACAAATTCACTAATACCTCATTCTTTCCTTCCATTCTACCTTTAACAGTTAGGCAAAAAAAGCCTAGAGCGTCAGACCTTTACAGCGTTGAATCGCACTTTCGTGATAGGGTTTCATAAATAATTATTAAATATTGGTGAAGAAAGATAAGAAATAGACTTCCAAAACATATAATTAGAGTTTAAAGTCAAGGTTCCATGCAGAAAAAACAAAACTTACAAAATGAAAACATCACCATAATTTTACAGTAAGGATCCATCAAAATATTTAGATACTAAAAAAAAAGTTTTACACGATTGATTACATCACTCTAAACGTCGGACTTTTGCTGGAAAAATTTAAAGATTTTAGTCTCAACACTCCGATAGCTAGGCTGATGGTTTAAACCGATGGAAATAAAAAAAATATTTACTTTTTTTTGGCTAATTTCTTGTCCAAACAGCGGTCGAACGGCGCGCCATAGGCGCGCTTACCTTTCTAGTTTTAAACATTGCATAAGAAAACTCCAATCCACCATGTCATATGCCTTTTCAAAGTTTAATTTGAGGACCACCCCAGGAGATTTTCTGATTTTAGTGTGATGAAGAATTTCATGCAGAGATAAGACATCATCCATGATGTTCCTCCCGGGTAAGAAATCATTTTGACTTTTGTTGATAATCCTGCATATTACTGTTTCCATTCTCAAAGTTAGAGTCTTAGTCATCCATTTGTACATACTATTAAGCAAACAAATGGGTCTATACTTTCTAATATTTCTGCATCTTCCTTCTTGGGAAGAAGGATGATCACCCCATAGCTTAGCCTTTCTTTTTTTTGATGTAAAGGCAGGAGGGCTGCCATAAATTCATCAAAAGAGGGAAGAAATGCAGGGTGGGGAGTTGAGGGCCCTCACGTGGCCACGACAACAAAATCAACTAATTACAAAGGCGCCCACGGCCTCCCAAAAGACGCAGTCATCGAGAAGAAGGTTGAAGAAGACAGAAACCCTCATCCACGTCCGAAAAATTCGGTTGTTCTTGCTTCTAGCCGATATGCGGATCGTGGCGGTGGCGATGGAAGCTCTCCTTTGAGCGTGGTCTCGGCCGAGGAGGTCGAAGTCCCACCAGTGACGATGTTGGTGCATGAGCCCAACCGGAGGGTTGATGCTAGGGCGTTAAGCGCCGCCACTGGACCAAACGTGGGAGCTGAAAGCACATTGCGAAAAAAGGTGCTCTGGCGTCTCGAGTTGCGATTACGCGAAGCGAAATCGCGTTCGGCAATCCCTTCTAAGCAAGGCATCGGTAGTGAAAATCTGGCGATCTGAGAAGCGTCCACAGAAAAATTTGCATTTTGAAGGCGCCAAAGCTTCCACACTCGAAGCAACGCAGTTTATATCTGACGCCGACAAATTGGGCTGGTAGGCGGTCTTGACCGAGTAAACATTGTCTTGGGTGAAGCGCCGAGCGATTGATCCGCACTTCCTACCGAAGCGCACCGGGGATGGCCGGAGAAGGATACTAGTTCTGCACGAGCTGCGTGGAGAGGTGCAAGTGGTCGGAGATCCACGTCGCATTGGTCAAAGCGTCAAACACCGATCTACTTTTCTGGCGGAGAGGTGCGAAAAGACCGGGCGCCAAGTGCTTGAGCCGTGCGGATAGCGAAGTCATCCCAAAAGGAGGTGGTGGCTCCATTTCCTAGGTGAGCGGAGGTGCCTACCTAAGCAAGGCGATGTCGAGTCGGTAGAGGCTCTTGGTAAGTTGGAGGCCCAGTGGGAGGGGTCTTGACGGCTTAGCGAGCAGCCAGATCTCGGGCCCGAGAGAAACGTGAGAGATCGAGCACCCCAAGTCCGCCAAGCGAGGTGGGGGAGCAGACTACGGACCAGCTAACCCGCCCACCCCCGGGGGAATCTGACCCCTTCCAGAGCCAGGAGCGCCTGAGGGAGTCAATCCTCTTGATGACCGAACTGGGTGGCTTGATGACAGAGAGAATGTAGGTGGGAAGAGCGGTGAGGACTGCCTTTAGCAAGGTGAGGCGCCCACCTTTGGACATAAGGGGCGCGCCACCTGCAAGCCTTGAGGACACTTTGTCAATGATCGGTGGAAGTGCACTTGTTTGAGTCGCGGACGGAGAGAGGCATTCAAGGTACTTGAGGGAAGGAAGCTAGCTCACGGCAGTCTGGAGGTGAGGTAAGGTCAACGCCTCAGCTTGATTGGAACCACTGGCTTTGGAGAAGTTTGCGCGAGGCTGAGATCTCGCCAAGACCCGGAGGATGGCGGCTAAGGTTGAGGCGCCCTGCGATGACGGGTTGAGAAAGATTCTTTGCATCGTCGGCGAAGAGGAGATTTTGGTGGATCGCAGAGGACCGCCGAGCTCGGAAATGGCCCTAACTCAACCGCTTTGGTGATCGAGAGATGAGAGGCTCAATGGCAATGTTGAAGAGGAATGGCGAGAGGAGTCCCTTGCCAAGACCTCTGGCGTGGCGGATGGTTTCCGTGGGATGGTCATTTAGGAGAACTGCGAGGAGGACGATGCGAGGGACATAGAAACCCAGTCTCGCCAGCGAGCGCTGAAACCCCGAGCCCGAAGGCAGTCGAGGAGATAGGCCCAGGAGACGGAGTCGAAGGCTTTCTCAAGGTCTAGCTTTAGAAGCAGGGCGGGGATTTTGGATCTGTGGAGAGCCGTCGCACGGCGCTGCACTAAGAGAAAGTTATCCTGGATGTGACGTTTTTTGATAAATGCACTCTGGCAAGGGGAGATGAGCTCCTCCATGAAAGGGGCTAAGCGGGATGCGAGGATCTTGGTGAACAGCTTTCCCACATTGTGGATTAGGCTGATGGGACGATAGTCGGAGGCTGATAGGGGGTTGTCTTTTTTTGGCAGAAGGACGATATGCGCACTGTTGAGGCTTGGTAGACCGGTTGAGTCGAGATTGAAGAGGCACTGCGATTACCTCAAACAGTCGGCAGAGATGATGTCCCAAAGAAGCTTTAAAGAAATCCAGTGAACCCGTCCGGTCGGTGCCTTATCGCTAGGCGGTCGAAGACCACCCTTTTGAGCTCTTGCGAGGTTAGGGGTGTGTCAAGGGGACAAATCAACCGACGGCAATGACCCGAAATCGGTGAAGGAAGGAGCTGGAAGGCGCGCGAGCAATAGAGGCGGAGTCACCAAGGATGTTAGAGAAATCTTTGGTGTAGGATCTTGGCCTTGTCGAGGTGCTCGGTGTGCGAGCCGGCGTCGCTTTGGAGAGAGTGGATGCGGTTTCTCCTCCTGCGACCATTAGCGCGGAGGTGGAAGTATTTGGTGTTGGCGTCCCCTAGTTTAAGCCAGAGAGTCGAGAGCCTTTGCTTCCACATAATTTTCTCGACCGTGCAGAGGCCGAGGACGCGGACCTTTAGCTGTCGGCGAAGAGACAATTCGTCATCGGATAAGCCGAGCTTCCATCGCCAGTCGTCGAGGCGAAGGGTTTGATGTAAGGGCGAGCTGAGCTTGAGGTCACCGACCAAGGACCGGCTCCAGGCCGGAGGGCCGGCAAGGCGATCTTGCTTGCCGCGAGGCGGAGGAGGGTGAGAGTGTAGGCAGGCGGGTCGACCAGCTTGGAGGACGACTGGTGAAACCCGGCGAGGAGAGCGAAGCGCTCAAAGCGGAAACGGCGCGAGCGGGGTGGTTGTTCTGCGGTGAGAAGGAGAGGCGGTGGTGGAGGCGGATGAGAAAGGGGAGAAGAGAGCTGTTGGGAAGTGGAGCTCCCAATCGGAGTTCTGAAGGCTCGGTCGAGGCGCACGAGGTGGGAGAGGCACTTCGTTGCTCCAGTGAAGCGCTCACGGAGAGGTGGATCTCACGAAGGCAGCGTCGAGGCCTCTCAGCGGGCCATGAGACGTCTGTTGAGGTTAAGATTGCTTTTGTCCGAGGCTTTGTAAATCGGGTTGAAATCACCAAGGATGAGCCACGGCCTGCGACACCACCGGCAATAGTTTGCAATTCTTGGAGGAAGGCGGGCTTTTCCGAAGTCACTGTAGGTCCATAGACATTGGAGATGAGCAGGAGGGTTGTCCATCGGCAGAGTGACCTTTCTTTGAGATTGAATCTGGCGGCAGAGAAGAGGTCGGAGAGGTGCACACGGGACTCGTCCCAGAAAAGCAACAGCCCTCCCCTGGTGCCAGAGGCCGGGATAGACAGAACCCCACGCAGCCTGAAGCCGGTGACCTCCAAGAGCAGCTGGTGGGAGGGCGCAGAACCTCCAAGAGCAGCCGGTGACAGAACCCCACGCTTAGCCTTTCAATATTTAGTTCAATTTTATGAAAGCTTTCAAAACATTTCAAGGCATCATCTTTTATGATCTCCCAACAGGTTTGCTAGAATCCAACATGCATTCCCTCAGGATCAGGAGCCTTGTTCTTACCCATGCTAAACAAAGAAGATTTAATCTCATGCATGTTGAAAGGAAGAGTTAATAACTCATTCTCTTCGGCCGAAACCCTTTCTTTACCCTTCCACGTTTTTTTTTTAAATTCTAAAGCTGATTCTTATAAAAATTGATAGCATGCTTCAGTGAGCTTTCATCGCCTTGGATGATTTTATCCCCCAAAACGGCTGATGCATATGGTTCCAAAAATACCGTTGCTTAGCAGAAAAAAAGAAAACCTTTGGCTAATTGGCTCAATAGATCCTTCTTCTCCTGAAGGCCGGAAGACGTGGCACGCTGACCACATGACACGAGCGCCGATCGCGCATCAACCCGACAGCCCGGATCGATTCATTCCGCACCCCTCTTCCAAAACCACCCCCTGATCCACTGCCTTTACGCTACGACTGGGAGGGTAGTCCCGTCATTTCCACCTTTCCTTCCTCCTCCAGCTCTCGTTAAAACAGCACCAAAAAACATCTCGTCCATTTCCACCAGCTCGTTTTTTCCCCCTTTGCTCTGAACCGTATTGTCAGCTCCGTTTCCGTTCCGTCGCCGCTTCTAGGGTTTACTTTTCAGCCCCCCACGCGGCGTCGCCGGCGAGGTTGCGCGGTGCTCCCCCTGCCTGCGAGTTGGTGCGTTGCGTCGAGGCACAGGCGGACGTCACAGAGGGATGGGGTACGAGGCCATGCCCAACCACGCGTCATCTCCGGCCTCCGCGGCGGCGGCGGCGGCGGCGGCGCGCGACGCGGTGAAGAAGCGGGTAAGGGGATCTCTTTCTTTCTGGTTGATTTGGAACGCATTCGGTTGAATGCGGTGGGCGCTGATCCGTGGATATGGGTGGTGGTGGTGGTTCTCTGCAGGGCAACCGGTCGGCGAAGCTGAGGCAGAGCAAGCTAGGCGTTCGCCGGGAGCAGTGGCTGTCGCAGGGTCTGATCTCGCACCCGATTTTGCAATCCTTTGTTGCTTATCGTCTTGATTTGGTCGCGCTCTGGTCGATTGACGTTGCCTGTCTGGGGAAGTTGGGATCTTGGTTTGCAGTTGACCCCAAATTCGATTTTGTACGTCGCTCCTGCTCTATTTGTTCGCAGATTTTGCTTGCGGATTAGTTTAGAGTTAGTGTTGTTTATGGATTGTTTAGGCGATCCCTTGTTTTTTTTTCTTTAATGATTTTTGTGTTGTCGGATGATAAAAGCTGCAAATATTTGTGTCCTGTCTGGTTTGGCTCAGAAACTTTAATCTTTTGGACCCCTTTGTTTTGTTGCGTTGGGGTTGGGGATCTGGATGGAAAGGTTCAATTATTTGCTGATCCTTTGATCAAAATCTGATCCGCCTGCTATTTGATTGGTCTAGTGAAGGATGGGAAGGAGGCGAAGGCTGTGGCTTCCCCAACAGCAGGGGCCAACTCCGGGTCGCCTATTCTTGCTTCCCCGCACCCTCCGCTCCCTCGCCGCCGTGCAGAGACACGAACAAGGGGAGGGGAGCCTGAGGAGAACAAAGGGGAGGTTGGCGGTCTTAGCCAGGATGTGGTTAGCAGTGACTTTGGCTCCCCAATGCACAGCACTGGTTCTTACAATGCCCCTGGTCGTTGCATGCATCAGAAGGACTGTCCTGGCCATGTCGGTAGTCACAGCGTCAGTAGTGGCAGCAGTGCATGGTCCAGCTCTCGGAGTGTGAGTGACGCTGAAGATGAGGAAACTGGCGGTGGTGCCGAGGAGGAGGATGATGTTCTGGATGATTGGGAGGCGGTTGCTGATGCACTATCATTGGATAACAATCACAACGACCAGGATTCAGGTCCAGTAGCACCACCAGTTGCACCTGAGACTTGCGCAGAGACTGCTCATGCTACAAAAAGGCCAGAACCAATTAAGAGCCGGACAAGAGCTTGGAGCCCAGATGATGTGTTCCGGCCACAGAGTTTGCCCAGCCTCTCCAAGCAGTCCAGCTTCCCAGCTAGCATGGGGAACTGCTGGGTGGGAATGGGGATAGGGGCTGCACAAAAGGGTATCCTCTCATTGCCAATGTCCTGCCCTATATGTTATGAGGATCTTGATCCAACAGATTCTAGGTTCCTCCCGTGCCCCTGTGGATTTCATCTCTGTCTATTTTGTCATAAGAGGATTCTCGAGGCAGATGGACGTTGCCCTGGGTGCAGGAAGCAGTACAACTCTCCACCTTCAGGTGGAGGAGAGGCTGGAAATGGGCTAGAGACATCGAATTTATTGCAGGTCCGTTTGTCCCGTTCTTGTAGTATGGGTGCAAGATACTAGGTCTGCGGGGTTGACCTAGTTATTTGCATGGTATGTTGGGTATGGTACTTATGTTATTGGTATTGTCGTATAAAGAAATGTGAATATTGGAATAGGCGTTCGATCTCAATAGAATGTTCTCTAGAAATTTGTTGTCTTTTTTTGGATCAGTTTGCGTTGTGTATGATGCATATGTGTGGAGAGGACTCTATTGTTTCTAGTTCCAAAATTGATAAATAACAGTTATATAATATGTCTGCTGTTTTACTTACTAATTTGTCATTATTATCATTTGCTCCTCTTATCTAGTAACACTGTAGCATGTGTTTGATTAGTAGTTAGTACTGACTCGTGTAATCCCTTACACCATTGGAATTTCTGTGCCTTGTGGGTGTTTCTGATCCTTTTTTAATCCACGTCCATTGTTTATATAATAAGCTGTCTGTATGTCTAGGGTCAGATATCTGTTTAAGCTCTAAATGAATTTAAATTATCAATATTTTCTTCTGTTTCGTCCTGTTTTTTTTCTATGAGATATCATAGCTAATTTTTTATGTTGCTCACTGGAATGTGTTTTCTTATCCTGTTATTTTCTTGGAGATATCACCAAACTAATGTTTAATGCTGCTCACTGTATATTTTTCCCTTATCTTGAATTTTGAGGATATCTTGAAACAGGAAAGGAATCTTTCTCTTTCTCTTATTTTTAATTTAGACTTATGTTACATAAAAATTCTGTCGGATCACTTATGTAACCACAAACCTTGTATTTTCATATCCATGGAATGTTTATTGTCACTTGTCAGATCAGCTTCGATTGAAACACTTTTACGCAAACATTATCATTTAGCTTTTTCAAAAAACATCCTATTTTTATTTGTAAAGATCATTCTCTTCTTTAAAAATGCACACGAAGGAATGTGCATTTTCAGCTAATGATCAGCTAGATATTGTCTGTACTTTTAAAAAGATAATGGAAAAAGCTAGATACTAAATGATACTAAATGATCAGCTAGATATTGTCTGTCGTGTGCATACCTTCCCGTTGTCTGTTGTATTGTCGTGTTTAAATGATCAGCTAGATATTGTCTGTTGTATCAAAAAATTCATAAAAATGAAAATAGAAATTTTTTAAAAAGTAAAACATAAAAAAACATAAATATGTAAAAAAAATTAAAATAGGAAAAAAAGGAAAAAAATGAAAACACTAAAAATTTAAAAAATTAAAAAATTAAAAAAAAAACAAAGAAGGTAGAAATTTGACAAGCAGATAGATTCAAATGTCATGATGAGCTCCACGGCCTTTGATGATTTTTTATGATTTTTAAATTCATTCTAATTATTTTATGTTTTTTCGTTTTAAAATTTTTTCCGATTTTTCCCCTTTTTGAATTTTTTATGTTTTTTAAAAAATTTCTATGGTTTTTTAATTTTTTATGAATTTTATGAGTTTTTTCACCAACAGGTAGTCATGTGGTAGCCACATTAGCGTTTAATGGCCACGTAATTGCCATATCATAACTTAAAGGTTGCTCTAACGGTTTTGGGATAATTGTGCAAACAAAGAAAAGTTTAGGTGATGAGATGTGACATCCTCTATTTTGTCGTATGTCACTTGTATTTTCGAAAACCCAAAAGTAAATTTAAAAGGGAATTGTTATATACAAAACCCTGTTTTAATTAATTTAAACTAAGGTTTAAGCCAAAACCCTGAAGACCTTTTGAAAAATTCGGAAAAACTCCCAAAAATCCTAAATGCCATGAATTAGCCACCCTCCAATTTTCATGACCAAAGCCCAAGGCTAGATCATGTTTCATGATCGACGCGGGGTCACGGAGTTCGTCACCCCAATGAATTGACGAGCAAGCGTACTAGACCCAAGCCCAAACTTGGTGGAGACATATTTGAGGCCTAAACACGCCTAGATCCGAAGCCCAAGTCCAAATTCGTTTATTTGCAAAAATACCAAAAATAGGAGAGTTCTAAACCTATTAGGAGTAGAATTGGAGCCCAATTCAAGTTCTATCTTTTGGAGACCGCCTTGGTCGACTGAGCCTAAGACCTCCCTCGAACCACAACTCGAGATCCACCCAGAGCAACCCTAGCCGTCGCAAAACCCTAGCCCGAGGTGAGTTTTGGGAATATCTCCTGCTGCTGCAAACCAACTTGTAGATCACACCATTGCGTAGATCTCGTCGAAACGGTCCAGATGGGTACCAATTTCGTGAAATCGGTTGAATTTGAGCAGGAGAGCTTGCGGAGTTGCGACCCATTGCCGCCATTGCCCTCGCCATGGCATCTTCGGCGTGTGCCCGCCGCCCGCGATCCGCGCGCCCAGCATGCCGCCACAGTGTCCTCCCCGCTTGCTACATAGCCTTGTATGTCGTCGTCCATACACATTGCGTCGCCGCCCATTGTCCCGCTGTCGCCAACCCATGCGCGCCAGTGTCGCCGCCCATTGCTCTCGACGCATCATTACCCGCCGCCAGCCAACCCAACCAAGGCGCCGCGTGTCCGCTTCAAATTTGATCAGCGCGCCAAGCCGGCAGTTTGGATCGGTTCGATCGGTTCGCGGTTTTTCTCGGTTTAATCTTTTGACCTTTTTTCGATTTTTGTTAAACTTCTAAGATTTGTTTAGGAGCATCCGAACTCCAAATTGGATGATTCGAGCCATTATTTTCCAAAAATTCCTAGAATTTTATATATTTAATTAGGATATATGTTCGTGGTGAATGTTCTTTGTTCTTATGTATTTGTATAATTCGTGTAGACCGTCTGTGTTCCGGTGCTTGGCGCCGTTCCGGAGTTTCAAGGAGGAGATCCATAAGACGCCGAAAGTACTACCAAGGCAAGATAGTTGCATTTTGTTGTCCCTAGTTTGCAAAACTCACCCTTTATTGTTTTTAATGTTCTCATGCATAAATTGATGGGAAGGGTAGAAACCTAATATTCACACTGCGTCATTGACCCTGTGAATTAGCCCTTTATTGCAGCCTTATTTTTTTATTCCTAGCCTATCCTTGTGCATAGATGCTAGTGCTCGTGGGTTGGTAGTTGATTTAGGTTCATCACTTATTAATCTTGTGACTTGGTATGACTGGAGATGCTGAGTTACTTTAACCTAATCAACTAAAACCTACGTGGCGTGTGTTGACTAAAGGTGTCATAGTCGGGTGGTTTTGTGGACTGTAGATTGTTGGAGGTAGTCACCTTGGTCTAAGGACTTTGGGCGTGTGCTTATCCGGCCAAACCATACAAGCGCAACCATAAGTGCTAGCTTAAGCATGAGTGCACCATGTGCTAGTCCCGGCTTAGTAGTTAGGAAGACTGTTAACACACTTTACTTTGAAAAGATCGGTCATGCGGTCCGTTGGCTCAAGAGGGCCCGAGTGCTAAACCTTAGAGGGGTATCGGTGTTAACAGAGGAACTAATGAATCGCCTTGTATTGTTACTTGGTGCAGGCTCCTAAGGAAGAGCTAAGATGCAAAAGTACCACTCGGCTTATGGGTAAAGTGTGCTACACTCTGCAGAGTTAAAACTATCATGATAGCCGTTCCACGGTTATGGGAGGGAGGAAGGTCGTACATGGTAGTCTCACGTGTTTAATAATAACTGATGGGTTGGTGTTTGTTTTGAGTATTCGAGGCTTGTGCGGTTTTGCGGAGGGCTTTGAAGCCGAGCTCTGTTTGTTACCTTGGGGAGTTGTTCATCTTCATAATTGTTCAACAAATGTTTTTACAACAATTTAATTAATCTTGACTAGAATAGGTACTTATGCAAATTAACCATCCTGTTCTTGTTTATATCCTTGCATCATTTATAAGGACTCTTCTTTGGGTAGCCGTGTACTCACTATACAAAAACACGGATATATTTGTTCAGAGAAGATTCGATTCGGACGCCTACAGGATCGGGAGGGTTCGTGTCGGATTTCGGAGGATTAGCTATCGTTGAAGGGTTGGATAGAGAGCATCGTCGTGTTTATTATTGCATATCATTTGGATTTCCGCTACTCTGATTATTAATACTCTATGGAGTTATGAAAACTATTGTAATAAGTGGTTGTGCAACAATTGTTTTTGCATTTATCATAATATTTTCTTAGTTATGATGATTGTGTTGTAATGCTCGACTCAAGTCGCTCATGAGTTGCTAGTATTGATCTCTGGGACTAGTAATGGATCATGGGTAGATTCCGGTGAAGCCGGGGTTGTGACATGAGAAAATAAAACTAAAGTTCAGAGGCTACATAAGAATCGCTGCAAGTTTAGAGAACAACACTGCAATTTTCTCTATTTAATAACACCTGCCTGCATTGTTGTTCATTTGGGGTGGGGGATGCCCAAACTTTCTGCATCTCCTCGTCCTGCTTCCCTCCAAAACTCCACGCAAGGCAACGAACTGCACCGGCGGTGAGCCGCAATTAGTTCAGGCGCGCTTAGCTCGGTTGACGGCTATCTCCGCATTTGTTAGAGTTTTGCTTTGACTGGTGATTTGGATTAGATCATCTCCAATGATATTCTTTTGAGTGTTATTTTTTCTTCACGAAAAGATTCTAGTTATTTAAGATTTTTTAACAAATTCTTTTTCGGTTCTTTTCGGAATAATTTTTTTCGTGCATTTTCTTTAAAAAAATTTCTTTATTCTTTTCATGAATTTCTTTCAAAGGATGCGGTTGAAGATAGGGTTGGAAAAATAGCTCGCGGCTCGTGGCTCTGCTCGGGCTCAACTCGGCTCGGAGGTGTTTACGAGCTCGAGCCGAGCCCACTTTTGGGGCTCGGGAAAACAGCGAGCCGGCTCAGGCTCGGCTCGTTTCTGACCGAGCTCGGTCTGGCTCGGCTCGGCTCGTTGCCATATTTTGAACGTGAAATGTCTTTGGCTCGTGGCTCGGCTCGGAGGTGTTTCCTGGCTCGAGCCGAGCCCACTTTCCAGGCTCGGGAAAATAGCGAGCCGGCTCGGGCTCGGGCTCGGCTCGGCTCGGCTCGTTTCCACCCCTAGTTGAAGACGATGAAAATGAAGGAAAAGAATGTGGAGGAGAGAATGAAATGAAAGGAAAATAGTTGGAGATCTTATATTAGCTCAAAGCTGAACTAAACAAATTCGTCTCATCAGCATCCCGTACTGGTTGCGGATATTCTTTTATCAACCATTAATGGGATAAAAAATTGGAGAGCGCAGACCAAACAAAGAAACTCCTAAATGACACGAAATCTTTGTACTGATGTAAATTTCAGCGTGTTAATGTAATGATGTTTTTTTTTCTCACAACTCAGCACTGGCCACCATCTTTGCAGTGGTATTATTAACATGTTAATTCATTTCATTGCTGTATTCAAGAAGGAGCGTACTTTTCACAACGGTTGCCTATGATTTGCATTCATCACAAGAAGCAATTCCGATTACTGGGCACCTATGCTATACAGCCTATGTATATACAGCTTGGATCAGTCCAATCCACGGTTTTCGCAGCAAAAAATTAAAAAACTCCCAATGAACAGATTCATCCTCTCGGAGCTCCAGTGGTTGGGGCAGTAATAAAACCTACAGGTTCATGGTTCGAAGTGCTATAACCAGTATCCAATAGGCTGAATTCACGCTCCAAAACCCACGTAGATTCGTTTGACTTGCTGGTGCATATGGTGTACTCACGAAAATATCCATCGTGAGTTACAATATAAACTACAGTCCTGCAAAAAATTGCAAGGCTAATTGTAAATACGCCATGGTTATCTTTTTGGAGTGTTTTTAAGACTACCAGCCATATGCAGCATATGCAAAAGACAGAGAGAGAGAGAGAGAGAGTAGCATATAGTATTTTGCTTTTCTTACCTCAAAGCAGGAAATTTGGAAGAATTTTGGGAATTTTCAACACTATGTACTGCTAGACAGCTGCAATACCAGGAATAAGAGATTAAAAACAATAATAAAAGGGTACAAATATGATGGTGTAAGCAGAAGATCCTGAGTGCACCTCTTGATTTCTGCCGGGACAGCATTGTGAATAACATGATGATTAGCTGGATCCAAAGCATCAGTTATTTTTCCTGGAATTATTGAATTGATCAATGTATTTGTTTGGTTCCTGAAAAGTGGAGTACATCAATCATGTGCACAAAAAAGGTTCACCAATTAGCATAGTTGAACAGGAAATGTAACCTTCCGTTTCTGGCTGCATCAAGGAAAAACATGTGCAAAGAACCCGATGAACTTGTGGCAGCAAGAACATGAGGCAAATCACATGGAACAAATGATAGCGAATAAATTGTTGATGGGTATGTTCCACGCCGAAAACTATGTGTCTGTTGAAGTATATGAATTTCTATGGAGATTAGGCACAAAATAAAGGAATCACTGTTGCTTGATTGCAAAGGAGAAAATCAATAGTGTTAACTTTACCTTGGTTGCTTGTGCCACAAGATGCACTCTAATAATGGTACCCTTTTCAGAAGCTGTTGCCAGGTACATGCCACTAGAAGAAAATGTCATTGCAGCTAGTGGAGATTTATGAGCATCTATCTGTTATCAGTTACACAAAAACGGTGTAAGAATATAATGGACAAAAAAGAATGCAACAATATATTCCATAAAAAAGAAACAAAAAGGACGCATTTAACTTTGGATTGTTTAGGGATGTTAAAGAGCATGGATGTGAGCATAGAACTGGGATAATCTTGACCACCTCCCAAGCTCCCATATTCTAGCTTTTGATCTACTTTCATCACACACGTGGCTTGTGGCGGTTAATAGAGCACCAAAGTTGACTGAGGTGTAGGAAAAAAATCATGTCTTCGAAGTTAATACACATATGGCACAAGTATGGTACAATACAATGATTTTCCACCATTTCACTAGAAATATCAATAAATATGTGTCACCAGAGTTGCATAACCATTGCCTTTTGGCTATGATTTCAAAAGGCAACACAAGGTGCTTATGAACGTTTGCTTAAAGACAGGACATTTCCACATCAATAAACACCTGCACAAAAGCATTTTTCCAATGCAATTAAGTGTATATTGGTGCTTAGATAGTGTAATGCACAAAAGAATATATCTGTAAGCACCAGTGAAGTGCCGGTGCTAACTTAAGCACTCATCCCCACCTGTTGTGTACACACTTGTGCTATCCTACGTGACCAAAAAAATGGTTTTTCTATCTAAGCATCTCTCTAAGAAAGAACCTGCATTGTATTGAGGGTTTCTAAATAGTCAAATGAATTGCAACATACTTCTACAGTGAAGCGATACATACCAATAAAGATACATGACCAGACAACGACATATCCTTAAATGTAATGATGCATAGTAAATGCAATGGTGTCTAATAAGGTGCCTGAGAAAATCACGACATGCAAGGATCTAAACCTGCTAGGATCAATATAAAAAATGACCAAGAAACAACATATTTATATTTAAATTACCTGACATATTAATTCAGGTTCAGATGCTTTATACACTAAAGCGGATCCTTTGGATGTGCTCGCTGGGATAGCAAAATAGCATCCTTCTGATTCAGGAGCAAACGCACAGAGACCTGATAAATGTTAACAGCATTAGCAGCAAATATGACAAGCAAAAACATCTCAAGTAGGCTTAATGGTTTTTTCCCAGGCTCTCCAACTCAATTGTCAGGAATATCAGTGCAAGAACCTGCATGAGTTATAATTTAAAATATGTCATAAAACAACAGTAGGATGCTTGCCTTTTGTGTTGGGCACTGTTTCAACTTCTTCCAAGATAATAATGCTGTTTAAATCATAAATAAAAGTCTTGTCCTGCAATACAACAATAAGCCTGTATATAATGTGACAACTATTATATTGACAAACATTGAAAACAAAAGTATGCACAAGATCCCTTATTATAATAAAATCAGCACAAGTGCACTGCTCAGATTGCAACACAAGCAAAAAAAGAAGTAGTATAAATGACAAGTATAATGAGGTCTCATTTAGACACAGAAAATAGGTGGTGTACCTTTTTCTACTTATTCGAATAGCCAAAATTGAAGTCTTAAAGTTCATATCTTTCTTTATGGCGTGTGTTTTAGTATTGAACAGGCAAAGGCGCCGAGGAGACAGTGACGGCTGCAAAAGGCAACAAATCGAGGTTCAAGCATGTAATTGAAACATACCAAACTATAAGAACAAGGAAAAATGCCTGAGGTACCTGTTCACCGGTTCCAACAATAGCAAGAAGGTTTGTACTGAAAAACATTTCCACTATATTTATTCCTCCAAGATCTGCAAATATACGAGAGGTGCATAACAACTTAGCTTCATATGGTAATATAGTATTAACATAACAACTCTCTCCAAAGTACAATGACCAAGAAATTTGCTGACATCAAGAAATTACATTGTTAGTTCAAGCCTCTATCAATGCACAATGGTTACGACCTAGCTGCCTCATGCAGCTGCGACAAATCAACCTTATCCAGCTTATTGCCAACCGGATGTTTGCCGTTTATGCATTCTATGAGCTATATTCTACTCTGCCCTAACATGGTCTCCCACTTACACTCAATTTTTCCCTCCTTGAATATTTGTAGTAAGCAATGAAAAGATGCTAAGAAGGAAGAAGAGGGGAAAGAAAGGAAGAGCCATTGAGGAGAGAGAGGGAGAGGGTCTCACTGTTCTCGTAGCACAGTTTCCCAGTCCGGGCATCGAAAAGCCTGAATCCCTCCTTCGTCCCAACAGAGAACATGCTGAAACCATCCAGCAAACACAATTAGAGCCCTCGCTCGCCGGATCCGACCGAGGGCGCGACCGAAATTCACCACCGCGGGCGCCCCTGCCATGATCGACGAAGAAAGGAGATCCCTGTGCTTCTCTTTCGTACCTGTTGTCCTGATTGAAGGAGGCGCAGAGAATCTGCGACGGGGAAGAGCTGCTCGCCATCGGCAACAGGAGAACCCTCCCTTCTTCCCCCTGTTTCTGCTCCAGGTTCGATCCTTAGAGCCGAAAGATTCGATTTTTTTTCCTCTTCTCTGCGGTTGAAGGGAGGTTTGCTTCGCTTGCCATCCTCTACTCCTCTTTATTATTATTAAATATAAAAGAGAGATTCGGGTGGATATCTTACGTGTGGCCTCGTGTTCGTCCACTTCACGACCTTATGCGTCCATTGATACGAATTAGAAGCAGAGGAGGATTAGAGGATTATCTTTTGCGAGCGAAACGGATTACAAGCTGAAGGAACCAGGACACAGATCCGAATCAACGTTTACTGCTCTTACAATTGGATATTCTATACGGACAAGCACCTAACCAGCGTTGCTGCGTGCCTGCTTGCTGCGCGCCCTCGCCGCGTGCGCGCTGGAGCCGGCGCCGGCACCGCCCGCAGCACGAGGTTGCCGGCACGCCGCGCCGCCGCCGCCCGGTGCAGCGGCAGCAAGGGCGTATGGGTTGGGGGCTGGGGGCTGGGTGGAAGTAGGGCTGGCAATTTAGACAGCGGCTCGCGAGCAGGTCGATCTCAACTGGAAAAAAGCTCGGGCTCGGATGAGCACGGACCCAACATGATTTCTAGCTCACTCGGTAAATGAGTCCGAGTCAAGAGACACTCAACTCGTGACTTATCGGAGTGGTTAAACATCTTTACCGTTTCTGACCTATAATAGCATATTTTTCACACCTGAATTACGTTATGTCTGCGTCTCCAATATCTGACTCCTACACCTCCAACCAAAAACCTCTTAGTCATTGACTTTGGGCTTTTCTTTTCAACGTAGCGTATCGTCACAGACATCAGATGAAATTTTGTTATTTTATATAAACATATTTTGTGATAATTTATGATAATTTTTTCGTGGCTTTTAGTAGTCCCTCCAAAGATGCTAAAACTATTTTTTTAATTATTTTTTATAATGTTTATACCTCTTTTTGAGTGTTCTTAAATTTGCTACAGTAATATACCAACGCATCGATACACTGAAAAGAATATGGCCTTTACCTCCTCTTGACATCTCCTAGCTCCTTCCCTTCTCTCCTCTATGATCAGCAACACTCCAAACCTCTTCTCTCCAGACATGCGCCACGTCGTCACTCACTACCCTAGAAGGACCCTCAACATTGGGCGCTACTAGGAGGCCGACAAGGAGTCTTAGGTGGTGGCTGGCGGTGAAGGAACTCAGTGTTAGAGGGAAAATCGAGGGGATGCCAAAATCGGAGGAAAATAGGATACAAAAGGTAGAATTGGGTTTGTTCTCAAGCCTCGGAATGAGAAGTGGAGCCGAGCGTTTGAATGTAAAATTACCACAAACATTTGTTATAGTGTTGGATTAGGATCAGACAAGCAGCATGGTTCTGTGTATATAGGGTACGCTCTCTTTAATTTAAGACTAACAAAGTCGTACATTAATTTGGGTTTTGTTTAGTCTTATATTTTCAATCGTATCCGTTAAGATCATCGTTATCTTAAAAACTTTTTTGTTGCATACTGCAGTAAATGTACCATCAAATTTGTCCAATTTCGTAATATGCATCGATTGGTATTAAAATTAGTCTGTGCAGACGTTAACGTTAACTTTAAGATGTAAGTATTAAACCATTCAGCTATGTGTTACTAAGTAAACATGGACGGGAATTCTTTTTGACTGACAAATATATCTTTCTGGTTGGGCGGAATACAAAACCAACTCTACTGACCCATGTCCACTCCAATAATAAAATAAAATCAATTTAAAAGAAACATATATCAAATACAAGCTTAAAAAAATCAAACACAAGATTTAACTGTACAAATTTGTGAGACACCTTGCCCATTTTATAAAAACGAGAGTTTCGAAAAGTAGCATCGATAAGGTGGGACTAATAATACTAGATCTGATAGCTTTTATTATGCGACTTCCAGAATCTGAAGGAACAATATCAAAAAAATTGAAAGCATTAAAAAAATAAAAATGTCTTGAAGTAAATTATTAAATAATTAAGAAAAACTGTCGATAACGAAGTCATAAGAATGGCTAAACAAAATGTGCATTGGATATTAAAATCCAATGTAATATCATTCCCTTTACATTTAGGTTAAAATTGCTTCATCCAAACACACCAATTTAGTAAAAAGAAAAGAAAAGAGTGTATATGTTGACCAACAATTTGACTTCAATCACGCGTAACGATCAGGATATTACTATGTATAGTCAACGGAATACCAAAGAACAGGACTTCACATACAGGGGATCGAAAATAGAGAGGATGCATTACACAACGAATTTCCTAATACCATCTCTTTCCCCTAGAGAGATTTTTTATCATTTAAACTTGGATGACACAACAATTTTGTACTGCATAATAACAACTCCAGATTATCACCTCCACAGAACAAATGATCCCAAATTTATCCTCGAACTAAATAATGGTCCTGAACTTATTGCCTAATTTATACATTCTACTGCAATAGGTATATGGAAAATCATCCTTGTTGCATGGTAAAACTATTATCTAGCTTTCAAGATTTCTCTGCTGCCGCCACCAGAAGGCTGAAGTCTCTTCTCGTCCATTTAACAGGTCAAATGCATTTGGGGCATGACAACTTAAATTATTGGAAGCATCTCTTGAATATTATATCACCGAACCAATCCTTCCTCCAGCTTTATGTAGTGTACAAAATTCTCACCACTTGCGCTTTGACAACAAAATGAGCTGCAAATAAAGATAATTTGTCAGATATTGAGACTACTGGACCTTGTCAGATGCAAATCCATAATAAGAAAACTCGTACCTGTTGCGCAACATGGACTAGTTGACTGTCAACTCGAGGTGATTCTACCAAGAGATCTTGTGTCTCAGGCTTTTCTTGAGACTCTTGTTTGTCAGTTAAACTTTCCAAACTGCTGCTCTTCTCAAGCGCATTACCTTCAGGAGTGCTATCTAAACACAAACTCTTGCGTTTCCTGCGGTTGAACGTGTATTTTATACATCTGGTACCTTCAGCTTGCTTTGAGACTCCAGGAGAGGCTTTTGCATTTTGTTCTTTCTCCAGTGAGCTGATGTCTGAAGCATCAGCTCTATCTGAAGCTAAATTGCAACTCCCATCCACATTTACTTCTTTCCATCTTGTTGAATTATTCTCTAGTGCTCTGCGCTCTGGGTGGTTCATTTGTAAGTCACCTGCATAGTGTCAAGCATGCTTAGAATTCAATGCATTTTACAAAAAAGAGAGATCTTATACCATGTAAATATACAGGTTTTTAAAAAGTTACCTTCAGCTCCAGTTTCACTTTTGGTTGAATGTAAGGATAGTGGGCAGCTGTTCTCAGACTTAAATTCACCAGTATTAGCATCAGTTGGCTGTGTCAAGTGCTCAGCAGTACATTGCAAAACAGGCCCATTATTTCTGAGAGGTGTACCAGCAAAACTACCAATCATTTCAGAGTTATCACTATTTCCAGGAGGTGCATCAGAGCGATTATCTGTCATTTCAGAGCTCTGCTCACCATTTAACATGATATTCTCGATGCCTGATCTTAACAAGGTGTTTTCTGATCCATGGTCACTATTGGACTCAGAACGACCAACCTCAAATATGCTAATGGACTCTGACCTTTTTCTCCTATTCATTTGCATTTTTCTGACTGCATGCATATTTTTTAGTTCAGCGGTGGCAGTACAAACATTTAAGTCAGCATCATTTTCATCCATGAGCAATTCATCCTGCATGTCAGTTGACCCCTCATCATCATGACGAGTAGACACCTTTGGAGATGGCAGATCCTGTTCAAGTGCCTGAAGTAGCAGTAAGCACCCATTTCCATCAGATGATTTACATTCTGTTTTCCCATGCTCACCAGAATCATGCTTATAATAACTGGGCCTACTTCGTATGCCTCTCTTGCGCTTGCAGTTGGCCAGGAATTTTGTTTGAAGTATCTGTTCCATGATGGACCTTGAGCGGCATGGGTTTTTACCATCATCATTTTTTCTAGTATTTAAACGACTATTCTTTGAGCTAGCCTGTTTGCTGTTTTGTTCAAGGTAAGTATCTGCACCCGGACTCCTCCGTTTAAGTGCATGAATACGCTGTGTACAGCCATTGCGATACAGCTCAGGCTTCTTATTTCTAGACATAAATGATGCCAGATCAGAGCCAGAATGATATACGTTCTCCAAGATTTCAACAGCTCCATCCTCTTTTGAATTTGATGGAACACGACAAATGTCGTCTGCAGTATTTTTATACTTCCATGATAAATTTCTGTCTTGGAAATGCATCTTAGAACTAGGGCAGTTGTTTTTATTAAAATCAATCTTATTGCAGGTTGGAAGGCCATTTATTCTTCCCTCAGCTAAAGTTTTCCTTGTCTGCTCCAATTCGGTATTTGCTCTCTGTAGCTCATATTGAAGGGAGGTTACAGTATTATGAGCACCATTTATTTCTTCTTGTAGTTCCTTGATCTTTTCGACATGAGCCAAAGATTGCAATTCTACCACTTTAATCTGCACATGTTCAAACAAGATTAAAGCATGTGTCACTCACAAATGAGTTATGGAATAATGACTTATAATTATAAGAATGCTGGAGCAAATGAAAAAAACATATACATTATTAGAAAAACTCAAAACCAAAATAACTGCAAATGGTGGAGATCCCCAGTGCTCTTTTAATATATGAAATGCTACAAGATTTAGAAACAGTCTGTTCCATTAGCTGAAGGTAGATACCACAAAAAATGATGTCATCTTCTCCATATCTCCCTCTGAGTGCTTTACTCACTCATTCTCGCTGAACTAAGAGTAATTAGTGATAGGATATCAATGGAAGATAACTATAATAAAACTCAAATTGACTAATTTTTTCGCAGCATACAATTCATGACCTCTTATCGCAACAATTTATCGGTACTTCTATGCTATCCAAATGGTGGGCTTTAAATTACAGGCACAGATTTCCATAGTGCCCTCTAACAACAGTGAATGTCATTTACTGTATAATGAGGATACTGTCTAGCCAAAGGTTCTATACTACCAAATGAAAACCATGGATAGAAAAAATTGGAAATTTCAATTGCAAGGTCATTTGAGTAGAATATAGTTAAACAAAATGGCTAAAAGAGGCTGTGGGTTATGGTGAACTATAAAGCAAATAAAGGAGTGCCGCCACCAATAAAACACTTCAGCTGTTTGCTCAAACAGATTAAGAATATTGCTAGAAGAGATTACTTTCTTCACTAATTGTCTTTCAGCATAACGATGGACAAAAGGCAACGCAAACAGAAAGGAATTCAGAAAAGCTGTACAGATAAGAAAATTACTATGTATATATATAGAAGGGTCACTAATTTAGGACATGAACATCATTGCAATCTAATAATGTATGCATCATATCACTGATATATCATCCTAAGATAATAGCCAGCGGATGTGGGGTGGTAGAAAGTTTATACATCACCAAATTGCCTCAGCTCACAAAATTTGTAAAACATTAGAGCATGATTTCTCAGAATCATCATAATTTTTTTAGCAAACAGAATCATCATAATTTAAAAATTTTATCCCAATAAGACAATTAGTTTATCGCGGCAAACATCCTTAAGTGGAGAACTTTCCCATTGCTCTATGGATTATATCAACCCATATAACAAACAATTTTATTAAGATGGTTCTACTCACAGCAGTAGCTCTTCCTCAGAAATGAACATCTATAATAACTAACTACACTCCAAATACTAGGCCCCTCAATAACATTAATCTATGAGAAGTATGTCCTTGAGAAAATTCAAAAGCTAACATGGCACACACAAAATTGGGTACTGTGTACAATCAGTTATATGTTGATCACTGCTCAGCCAAAATCTTCCGTAAGCACCCAGCAGTGGCAATTGCTAGAGATAAGTGCATAAGAGGAAAAACAATGACAACACTAAAACCTCCGGATTGTCCCAAAGGCTGCAAAGATCAAATTTGTAAGAATGGGGACTTGGACAAATAGAAGGTTGCCTATACTGTACCAACACTGCTGCATATACCAAAATGCAGAAGTACGAGACCGAGCAAACTCCGGTTCCCCCAAACTGCATTTGCGAACAAGGCCAAACCCCTATCTTTCGAACTTCGAATCTAAAGCATTCAAGCCTGAAACTTGGATTGGATTTTCACCACGAACATTTCGCGAAGAGACACCGGAATTCCGCACGACGCCCAAACAAACACCCCCAAAAACCTCCCCTATATCGTGAAAGCGAAATCGCTCCACCGGAATCCAAACCGCCCGTACGCGCGCGCGCGCCAGCAGCAACAGCGCACCAGCAGCAACAGCTTAACACGAACGGAAGCACCCATCCAACCGACCAACGCTAGGAAACCAACCCAAGCGGATCGGAAGGGGGAGGGAGCGGCCGTACCTTATCCTCCATGATGGCCTTGAGCCGGACGAGCGCGGCGACGCCGTCCTCCTTGGCCGCCGCGACCCCTTCCGCGAGCGCCGCCGCGCGCCGCTCCGCCGCCAGCACCCGCGCCGCCGACTCCTTGGCCATGTTCAGCATGATCTCCGCGTACGCCCTCCTCATCTCCTCCACCTGCGCGCACCCGAAACCACCCAACCGAATCAGCGCCAGCGCGAACCGGGTCGCGAAGCGGGAGGGAGGCTCCGGGTAGGGGAGCGGAAACTTCACCTGCGACTGCGAGCCCGCCATTTCCTTTCCTGAGCGGGGAAAGGGGGGAGCAGAAACCCGGAGCGGTCGCCGGCGGCGGCGTGGCCGCGTCGAGCAAAGGGGCGAGGAGGGGGGGAATGGATAGCGAGGGGGGTTGGGAGGCGGTGCGCGGCCGCCGATGGCGATGGCGATGGCGACGGCGCCGCCGAGCGCGCGCTGGGCTTTTCACCTGTGGCCGCTGCTGGCGCCCGTTGGTCGGCGGGTTTCCATTTTTCCGCCCCTTCCACTTTGGAGTTTGGAGGGCGGAAGCCCAACTGCCCTAATGTTCTGGGGATGACGGGGAGGCCCCTCCGGTTCGGGGATTTTGCACGCCGCGCGCGCCTGAGTCTGGGTGGGTGGGTTTTGAGTTTCGGTGGTAAACCAAACTTCAGAAAATATCTAAATACGAACAGTGTGTTCGGAACAGCTGAACTAAAAAAAAAAGGTGTACTTCAATAAGTTTTTAAATATAATTTTGAAAGTTGATCTAGATTGTTTATATATTTTTTAAGAACTTTCAAACGTGGCTACATAATAGCTAAAGCTAGGCTTAAAAAGGAAAAATGTTTTTTACATAACAGTGCTTTTTAATTGGCTTAGGCTTAATCGTCAAGTCTAACAACATGTTCGAAGTAGTTTTAGCCGATTATTCAACCAGTTTATGTTTATCCATTCAGCTCCACACACAAATAACTTCAGATTAGACAGCTTATTTATTCAGGTCAGACATTTCAAACGTGTTGTAAAATTAAACTGAAATGAACATGCTACACGTATCACTTGCCTCGTAAGATGATATCTTTATATTTTAGCTCTTCGACGCTTATATTTAGTAAAATAAACTATTGGATGTAGTTGCAAATATTGACGTTGTGGAGGAGCATAACTTATTAAAAGATAGGATTTCCAATTTCCGGTGCTTATCATGGTAGTCTTTGAGAACATGTTTAGTTGGAGGGAACGGTGATTGAGAGGTTTGGTTTGTAAAATTCATTGATTGATTGGTAGAAATTGCAGAAAGAAATGAGAATTTATATGGGAATTCAATTTTCTGGCTCAACCATCAAATTTAAGCCTCATTTAATTCTCATACTACTTACCATTCTCCGCTCTTCCAAATATATTACATTAAGTCGCCCTAAAACTGTTATGAGTTGTGACTCCTATTGAAACTGTGTTATAGCAGGGGCAATGCCAATAAAGTCTCGATCTAAGATCATAGTGTTGGTCCTACAGACCGCCATCTCATGGATGTGACGTGGTGGATCCGATCGTTGAGTGCTCCGCAATAATCTTAATTGGTTTACAAATAAATTTTATTTTGTTATGAAACAAGGCCTTGTGTGTGTGTGTGTGTTTTTTTTTGTCAAAGATTAGCTTATACTCATACTCATACTCTTTTGATCTTTTGTATCTCATCTTTTTTTCAACATAATTCGGCGTCGTCTTAGCGCATAAACCAATTTTAATCATAGAAAAAAAGCTTTGCGTTACCAAGTGGATTAGGTTTATATCATGCCTAGTAGATTACTAGATTATTACGATAAATACTCACCATCATATCTCACATTTTAAGGAATAAGTGTTTTTGTGATTCTGCTAGGATCAATATATCTAGATCTCCGTCTGTCGCGTTTAAGGAATAAGAATGGAACACAAGTCCTTAAAAAAAGACGAGAATGAATCGAGGAAACAGAACAGCATGCCAAATTGCCGTTGCCAATGGCCAGCTAATAGTGTGCACGGCGGAGCTACCGGTTTCTAATTTACTGTATCCCAACGAGAAAAGGATCCGAATAGTGATTACATAACTGAACCGAGCCCAAAAATTGAGGGAGGCTCGGCTCGGCTAACCGGACGGTTTTCGCGGTTAACCGGAAAATTCGAGCAAAAGTCGGCAGAGTTCAAATTTGAATACAAAAAAACGGCTCGGTCGGCTAACCGACAGGTTTTTCCAGCTAACCGACCGGTTAGCTCGGTTAATCGAGATTTTTTAGCAGAAAATAGAAAAATTAGAGAAAATAGGAAAAAGATTTTCAAACGAAAACACATGAAAATTTCAAATTTTTAAATTCTGTTTCAGCCAATAGTCATATAATAATGTTTACTATTTTATGGATTTTTTTTCAGATTTTTTCATGAATTTTCAAATTTGAACCAAATTTGAATTTAATTCAAACCGAACCGACCGGTTTGCCGGTTAACCGTGGTTTTTGTTTAGTTAACCGCAGTTTCGTTATCACTGACCGATTCAACTCTGATTAGGATTTTTCTCTAGAGATGTTATGGATAAATCAAATATAGACTAGGCAATATATAAAGAAAAGGTCCATTATAAAGATTAATTGATCAATAAAGGTTATTGTGCATGACTTTCTCTTTACATCTATATGTCTTTAATCTAATGATTGTGTTTGACTGCCATGAATTATAACACAATTAGTTGCAAACACAGGGGCCTGTACAGAAAGAATATCATTCCCTTCCGCTTCCATGGCCGGGGTTTGTTGGGAGTGGGGCAGAACTTTCATCGTTTCATTTGGCTCGTTTGCACGTGCGGCCTTATCCCTTGCCCACGGTCCCCCTCGACAGTGGTTTCCATAGGGGCCACTGAGGATCAGGGTGGCCGTGGATCGAACGACTTGCCGTAGGGGTAGATCGAAGATGAGGCGGCGCAAGGTCCCACACGGTTGATCGTGGTTGGCTGGCTTGAATCAAGGGGACCATGGGCCCTAGATCGTAGGGACGAAGAAGCCGGTGCTAGTGCAACAATGGTTTGCTACCATGCGCTGTCTAAAGAGACGCTTGTTCCCCACCCCCCTTTCTAGAGTTAGGCAGCCTAGGGTCTATCATGTGTGCAATGGTCGGGAGGCGTCTCGATGGTGTTGTGGTAGCGGGATCGGGTGGCGGCTATGGTCTACATGTCGGCACTTTTGCTACGACCTTCCTTCTGTCTGGTGTCGGGGAGGATGCATTGGACGAAAGCCATGCTTCACTTTCGCTTGGGTCGGCGGTGACGATGTCATTTGATGTTGTTCCCTCTTTGGAGGCACCACGGTGGACGCCCTTTCCTCGTTGATTGGGTGAAAATTCAGGTTGCGTGGTTTAGACAACGACTGTTGAAGATGTCATCGGGGTCCATTTTGCATCGGAGGAAGGTAGGTTTTCGGGCTGTCTTCTTTTTGGAAGTAGTTTGATGTTGCTTAGTACTAGTGCACTGTCATGTGTGTGTTAAGTGGTGATGGTGGTTGTAGGTATTGTGTGAGCAAGAGTTGCCGGTGGTTGGAGGTTTTAAGTCCTAGGTTGCGTTCTCACCGCTTTGGTGAGGTTGCCGATTTTTTACTGTGATGACGGTGTTTCATTGTGGTTGTGCATTAGCGTTCTGCACTGAGTTATTTTTCTGTTCTCCAGTTATCAGGTTTCTTTGTATCCAAACTCTTCTTTTCCAACTTCCAATGAATTTTTTTTTAAAAAAAAAATCACTCAACCCGCTGAACCACTTGAGAAACCGTCCGTTGGCACTTCTCGAAACGCAGCTCAATTTTTAAAATCTATTATATATATAAAGGAGGGAAAAAAGAAGCCACCACGTTCGTCCACATCATCCAAATTATTTCAGCCGTTCGATCAACGGTGGAACCAAATTATAACGGCCAAGATCAATCAAAGAAATTCTCACATAAATAAAAAAAAGATCTATGCCGTTGATTTTATGAGGCCGGATTATAACGGCTTATATTAAAAGAAGAATATTAGAAATTCGGATTAAATATTAAAGATGATATAATATGGTTATTTTATCCATTCAATTAACTGTGGGACCAAATTATAACGAGATAGATTAATCAAAGAAAAAAAAGATCTATGCGGCTTAGACTAAAAAAAAATTGGAAATTCATATTAAATACTAAAGTTGATATAATATATTAAAGATAAACTCTAAATCCGATTTGATATGTTAGAGATAGATTATGAGTTAGAGATAAACACTATATACCAAAAAAAATCTAGCCGCGCAAACACGCGGGCCACCTCGCTCGTTTGAATTAATCCGGTGTTTAGCAGGTTTCACGTTTTTTTAAAAAAACCGGTGGGGCGGCAGATTTGGATTGCTCTTCCATTCGTCCGCTCTGCACATTTGCCCTCCCCGTTTTTGGAGCCCTTCATTCACAGAATCGTCCATCGGCAAGGAGTAAACCTTCGAATTTGACCAACCAGGTACGCTTGTGCATGGTCCTTATTGATACAACGGAGCAAGTAAAAGACACCCTCCATCTCGGTGATCTACCCATCGAACAGCGTTGCATCACAGCGGAGAAGCACCTGAAGTGAACCCTCGATCTCATGCCATTCAGTTTCAGTGTTGCAGAGCGAGCTAGGCATGGCCTGAGCAGCTGCAGCAGGGGCTTGGTTCTGGGCTTGAGCAGAAGCCAGGCCGCCGCGCCATCTCCTGAGGCACTCGCGGAGGTCGTCGCTGTCGTCGTCGCGGTCGCGGAAGGTCTCCAGGTCCTCGCGCGTGTTCCGGCTGATGCACGCCATCAGCTCCCTCTTCCACTCCTCGCAGCGCGGGAAGTCGCAGTACTTCTCCCCCAGCTCGTACATCCTCTGCGCGGCCGCCACATGCATGAATCAGCGAGATCAGAGTCATCGTCAATTCGAATCAAGAATTCAAGATCGAGCCGAGGTGAAGTGAGTGGCTGCTTGCTGCTCACGAGAGGGTCGACGTCGTGGGTGCACTTCCGGGGCACGCCGGCGAGCTCCATGGCGCGGTAATGCTCCTCCACGGAGCGCAGCATCTCCCGCTCCGGCGGCAGCGACCGCCGGCCGGAGAGCACCTCGGCGATCCACTTGCCCTGCGCCTCGAAGAACCAGGGCACCATCACCTTCCGCGGCACGCCGACGAAGGAGAGCGACGGCGCGAGCGACGGCGGGAAGGTGTGCTCGAAGAGCGGGCCGACGCGGTCGTCGTCGACGGCGACCCTGCCCTCCGTCTCCAGGAACGGGAGCGAGTAGCGGTAGCCGGTGCAGTAGATGACGGTGTCGGCGACGACGCAGGCGCCGTCGGCGAACACCACCCGGCCGTCGGCGCACAGGCGCTCCACCTGCGGGTGCAGGTGCATGTTGGCGTGCCGGGCCAGCGTCTTGGACATCGCCGGCGTCAGGGCCTCCTCCATGGACTTGGCCGAGTGGTGCACCTCCCTGGCCACGGCGTGGAGGTCCAGCGCGATGTCCTTGCCGCTGTCGCCGCAGCCAACCATCACCACCACCTGCAGGGCACGCAACGATAGTCCAAGATTAGGCACAGTTGAGGCCAATCCGTGAAGGGGAATGCATATCTCCGGGTACCACAGCAGTACAGCACGGCGTAGGCAAGTTCAGGAGCCACTGGATTTTTACAAATACCCCTGCTCTGCCCTCACCCTTTATTTTCTAGAAAAGTTTTTTTTAAAAGAAATCTACATTATAGAGGAAAAAACGATGAAAAATCGACGATGAGGACAATGATGGTTAATAGCGGCTTAGCGGGGTGCAACAACGATGGCAATGGGTGGCAGCTTGACTATCCACGGCTAGGAACGACGCGATGCACGATGCATTGATCGGTGGACGCCACCGTAGTTAGAACACCACATTGGTCAACAACGATGGCAATGGGTGGCAACTTGAGTATCCACAGCTAGGAACGACGCGATGCACAATGTATTGATCGGTATGGACGCTATTATAGTTAGAATACCACATTGGTCAACAATGATAGAGCGCTCAAGCTAGAAGGGAAAGAGAGAACGAAAGACTTGATTCACCAATTTAGGAAAATTGTATTTTATAAAAAAAATTATAGAACGACGGTAGAATAGCGTGTGAATCTTGGAGCGATGTCCGATGATCGCACACACTCTGAAACCACGGTGTCATATGGCAAATCGGCTTGAATGAAACAACACGTGCCTCATTGCGGAATGGGTCCGGAATCCGGTACGAGTGGCTGTGCAGCTGCCTCCGCCTCCATTCCGCCATTCCTGGTTAAGAGATTTCCAGCAGGATGATTAACGGCGTGATAATTAGCATCAGATTGCTGCCTTAAAGAAAGATTAGCTAGCTCTCATCTATACGTATACCTTCGATTCTCGGCAGCCTTGGCTGCGTGTAGTGGCCGGTGGCCACGACGACAGCGTCGAACACCTCCTCGACCTCCGCCTTATTCTGATCACGCCCATGGCGCTCCGGCGAGCCGAGGTCCACGGATCTCACGGCCCACCTCGGCGCGCCGCCGCCGCCGCCGCCGCCTGGCGCCATGGCGACGCGCACGACCCTGGTGTTGAGCCTGACGGCGTCCATGAGCGCGAAGGCTCGACAGTAGTCCTTGAGGTAGAGGTACATCTCGCGGTGGCCCGGGAAGCGGCGCGGGTCGCGGCCGGGGTCGCCGGCGCTGGAGACCAACTGGAACTCGGCGAAGCCGGTGGCCTCGCGGGGGCCGAGCAGCCGGAGCGAGGCGTAGATGCTGCTGTGCACGCCCGCCGCGCCGAGCGGGTCGGCGCCGTCGGCCCTCGCGTCGTACAGCCACTGCCCGCCCACGTCGCCGCCCTGCTCCAGCACCGCCACCGCGTGCCCCTCCCGCCGCAGCGCCCGCGCCGCCGCCAGCCCCGCAATCCCCGCCCCCACCACGCACACCTTCCTCGACTCCATGAACGGGAGGACCAACCTTGCCTTCACGCGCTCCCCCTTCCTCTCCGCTAGGTGGTGAGAGACAGCCAAAACAAGAGCATATGGATCATGCATGCATGGAAGTGGAACGGCACCACATAAGAGCTAGCCCTTGGACGCAAAGCTGGCATCCAGGTTTTGTTTCTTCCTAATCTTGAGGGGAAGTATATCCTAACTTACGGATAAACTTGCGCATATATTTAAACGGGTTTGTTATTGTTGGAATAATTAGCACTTTCAGGTTTATTTCAATCAGGAGATAAAACACGCACAACTACTGAGTGATAGATAAAACAGGTTGAAACCACAGAAGCACAACCTAGATACACGTGCAGAAGAAATACACGTATATCTCTCTGGTGAACTTGCGAAAGAGACGACTTACTGGACTTGGTCGTCGTCGCCGTACGGTACGAGTGGCGGCGAGGTTTGGTTCTGGTTCTCCAAATCGGACGCCGTCTTGGAGAAGGAGTTGCCGACGCAGATCGCGACGGCGTAGTGGAAGAAGTCCTCGCGAAGCGCGGAAGAGAAGCAATGACGATCAAGCGCGCGCGCTTCCAAAACCTGATTCGCCCTACCCGTGCAGGAGCTCGAGGCGATCGGTTCCGAGACCCTGCTCTCCCGAGCGGCGGTGCACGCCGCCGCACGGATGGGGAAGAGCCGGCGGCGCAGCAGAGAGGAGGTGGCAAACCCTAGGAGCGATCGATCGATCCTCTCGGGCGGTGCGGCAGATTATATAGCGAAATCGTGAGGCAAACGGATCGCGAAACGGGCCGCGACCGAAGTTCAAGACGATTTGTATATTCCATATCATCCCCGCAAAATCCGGAGAGCAAAAGAAAAAGCGCAAAAAGAGGTCAAGTCTGCAAGAAGCATGAGGGTCCGGTTTGGCGGACCATTCACGCAGTGCCGCTTGACGCTTGCCTTGACCCAAATGACCGAGGCGAGGCGAGCGAGAGCGCGCGTGTGATTCTCTATTTCTCTCTCCCATCACATTCTCTAGTGGGATAGAGCAAGCTCTACTATTTAAGCATGTCCTCCACTCCTCCCACTAGCAATATGGTACTAAAGAAATTTCACATGCATCATGCATACATGGGCCTTTGAGATTTTTCAGGAATTATTTAGATATTAAATGGGCCAGGCCCAATAATTCTAACAATCCCCCACCAGAGCTCAAAGTCCCATCAAGTTTGCCTGTTCCCAAAACTGTTTATATACCAGTGTTTCGGTGACAATGGACTATGCCTTGAATTGCACCTAGACATTTAAGTTACACTCATTCACAACTTGGACAATGGACTACGCCTTGAATTGCAAGTTTTGTGTGAACAAGTTTCACTCAAAGCCAACTGATACTTGGCTGCCAATAGGCTACCCCGCGGGTGGAGCATATAAGTCGTACTCCATGGTCTCTTCATGAGCTTACTAGAGATTACCCAAGTCTCATAGACTGCGACTTCCAACAGTCGGGCTCATATAGGTGTGTTCTTTCAAGATGCTCTGTAGGATGACATCTTTGCTAATTAAAGCCAACAGAACAACATTAAGGCAAATGCCAACCTGCCATACAGATTTCGAGAGTATTGCATCTCACATGGAATGGGTTAGGATATACTCTCATCCAGCTAACCAATAGCTTGTTTTCCCCAGGACCTAATTCACGGGATCTCCGATCACATAGGCTGGGTTACCGCTATGGTGTAACTCACGTGGGTCTCATACCCAGTTCCCTCGATGCATTGTCTATCACACACCGTGATAAACCCTTTGTAAAAGGATCTGCCAGGTTTTTAGCCGTTTGAATATAATCCAACGCTATCACTCCGGAGTTTCTCAATTTCCTGACAGACTTCAGTCGTCTTTTCACATGTCTTGAGGACTTCATGTTGTCCTTAGAACTGTTCACCTTGACAATCACTGTTTGATTATCACAGTTCATACGGATAGCCGAATCGGCTTTTCAACCACCGGAAGATCCATCAAGAGTTCACGCAACCACTCGCTTCAACAAAGGCCGTGTTCAAAGCGATCAATTCGCTTCCATTGTTGGCGTGTCAAGATAGTCTGCTTGCAAGACCTCCACGAGATCGCTCCGCCACCATGAGTAAACACATATCCACTTGTGGCCTTTATCTCATCGGCGTCGATATCCAATTGGAATCACTATACCCTTCCAAATACTGTTGGGTATCCCGTATAGTGCAAACCAAAATTTGTAGTACCCTCGAGATAGCGCATTACTCTTTCGAGTGCTCGCCAATGATCATCTCCCGGATTAGAAGTAAACCGGCTCAACTTGCTAACAGCAAAAGAGATGTCTGGCCTTGTAGCGCTAGCCAGGTACATAAGTGACCCGATGATTTGAGAGTAAGTCAACTGATCTCTAGCAATTCTCTTGTTCTTTCGAAGCACAATGCTAGGATCATAGGGTGTTGGAGAAGTTTTGCAATCAGCAAAGCCAAAGCGATTCAAAACTTTTTCCACATAATGGGATTGCGACAAAGTGATCCCATCCTCACCCTTTAGTAGCTTGATATTCAAGATTACATCAGCCTCTCCCAGATCTTTCATATCAAAATTTTGAGACAAGAAAGACTTGACCTCGTGAACCACATCAAGACTTGTCCCAAAAATTAATATGTCATCCACATAGAGACACAAAATAACGCATACAGCCCCCACCATACCGATAATATACACATTTATCGGCCTCATTCACGACAAAGCCCTTGAAGTTAAAGTTCATCGAACTTCTCATGCCATTGCTTAGGAGCTTGTTTGAGCCATACAAAGATTTCAATAACCTACACACCTTGCCTTCTTGACCTTCTACTACAAATCCATCAGCTAATCCATATAGATCTCCTCGTCCAACTCTCCATTTAGGAAAGGCATCTTAACGTCCATTTGATGAACAATAAGACTATGTGAGGTAGCCAAGGAAAGTAGTACACGAATTGTAGTCAATCTAGCCACGGGTGAATATGTATCAAAGAAATCTTCGCCTTCTTTTTGGGTATAACCCTTGGCCACAAGCCGAGCCTTATACTTTTCAATAGTACCATCAGGCCTAAGCTTCTTCTTAAATATCCATTTACACCCTACGGGTTTGTAACCATAAGGTAGTTCATGAGTTCCCAAGTCGATTCGCAAGAATGGAATCCATCTCACTACGAACCGCCTCTTTCCAGTAGTCTGCATCAGGAGATGCAAACGCTTCTGAAATCGACATGGGAGTGTCATCCACGAGGTACACAGTGAAGTCATCACCAAAGGATTTTGCAATCCTCTGTCTCTTGCTCCTCCTCGGAGCCTCACCGTCATCCTCCTCAGGATTTTCCTCAGGTGTTGGTTCAGGATATTCAATTTGAGTAGAAGGTTCGGGAATTATCTCACTAGTTTTACCAGAACTGCTATGCTCAATTTTCATAGGAAAGATGTTCTCAAAGAAAGTAGCATCATTAGACTCCATGATCGTGCCAACAGACATGTCAGACACCTCTGATCTTATCACCAAAAATCTACTGCCAACGCTACGAGGAGCATAACCCAGATGGACACAATCTACTGTCTTAGGCCCAAGCTTGCGCTTCTTTGTGATTGGCACATTGACTTTCGCCAAACAACCCCAAGTGCGCAGATAAGAAAGTGATGGCTTTCTCCCCTTCCATATTTCATATGGGGTTTTCTCCTTATTCTTTGCAGGGACTTTATTCAGGACATGACATGCAGTCAACACGGCCTCCCCCCACCATGCCTTAGATAAACCCGCAGTGTCTAACATGGCATTCACCAAATCAGTTAGAGTGCGGTTCTTTCTTTCAGCCACCCCGTTTGATTGGGGCGAATAGGGAGGCGTCCTCTCATGAATAATTCCATTTTCCGCACAGAATAAGTCGAACTCACTAGAGAAATACTCTCCACCACGATCCGACCTAAGTCTCTTAATTTTCCTGTCTAACTGGTTTTCAACCTCAGCCTTATAGATTTTAAAGAAGTCTAGAGCCTCGTCTTTAGTTTTCAACAGATACACATAGCAATATCTAGAAGCATCATCAATCAGAGTCATGAAATATCTCTTTCCACCCTTTGTCAACACACCATTCATCTCACAAATATCTGAATGTATGAGCTCTAGAGGTGCCAAATTTCTCTCCTCGGCGGCCTTATGAGGCTTACGAGGTTGCTTTGATGCACACAAGTCCGGCACTTAGAACCTTTGACGATGGAAAATTTAGGATTAAACCCATACTATGGCCGAGACATAGAACCAAAATTAACATGACATAAACGTGAGTGCTAAACATCAGCCTCACTCTCAATAGCATGATCACAAATATGGTTCACAACTTTATGACAATTATCAGAAAGGGAAAAACGGAACAAGCCTCCGCACTCATAGCCTTTGCCAATAAACAAACCATGTTTCGACAAGACTACCTTATTAGACCCCATCTCTGCAGAGAAGGGACCCGCTAACCAGGTTCTTATTGATTGAGGGGACATGCTGCACGTTCTTCAGTTGCACGATCTTCCCCGAAGTAAACTTCAGATCTACCGTGCCAACACCAAGAACAGAAGCATTGGACCCGTTCCCCATCAAAACGGCTGAACCGTGGGCTGCCTGATAAGAAGTGAACATTGAAACGTCAGAACACACATGCACATTAGCCCCAGTATCAATCCACCAATCGGTAGACTGATTCACTGAAAGAACAGTAGGTAAAACATACCCATCGGTTCCCTCACCAGTGTCGCCAATGGTCACATTGACAGACTTTGAAGTCTGCCCAGGATTACCCTTTTTGTCTTTGCGGTTTGGACACTTCTTGGCCCAGTGCCCAACCTCACCGCAAATCCAGCAAGGCATCTCATCCTTGTTCAACTTCTTCTTCTTGAATGCAGTGGTTTGCTTGACTTTATTCTTCCCTTTGTTCTTGCCATGCTGCTGGACAACATTAGCGCTGGACTGTCCCTCGACTCCTTTCCCAGGTGCATCTTTAGCCCGAGCTTTCTCTTCAACATCTAGAGACGCGATCAACCCCTCAACGGAGATCTCTTGTCTCTTATGTTTTAGAGATGTGGCAAAGTTTCTCCACGAAGGAGGTAACTTGGCAATAATGCCCCCAGCCACAAACTTATCGGGTAACTTGCACTTAAGGAGTTCGAGTTCCCTCACAATGACCAAGATCTCATGAGCACATTCGACAACGAGCGGTTATCAACCATCTTGAAGTCGTGGTATCGCTCCATGACATACGATTCATCGCCAGCCGTCGGATGCACCAAATTTATTACTCAGCGCATCCCAGATCTCTTTCGCATCTGTGATGTTCATATACACATCACACAGACGGTCAGAGAGCACACTAAGAACTGCACCGCGGAAAAGTGTGGTGGCCTCCTGAAACTCTTTCTCCTTTTCAGGAGTTAGGGTTCCCTCTGGTTTGCCATCCTTTACCCAGTACACGTTCATAGCTGCCAGCCACAGCTGCACCTTTACTTGCCATCTCTTGAAATTTACTCCACCGAATTTCTCCGGTTTCAGAGCATCAGCAAAACGAGCCATCGATAAACCAAAGTGCCTAATAATCAGGTTTTTGGATTGTTTGAATAATTAGCACTTTCAGGTTTATTTCAATCAGGAGATAAAACACGCACAACTACTGAGTGATAGATAAAACATGTTGAAACCACAGAAGCACAACCTAGATACACGTGCAGAAGAAATACACGTATATCTCTCAGGTGAACTTGTGAAAGAGACGACTTACTGGACTTGGTCGTCGTCGCCGTACGGTACGAGTGGCGGCGAGGTTTGGTTCTGGTTCTCCAAATCGGACGCCGTCTTGGAGAAAGAGTTGCCGACGCAGATCGCGACGGCGTAGTGGAAGAAGTCCTCGCGAAGCGCGGAAGAGGGAAACAGCGAGCAGTCGCGCCGAGCGCTTCCCAAAAACCTGATTCGCCCTACCCGGTGCAGGAGCTCGAGGGCGATCGGTTCCGGAGACCTGCTCTCCCGAACGGCGGTGCGCCGCCAAGACGGATGGGGAAGAGCCGGCGGCGGCGCGCGCGCAGAGGAGGTGGCAAACCCTAGGAGCGATCGATCGATCCTCCGGGCGGTGCGTGGCAGATTATATAGCGAAATCGTGAGGCAAACGGATCGCGAAACGGGCCGCGACCGAGTTCAGCACGATTTGTATATTCCATATCTGTCCCGCAAAATCCGGAGAGCAAAAGAAAAAGAAACTGCAAAAAGAGGCTGCGTCTGCGCAAGCATGAGGGTCCGGTTTCGGCGGACCATTCACGCAGGTGCCGTGCGCACGCGCCGCCCAGCCCCAGCCCGGCGAGGCGAGGCGAGCGAGCGCGCGCGTGTGATTCTCTATTTCTCTCTCCCATCACATTCTCTAGTGGGATGGAGCAAGCTCTACTATTTAAGCATGTCCTCCACTCCTCCCACTAGCAATATGGTACTAAAGAAATTTCACATGCCTCATGCATACATGGGCCTTTGAGATTTTTCAGGAATTATTTAGATATTAAATGGGCCAGGCCCAATAATTCTAACAGTTATTTCACAGGCGTCTAGAATTTGCGAAATCGTGCAAACGCAAAAAAATTCACTAATTTTTTTTTTTTTTTCACATTTCCATTTATTGGAAAAAAATGTTTCGCGATAGTGGAATTTTTTACGGGAGGTCAGATTTATTATAGATTTATTTCTGTTTTCTATTTATTATAGATTTATTTTGTTTTCTATTTGGCGAGCGCCAGGCGTCTCCGTCCGGACTTGCCCAGGCCATCGGATGGATGGACACCGCGTCGATCCAACGAGTTGCATGCGCCCACGCCCGCGAGCGCACGTTCCAAGCAGCGCCAGAGCTAGCTAGTCGTTGATTGATTAAAATCCCAATTAAACTTCTGATTTTTGTACAAAATTCAAACAGTGTTCAAAATGCGTGAAATAAATTTCATAATTCTTCTAAAATCGAGAGCAACCCATTTTAAATACTTTTGAATTTTTGAATTTTATGAATTTTTCAATTTTTTGATATGAACTAGGAGAAGGTACTTAGAAACTTACATCTATACTAGCAAAACTTAACCATGTGTTGATAAAACTTGGCCGTGTGCTGATGAAACGTGATGAAACTTGGATGAAACTTAGATGTAACCTGATGAAACTTGGGTGAAACCTGTTGAAACTTGATGAAACTTGAACTGAACTGATGAAACTTGATGAAACTTGAAAAAACTTGGATGAAACCTGATGAAACTTGACAGTTCGGCAAAGTTTTATGAGTATGAAACCCAAGTTTTACTAGGCGAAACCCAAGTTTCAGTAGACGAACCCTAAGTTTCACCAGATAAGTTTGAAGGATTATATGGCAACATATATCTTGTTTTGTTCGTAAAAATACGAGAAACACGTTGGTGCAAACGGTTTGTGAATTGGAGCATCCAGTCAAAAATCATGGTTGCCGAAAGGACAAAAAAGGTTGTGGGGCCCACCCCTGCATGCTACAGTGCCCGACTTGCTGCTGAGTTCGCGTGCAGCGCGCTGCATGCGCGTTTCGCGCGCGCAGCTGTCCGGCGCGCCGGGAGTCCGGCTCAAAGTGTTTTCGTTTCTATTTATTATAGATTTATTCATTTTGTTTTTTATAGATTTATTCATTTTGTTTTTTATAGATTTATTCATTTTGTTTTTTATAGTACGTAGCAGCGGGTGTACTGGGTTTATGGTACCTAGCAGCAGTTTAACTAGCTAGTATGCAAAGCGTTCGTACGTAGCTAGCAGCGGCAGCATGCAAACAGCGCATGTGCCAAATGCTCGGGCGCAGGTGTCTGCGAGGTAGTCCCTCCCTTATTTAAACGCATGCGACTGCGTCTCGTCCGCATCTTGCCAACAACTCGGTTTGAGGACCGCGCGTGGGTGGATAGTCGACTGCGTGGTAGGCACTCCTATGAACTTAACACCGTAGAAATAAAATAGAAGACAGATAGTAAAAAGGATTAACATGGTTATGTACTTATGTCTGAACGACGAGGAATCGATCAGGATTAGCCGTACGCTGAAGCGAGAGCTCGTCGATCCGCACGGTTGCACTTTGCGCCGTTGGGGTTTTCAGCAAGGCAAAGCTGGCCGGCCGTGTGGGTTGTGGAACCTGGTCTTGTCTGGCTCCTTAATTGCATCAGCTGCATGCTGAGTCACTGGAGCTTTTGGCATGGCTTGCTGCTTGCATGCAGATGCTGAATTGCTGATACGGCATTCACGGCTAAGGAAAACGCTTGCCGAACGCCTGCATATGGCTGCACCACAGGCAGGTCCAACGATCGCTGCCCCGTGCTCACCGCGTGCATGGTTGTTCAAACTAATCCCTGGGTGTGAAATGACGGTCTTTCACGCACAAAATCCAATAGATATGCCTTTTTATTATCTTATATATAAATGTGTAGATATCTCTGCCTCTTTATTACACAATATGTTTAGGGCCCGACTAGAACGCAGGCGACTGCGTTTTGCGTTTCGTGCAGGCGATCCTTTTTTCCGTACGATTAATTGTATAGAAATTTCACCGTACAGAAGTACTGAAAAAAAAGTAAAAAAAGTGAAAAAAAAACTCCGTAAGATACCAATCGAGCAAATTAGAGAGGTAGAGAAGAGTAGATCGACGGTTGTTGGTGGCGGCGGTGGCAATGAGCCACATCACACGGCGCAAAGAATCGCTGCGTAACGACGGAGAAGCGGCGGCGAAGCTGTGTCTGCGTCCGACGCGAGCGCGCCCACGCTGAGGCGCGCTACGTCTTGAACACAAAGGTCCATAACGGAGCAAAAGCGATATGTTTATGGATGGACAACAAAGACAGTTTTAGTTAGGGACCCTCGGATCAAATTCCTACGCTCTATTAAAGATTGTTTGGGAGGTCCAATCCTGGTCGAGATCCCGACCTAATCCTGGGATTGCAATTCCATGGGATAAGTTTTCCTGTGTTAGCTCCATGATGCGTTTGATTGCCTATCAACGTGAGATTACTTTGTCCAGTTGATTGCGAGTGTCGGGGCCTGGTGACTCCCTCGATAGTGGCACGACGGTGCCACCAAGAGTTGTAGAGGTTAGTGGTGACACGGATGAGAGAGAGAGAGAGGAGCGGTTTGAAGCCTCGAGCTTTTGTGCTTTGTGTGGTTGGGGACCTGGGAATGATGATCGATGGGGATGAACCCTGGGATTCAAATCGATAAAAAGAAATCCACTTCACAGATATATTTTCTACGGAACTATTCCACAACCAACCAAACGAGCCTTTAAGGTGGATAGAAATTCCCATACCACTTAAAATATCTTTGCACTAAACCACCGAAAAGTTCTAATTTTCTTAAAAACACACCAACGCTCAAACTGATTCCATCAAAAACTTATTGTGAGCATCCCCAGCATGGCCTTCAAATTTTTCTCAGATCGCTACAAGAATCGCATAATAGAATCGCTTACGGTCTGTTCTTCTCACGTGGGCCAAATTCTCTCTAACGATTGAAAAATTTTGAAATAGAGGCCATTTTGGGGATAAAAATTCTATGCGGACCCTCCGCAGGAAGAGCTCGTGCGGACCTTTGCTAGATGGTCGACGCGTGGCACCAGGTGAATCTCCGCCCGAGCCCTCCCTTTCCTCGATTCGCCAGCACTCGCTACCCCTCCCCAATTAGGGTTTCGTCCGCCATGGAGCCTCCGCCCCTTCAGGCCTCTGCTTCTTCCACCGCCGGCCGCCTCTGCTCCTCCAACACCGGCCGCCCCCTGCCTTCTCCTCCGCCGCCCCTAGAGGCCTCTGCTTCTTCCACCGACGGCCGCCTCTGCTCCTCCACCGCCGGCCGCCCCCTGCCTTCTCCTCCGCCGCCCCTAGAGGCCTCTGCTCCTACAGTCGTCGCCGCTCCATCCGGCGGCATGGAGCCGCCCCCCCTCTCCTGCAGCGCCATGGAGTCGCCACCCCTGCACTTAAGCGACTCCATCCCCTCCTCTGCCCCATCCCCTCCTCTGCCCCTGCCCCTGGCCCTGCCCCTAACCCAACCACCGAGGCACCAATTGAAGAACCTGGAGATGAGCCAGCTGAGGTAATATAGTGTAGATTGTACTTGGTGAACCTTGAAAATTGAAACCTGAGGTCTCATGGTATTTATGCCACAATTTCAGATGGATGGGAGCCCTGAAGCGACAGTTGTGGAACCTCAAGTTGGAATGATCTTTAATTCAGAGGAGGATGCATATAAGATGTACAATTGTTATGCCAAAAAGCTTGGTTTTAGTATTCGAAAGGGCCACACAGCGTGGAGGCCAGATAAGACCATGTATCAGAAGTATATTGTTTGCAGTAAGGAAGGTCATCGAGGTAAACACTCATCACATGACACTTTGAAAGAAAATGCTACCACTAGGACGTCTTGCAATGCTCGTGTGCAGTTTAGTATTTGTCGAAAGGGCCTTTGGAAGGTGCAAAAGGTTGTGCTTGAACATAATCATTATCTTGCTAGTCCTAATAAAGTACATCATTTGAGGTCACAAAGACGTATTTTAGATGCAGATAAACAGCTAATTAGTCAGATTAGGCAAGCTGGATTAAAGCCCGCTCAAGTGTATGAGTTTTTCAAACAATTTTACGGAGGTGGAGGTGAGAAAGTGCCCTTTACACGAATGGATTGCAACAATGAGATAGGTCGTGAGCGTAGAAAATATTTGGCTGCGAATGATGCGCAAACATTGTTGGAATATTTGAAGAATAAACAGTTCGAAGATCCTAATTTTTTCTATGCCATACAATTAGATCAGGAGGATGGTCAGCTAGCTAACTTCTTTTGGGCAGATGGACAATCTATTATTGATTATGCATGCTTTGGGGATGCTTTGTCCTTTGACACCACATTTCAAACAAACAAATTTGAAATGCCTTTTGCTCCAATTCTTGGTGTCAACCATCATAAGCAAACAATTCTTTTTGGGGCAGCACTACTATATAATGAAACAATTGAATCTTTTGTTTGGCTTTTTGAAACATTTCTAGTGGCAATGTCTCACAAGCATCCTAGCACAATATTTACCGATCAAGATGCAGCCATGGCAACGGCAATTAGAAATGTATTTCCAAATACAAGCCACCGTCTTTGTTTATGGCATATTTATCAGAATGCTGCAAAACATCTTAGTCATGTTATACATGAGCATCCTCGGTTTCTTTCTGATTTAAAGACATGTGTGTATGAGGAAAGTTCACTGCGACGCTTTGATATGAAATGGCATGAACTTTTGGCAAGTTACAAACTTGAGGAGAACTCATGGTTGAAAAGTCTGTATACTTTGAGGGAAAAGTGGGCTTTGATCTTTCGTGACTCCTTCACTGCTGATATGACCTCCACTCAAAGGAGTGAAGGTATGAATAATGTGTTTAAGAAAAGGTTTCGTAGAAAACTTTGTCTTTCTGAACTTATTGAACAATGTGAGCAATGTGCGGTCAGTCTCCGTGAGAATGAGTTGGAGGCAGATTATAAGTCAAGACACTCTAGCCCAGCTACTTGTATTCACCATATGCCTATGTTGAAGACAGCAGCTGCATTGTATACAAGGAGACTTTATGCAGATTTTGAGGAACAATTCAAAGAACAATTTGCTTTGTCATTCAATTTGTTACAATGTGATGGGACTGCTATGATTTACAAGGTTTTGCCTATGGATTCCGAAGATGAGGCTTTGGTTGTCTTTGACTCTGCTTCTAAAAGCATTTCATGTTCCTGTAGGATGTATGAATCCATTGGTATGTTTTGCTTCTAGCATGATAACATTATTTCTTTAATCCATTGGTATGTGTTGCTTATGTGATTGTAACATTGTTTCTTTCATGTCCTACAGGTCTATTATGCAAGCATGCGCTTAGAGTCTTCAATATCCACGGAATTTTTGATTTGCCATCTCAATACATCCTTAATAGGTGGACAAAGTATGCAAAGAGGGAATATTTTTCAAAGAGACAAGGACATGAGATGGATACCGAGAAAACACTTGCCGCTCGTATCTCAAGGAAGGCCACATCTATTGCATTAAAGTGTTCAGCTTCTAAACAACTTCTTCATGATTTGGAGAATGCTCTAGATAAGTTAGATTTAGAGGCAGATAATTATCTAAGCTAATTGCCTAACAAATCTTCTGTGGTTAATCAGAGCTCTGATGAATGCTCCCAAGACATTTCAAATGCTAATGTATCATTTAGAGTGCCTCCGGTCATAATAGGGACAAAAAAGAGAAGACAAATAAATGTACTTCACAAAAAGAAAGGGAAGAGTGCAAAAAATTATAAGAACAAGAAAAATGGTAAATCTAAATGGAATCTTTTGTTCTTACAACTGGTCAACACTATTTTAATATCTTGTTTCGTGTGTAGGTAACGACACAGAGACCACATCAAACAAGGCAGTGAACAATGCTGAGGGAGTGGTCGCTATGGAGTCAGTCGAGGGTTCGTCGACCATGATTGCCCCTTTCATCCAAGGTGGATATACAAGCTTATTACTTGGAGTCGAAGATGCCACTGAGAAATCAGCCTCTAGAAGACTACTTTTTGATGGGCCACCAAATGACACATCGAGGAGTTAAATTTGCCATGTCAAGGAGTTAATTTTGCTGCCACTTTCTGTATGATGCTTGTATGATTTGGATAAACCAGCTTCATTTTGTATGCTGCACTTCATTGTGCTATTGGTTATGCTTTAGTGGACATGCTACCACTATATGTAATGCAGTCTTATTTATGCTTTAGTGCACATGCTGCCAGAAATGTTATACTGGAGCTAAACTCACTTGTAATGCACTCTTGTTTATGCTTTAGTGCAGTTTTTTCTTGTATGCAACTAGTTATTAATTTTAGCACAAGCAATCTGAATTACCATGTCTTATATGTTACATGGTTGCTCTTACTGCCATATATATATAGAGAGAGTTTAAAACCCTTCTGAACGAACAATTCTGCAGCCCAGCTTGAAATTGCATATATAATTCTGAACAGAAAATGATACCCAAACCATTGGAGATGCAAAATGATACACAAACCATTGAAATTGCATCTGATCAAAAGCACATCATTTGATATGAAAAAATTCATCCTATCTCAAATTGAGAAGCATTTATACAATCTCAAATCATGGATTGCCCCATCATTTCCTCTCAAAATTGAACATGTCACATGTTTACAATCTGAACAATTTCATACAAACTGACACATTTCACCCAAATGGCTGCAAAAAACACACAAATACATCCAAGTATTCGATGGTGGAACGCAGTGGCGGCTGCTCCATGGCGCTGCACAGAGGAGGCGGCTCGTCGGCGTTGCACAGAGGCGGCGTCTCCATGGCGCAGGTGGGAGGAGGCGCGCGGCGGAGAAGGGCGCTGCACAGAGGCGGCGCCTCCATGGCGGCAGGACAGGGGCGCTGCACAGAGGCGGCGCCTCCATGGCGGCAGGACAGGCGCGCGGCGGAGTAGGCGGCCACCGAGGGCGGGGGAGCGGTGAGGGGGCGGCGACGCCTCCATGGCGGCAGGACGGGCTGGCGGGGGCGCGCGGCGGAGTAGACGGCCACCGAGGGCGGGGGCGCGGTGAGGGGGCGGCGGCGTCTCCATGGCGGCGAGGCGGTTCCATGGCGCGGGTGGAGGGGCGGCGCCGGCGAGGACGACGGCGTGGGCGAGAGCGACGAAGGTGGCCGAAAACCCTAACGCGGTGGGGAATCGCAAGAAGACAGCGTGCGATGGGAACGCGATGGGTGGGGGATCGGGAAAGGGTGGGGAAGGGAGGGCTCGCGCGGAGATTGGTGCGGCCACGCGTCGACCATCTAGCAAAGGTCCGCACGAGCTCTTCCTGCGGAGGGTCCGCATAGAATTTTTATCCCATTTTGGGGGGTGTGATGGGGATGGGCGGAAGTAATTTTATATGGGATGAATGAAAATTCCTTTGTTATTCCGTTAAAGAAAAGATCAAATACCCAATAGCAAAGAGCCCTACGGCCCACAGGACTTGAGCCCTTGATGGGCGCGCTGACGTGCAGCTGACCCACAAGGGCCCATGCAATCGCTATCCAAAGGCCCATATCGCCCAGATAAGCCGACGGCCCACCATCCGTCCGCGCGCATCTCAAAGCGATTCCCCTGCCATCCGCCGTCCACGCGCACGCCGCACCGGAAGCTTCTTGTTCTTCTCCGCCAAGAAATGCGGAGACCCGTGCACGGCTTTAAAAAAAAAACCCACCAGATTCACAAAAAAGCGCAGAAATCGCCAAAAACCACTGGAATATCCCAACTCCCAAATCCCATATCATTCCATGGCCGGCGGCGGCGGGCAGGCGGCGGCGTCGCTCCTGACGAAGGTCGCGAAGGCGGCGGCCGGGGTGGGCGTGGCGGCGTCCGCCGTCTCCACGGCCCTCTACACGGTCGACGGCGGGGAGCGCGCCGTCATCTTCGACCGCTTCCGCGGCGTCCTCCCGGCGACCGTCTCGGAGGGCACGCACTTCCTCGTCCCCTGGCTCCAGAAGCCCTTCATCTTCGACATCCGCACGCGCCCGCACAGCTTCTCGTCCACATCCGGCACCAAGGATCTGCAGATGGTCAGCCTCACCCTCCGCGTCCTCTCCCGCCCCGACGTCGGCCGCCTCCCGGACATCTTCAGCTCCCTCGGCCTCGAGTACGACGAGAAGGTTCTCCCCTCCATCGGGAACGAGGTGCTCAAGGCCGTCGTCGCGCAGTTCAACGCCGACCAGCTCCTCACCGAGCGCCCCCACGTCTCCGCGCTGGTCCGCGACGCCCTCATCCGCCGCGCCCGCGAGTTCAACATCGTCCTCGACGACGTCGCCATCACCCACCTCGCCTACGGGCCCGAGTTCGCACAGGCCGTCGAGAAGAAGCAGGTCGCGCAGCAGGAGGCCGAGCGCTCCAGGTTCCTCGTCGATCGCGCTGAGCAGGAGAGGCGCGCCGCCATCGTCCGCGCCGAGGGGGAGAGCGAGGCCGCCCGTCTCATCTCCGAGGCCACCAAAGCCGCTGGCAATGGCCTGATCGAGCTCAGGAGGATCGAGGCCGCCAAGGAGATCGCCGCGGAGCTGGCGCGCTCGCCCGGCGTCTCCTACATCCCAGCCAACGGCAACAGCCAGATGCTCCTTGGGCTCAGCGCCGCCCGGTGATTGAATCGTCACTTATCCTTTTAGACCATCCCAATACTCTAGTAACTTCAGATGCATCGACTTAGTTATCGTTTTATGATATGATCGGAGACCTTTTTTATCCTGATTCTGCGCTCATAATTTCTACTCATGGAGAAGTTGAACAGTTGCTGCACTTTTGTTGCCCGAAGTATGCTCTATATCACTGTATGTGCCATGGCAATCTCTCTAGTGAATTTTGTCATTTTGTGGCTGCTGAACTATTGCAGGGATGTGATTACTGGTTGGAAGCAACTTTATTGTTCAATTTGCTTGTTCCATGTGTGATTTTTCCTAGTTAAAATTCTACATTGCCCGGCACATTTACACCGCACTAGTATTTCTGTAATATGCTTTGGCCTTCGCCATTGTGTGTTTATGAACACGCTATACAGCGCACAGTAAACTAATGGATGAGCATGATCTTCCTTCGTAATGAGGGCTACGGCTACTTGTGGTTGGTTATTAGTTTTTAGGTTATTTCTATCTCTCTCTCTCACTATTAGTGAACAACTAGGAAGTAGGAACTATGTACATCAAGGTGTTTGATGGCCCCTGTTTTCTGTGTGCTTGCATTTGTAGGCCTTTTTTTTTTTTGTAATTTGGTCTGAAGTTTGCCTTCTATCTGGTTCCAAATCACTAATGTTCACTATAGTCTGGGGTACAACAAATAGAAATTTGATATATTAAACCATTCTCTGTTTTCTTTGCTAATATAAAACCACCAGGGAATTGTTGTATCTTCTCTCTTGCTAGCTCCTATACTTGGTTAGCAAAGCGGAGAGAACAGAACGACATTCTTACTAGTTTGCTTCAGACAGAGAGAATGGAACGTAGTTTGCTTCAGACAGAGAGAATGGAACGGGAATCTATCATCTATAATTCGGAAGAAAGAGCCGCTATATCACTGTCTTAGTTTCCTCTCAGGTCAATAGATTCCATCTGTGCAGCTTGCTCTAGGAAGTTCATTTCACTCTGCTTTCAGTAGTCATATTAGCATTGACTACTTACGGAACTATGTACAGCAAGGCATTTGAAGACCCCTGTTCACCCCTGTTCATTCTGGAGATACAATGAATATAAATTTCGAAATTTGATAGTGCGACAATGGTTTATAGTTCCACAATGCACTTTAGGTGTATCTTGCAGCAAGGCCAGTTTTCGCTGGATCGTCCAGTGATTTCTTTATTGTTTCGATCTACCGCAACCTTTGTATTCTTCAGACTACATACGGTATTTTATTTTTACCTTCCATTATGTACTTATAGTGCTTTTGACTATGTACTTATGTACCCTGTTTGTCTTCTTGAAAATTGGACGCTTCATCCTTGGTTATGGGTATGAGGATTTTGGCTGTCCATTAATCAGGCAAATTGCAACTAGTGGTTTTTGCTGGTTTGCAGTTCTCTCACTAATCTTAATAAGGCTACTAGAACTATGTAAAATTGTAGAGCTTAAGTTGATTACTGTTGTTTCCATACAAATCTAGTATACCCTACAACTTCTATTAACTTGTGGTACGTTCGTTTGATATTTGCATCATGTGATTTTGAACCCCATGTGATTTTTTTGCGATGTGATGGACACAAGTTTCATAACGCGGCATTGGATTTTAGTTCGACATGTTTTAGATGCATATCTTTTAAGAAGGTTAGCCTTTGTATTGTGTTTAGGTCATGCAATGATTGCCATCTTGGAACCACAGCCCATCTTGGAACTATGTTTGGAAGGTGGAACTTCATAAAAGGAGAGAGGAGGTTACCTCTCGGTTATCCACAAATTTGAGTTTAGGCGCCGCCAACGAGAACTGGCTGGTGGCAGTGTACCACTAGGGCGACGCCGGAATCCAGTGCCGCTGCCTCCTACCCGTTCCGGGCTCCGGCCTGGAACAAGAGGTTATTCGAAGGAGCATCCGCAACAATTGGTATCAGAGATGATTGATCCCCTGGAGATGGCTGCCAGCGAGGAACGGATCGGGAGGGTGGAGTTGTCCATCGAAGAGCTGCGCACAACACAAGTTAAGATGCGGGCTTCGATGGCCAGATTGGAGGAGATGCTGGCTGCCCATATTGGGTCGGTTCAAGCCAGCAGCAAAGGTAAGGGAAAGGAGCCAGAGAAGGACAACGATCCTAGGGCGGGGGAGGAGAAGGGCGACGGGTCAGGGCTTCCTGAGGGTTCGGCGGCCAGGAACCCGCAACCTAGGAGGGGAGGGAGCCCGTGATTCCGCGTCGCGATTGGAGGCGAGACCAAGGCCGCAACTAGCGAGTCCAATAGGAGTGCAGCGAGCGCAAGGATCGTAGGTGGTCGCCACGCACCCCACGGTATGAATTACCTTCACGATGGTACGGAGGATCCTCTCCTTTGGATGTGTCAATGTGAGCGTTTCGCCCGAGCTCACAATGTGCCCGAGCAGGAGTATGTGGAGCTCGCCGGCTTGCATCTGCGAGGCGAGGCGCAGGAGGTGTTAGACAACTAGGAGAACGAAAACAGAACATCAAGTGGACGGACTTTTTGGACACTTTCCTGGCTCGGTTCACACGCCATCCCAGGGCTGGACCGTTTGGGGATTTGGTTAATCTGAAGCAAAGGGACAGTAAGGTGGATGATTACAACAGGGAGTTCCAGCGGCTGCTCTCTCGAGTGGCGGGCGTGAAGAAGGAGGTCCAACTCGAGACTTATATGGCTGGATCAGGGTTCACAAAACCGTCGGAAATCTTCGAGCCGGCAATGGCGTGGAGCCGATTAACCGCGGTTAACCGCCGGTTCCGTATAATTTTTGACCCAAATTCAGAACTCCGTCTTTTCGGTTTTGTTCGCGGTTAGCCGTGGTTTTTCGCGGTTAACCGGCGTTTTTTCGCGGTTAGCCGCGGTTTCTGAGAAAAATGTCAAAATAGGTGAAAATTGGTGAAAATTGATAAAATTTTTTAAAATATGCATTAGAAATTTTGTAAATAAATTTTTTAAGCCAAAATGCTTAGAATGAATAATAGTATTTTTAGGAATTTTCATGTATATTTCACACTCAAAATTTATTTAAACGAATTTTATCCAAACCCCTAAACCCTAATTAGCCGGTTTACCTAACCGGGCCCTCGCGGAGGAGCGGTTAGACGCGGTTAACCGTGGTTAACCGGTGGTTTTGTGAACCGTGGGCTGGATTATCGGAAACTTTGGCAGCCGATGTCAGGAGAGATCGACCAAGGGACTTAGCTGAAGCCATGGCAATTGCTTGGCATGCCGAAAGGCGCGAGGAGGCATGGGTGGCCAAAGCGGCGTAGAGTTTAGCACGTAGTCGACCGGCGTTTAGTAGTGGTACAGCGGCCACAGCCTCGGGATTTTCTTCATGGAGACCCACGGCAGGAACAACTCAAGGGGTAGTCGGTACAGGGACTGTTCAATAGCAGGTGGCAGGCTCGGTGTCAGCGTCTGCCACACCGGCAGGCAGTCGAGCCACTCCAGCAACTTCAGTGGCAGCATCTTCTGCCTCACAGCCTTCGGTTAGGGCACCTTTCCGGCGTCGATTAACACCGGACCAAATGGCAGAACGGAGGGACAAGGGATTGTGCTTTAATTGTGATGAAGTGTATCACCGGGTATCGCTGCAAGCGTTTGTTCTATCTGGAAGTCATGGACGAGGAGGTTGAAGAGGAGGAGTAGGAACTAGAGGATACTCCTTCCCTGTCCATCATAGCATTAAAGGGACCAAAGACAGGAAGCACCATGAAGGTAGAAATTGAGATGGATGGAATCCGTTTGTTGGGACTGGTGGATAGTGGAAGCACCCATAACTTCATCAGTGGACATGCAGCTTGTCGGTTGGGTTTACCACAACGGAAAGGGTCGAATTTGCATGTCCGAGTGGCCAATGGGGATCAATTACCCTGCCTTGGTAAGTTACCCAATAGCATGTTCACAATTGGTCAATATGCCTTCTAGGCTCCCTTCTTGGTTATTCCCTTGGAAGAATTTGATATTGTGCTTGGTGTTCAATGGTTGCGCACATTGGGAAATATTCAATGGAACTTTGAATTAAGCCGGATGGCTTTTACGGCAGAGGGACAGCAAGTAGAATTGCAGGGGGTTGGGCACGAGGCTGGATTGTACAGCCACTCGCTGCAGTTAGAACTGTCATCCAACCGTGCGAAGCTTTTGATGACGTACTCATTAGTCTTTGATGAGCCTGTTGACACCCAAATTTGGCACGAAATTACGGTTATTTTGGTGCCAAAAAGAGGGTGAAAAATAGCATATTCGGCCAAAAATTGAGCTAGATCGGCATATACTCGGAAGTCATTATTAGTTGATCGGCTAATATTGGAAAAGATCTTGATCCGCTTTTATGCGTGCATATGTGTGCAAAATAGCCGATTAAAGGAGATGATCTATATAATCCAGTATAAATATGATGCAATCGGTTTTGCATGTGTGTTAATGGTCAGAGGTATTGATCGGCTTATATACATGCATATATACACAGATGGATTAGATAGCCGATTGAATATTTAATTAGCCGATTGTGTTAGAAATATATTAAGAGGTTCACGTGGAGACCAAGTATGGTAGGGGCTAAAAGGCCGTTCATGTGCATGCAGAGCTGGTTATATTTGGAAGGTGCATGATCGTTTTGTGTTTGGGAAGGCCTGAAGCATGCTACGTGAGGCTATACGTGAGGTTATCAAACTGCCTGGAGGATTCATAATCGGATTGCGTCACGTGAGGCTATACATGATTAGCTATGGGGCATTACGTGGAGATCAAGCCGAATAGGAGAGTCCAGAATAATCACGATGGAGCCATATATGGCAAGGAACAGCTCACTCACGTGAAGACCAAAGACTAAATAAAAGAAGAGCAAATTAGATTTGAATCAAATAGGCCTAGAAGGTTCACGTCGGTTATTTTTGGTAATATTATTGAGTCAGTTTGTATTCGTGCCTTGCACGTTAAGTTTAGTTGGTTTAGTTATTTTAGGTAACTAAGAGATAGAGTCCATGTCAAGTTACCGGATAAGCCGGTGCGTCTTTAGTATAAATAAGGGCTGCCGTGCAGCATGTAAGGATCTATCTCTCTATCAATCAATAATACATCTACTATTTCGTCTACCTGTTACCCTTGTGCTATGAATCCGATCGATCCTCTCGTATCGGTATTCAAAGTACACGCCGGCGTCTACTGTCTCGATTAAGTTCGATCTCCTCGCCGTCGACTCCATCGGTAGGGACTGTCTCGGTTCAGTCCGATCTCCTCGCCGTCGGCATCGGAATACTATCTCCTGGTGGCATTGCTGCGCATCGCCGTCCGCCGGAGGTGTTAGGTTCCATCTTGCTCCATCGGCTTGACGTCTCATCGTTAAGCCGGTCATCGGATTATCGTCCAAGCTATCGGTAAAGCGCCCATCGCTTCGCCGGCGGCTTGTTTGCTCTATCGGCTCTACGTCTCATCGTTAAGCCGATAATCGGTTTATTTCCCAAGCTATCGGTAAATCTTCATTGCTTCGCCGGTATCTTGCCTATCGGTAACCTTGCCGATTGCAAAAGGTCAAATCGGCTGGCATGTCCTCGGAAAGCCCAATCCCCTGTTGTTCGGCGGTAGTTGGTGCCGGGAAACCACTTTTCCGCGTCAACAGAGCCATAGGGTCTACCACCTCCATGGGTTGCGATCACTGCATTTGTTTGAAGGAGGCAACAGATCCTATAGTGGTCCGGTCTTATCGCTATGCGTACCGCCAAAAGGATGAAATTGAGCAACAATGTTCTGAGATGGCTCAAGGGATCATTTGGCCCAGTCGCTCCCTATTTTCATCCCCGGTGCTATTGGTCAAGGAGGAGGATGGTTCGTGGCGCATGTGTGTGGACTATCGAGCTCTCAACGCCAAGACTATCAAGGATAAATTCCTGGTGGCTGAAGAACTTTTTGACGAGCTCCATGCAGCTCGCTTCTTCACTAAATTGGATCTGCGTTCGGGATATCATCAAATTCGCATGAGGGAGGAAGATATTGAGAAAACAACATTTCGTACTCATCATGGTCACTTCGAGTCATTGGTGATGGCTTTTGGTTTATGCAATGCACCTTTGACTTTCCAAGCCTTAATGAATGAGGTACTCTCTGAATATCTTTGTAAGTTTGTCCTTGTTTTCTTCGACGATATTTTGGTTTACAGCTCATCCCTGGAGAAACATCTGGAGCATCTTTGTTTGGTGCTCAACAAGTTGAGCCGACATCACCTATATCTCAAGCGTTCCAAGTGCGCTTTCGCCCAATAAGAGGTGGCCTATTTGGGTCATCTCGGCAGCTGGCGTGGCAGTAAATCCCCGCAAGGTCCAAGCAGTGACGGATTGGATGCGTCCGACCTCAGTTTCCAGTCTTCGTAGTTTCCTCTGAATGGCCGACTACTATCAGCGATTCATTCGCCAGTATGCCACTCTGGCCGAGCCACTGACATCGTTGCTTCGTCGACACAATTTTGCTTGGACGGACGAAGCTGAAGGAGCTTTCCAGCGGTTGAAGGACGCGCTGCAAACAGCACCCGTTCTCCGTCTTCCCAACTTTGAGACTCCCTTTGTGGTGGATTGTGATGCTTCAGAACATGGGGTTGGGTGCTGTCCTGCACCAAGAAGGTCATCCTATTGCCTATTACAGTCGCAAACTAGCCACTCGACAGCGTGAGTTAATTGGCCTTTCGAGGGCAATCCGGCATTGGCGACCTTATTTATGGGGGCGATCTTTTGTTGTTCGCACGGATCACGCAAGTCTAAAATTTTTATTGGAGCAAGCTTTGATGACCCCGCCACAGCAGCATTGGCTTAGCAAGCTCCTGGGGTTTGATTTCACTGTTGAATATACTCTGGGCCGTCCTAATAAAACCGCTGATGCCTTGTCTAGATGCTTTAACCCGAAGCCTAGCTGTGTGGCTATTTCATCTCCCACTGTGGCTTTGGTCCAAGATTGGCTTGCTGTTCTTCGGGCCGATCTAGAGATTCAGCGGCGTTGTGACCAGCTTAAGGCACCACCAGCACCGATTGACGGTTCGGGTGTTGTTCCTGTGGTGTCTGGCCTTTGGGAGGCGCGCGATGGCCTTTTGTATCGTGATGGACATTTATATATTCCATCTTCATCTCCGTTATGTCCTCAAGTGGTGGCGGCTTACCATGACCTTACCCATGAAGGTGTGCACAAGACCCTACATCGCTTGCGTGGACAATATTTTTGGGAGGGCCAGCGCAAATCGGTGGAAGATTATATTGGTGGATGTACCATTTGTCAACAAATGAAGTTAGCTTCCTTGTCTTCGGTGGGTTTGCTTCAACCCTTACCGACTCCCCATCACATTTGGATGGATGTATCCATGGATTTCATTGTTGCCCTTCCTAAATCACAAGGTATGACAACTATATTGGTGGTGGTGGATAGGCTATCCAAATATGCTCATTTCATAGCGCTGCGAAGGGCCACTAGTGCTAAGGTGGTTGCTGATCTCTTCTTTGGTCACGTGGTGCGGCTTCATGGCATTCCGGAATCTATTGTTTCCGATCGAGATCCTATCTTCACTAGTGCTTTATGGCAGGATCTTTTCAAGAGATGTGGTACTCACCTTCTTACTTCTTTCGCATATCACCCCAAACGGATGGGCAAACCGAGGTGGTTAATCGTACAATTGAAATGTATCTTCGTTGTTTGGCTGCGGATAACCCGTCCACTTGGGTTCGATGGTTGGCTTGGGCGGAATTTTGTTATAATACTTCTTTCCATTCTGATCTTCGTTTGACTCCCTTTGAATTGGTATATGGGAGGCCACCTTCGAGTTTGCTTCCCTACTCGCAAGGAGCTTCTGTCATTGATAGGGTGGATTGTCAGCTGGTTGACCGGGATGTGTTGTTACAACAGGCCCGTCAGCACCTTCTTCAGGCTTAGAATCGAATGAAGCAATATTATGATGCTCATCATAGGGAAGTGGAGTACCATATTGGTGAATGGGTTTGGCTTCGTCCCCAGCATCACCGTCAATTGACTCTTCAACCGACTTCCCAATCTAAGCTTTCTCCTTGATATTTTGGTCCCTATCAAGTGGTGGCTCGAGTGGGCAAGGTGGCTTATCGTTTGGATCTACCACTGACGGCTCGTATTCATAATATCTTCCATGTTTCTCTCCTCAAGACTTTCAAGGGCACACCACCAACGACGACTCCTCCGTTGCCTGTTGAAGTTTCCCCTACTATTGAGCCGGCAAAGCCTACTCCACATCGTTTTTTGTCGCAGCGATTTCTCAAAGGTCAACGCCAATATTTGGTTCATTGGTTGGGTGGAAATGAGGATGATGTGACTTGGGAGGATGCGGTTGAGCTTCGTCGGGTGTTTCCTGATATTCAGCTTGAGGACAAGCTGAGTTTGGAGGGACGGAGAATTGTTACGGCTCCTGACCGGGTCTATTACCGGAAACGTTGTCGTGGGCCAAAGGAAGGTCAAGATGCAGATGCAGTTGATCAGCAGAAAGGCGCCGGGAATTAGAATACCTTTAGAATTCTATCTTTGATATTCTCTGTTTAGTATCTTTAGTATTTCTATTTCCAGCATCTATACTATGTTTGGAAGGTGGAACTTAATAAAAGGAGAGACTCGGGAGGGAGGAGGTTACCTCTCGGTTATCCACAAATCTGAGTTTAGGCGCCGCCTACGAGAATTGGTCGGTGGCGACGTACCGCTGGGGCGACGGCGGAATCCGGTGCCGCTGCCTCCTACCCGTTCTGGGCTTCGGCCTGGAACAAGAGCTTATTCGAAGGAGCATCCGCAACAGGAGCTCTTCTTTAGTGCAGCCCTTTTTAATCGAACCACCAGAAGAAGATCTGCATCAAGTTGAGTGCTTCTGTTTGTGAAGTTTGTTGCTGACCGTTGTGCCTCGTGGACATGTGATTCTGCTCGACAAGTAAAATCATTTTCTGTTGGGATTATTTCTCCTCTAATGTTCACTGACGATTGAACGTAGAATAGTCCTTTATTGACAGGTAAAATAAGCTTCCAACCATATCCAACACTTATGCAACAAGCCCTCACATAGCAGCACAACCACCTAACAGAAAGCACTGCTATTAACCGCTGCTTTTTGAAAAAAAAAAAAAACCGGCAAGAGGTAGCACTTATTTTGGGGACCATTTAGACCCTGAATCCCTGACCACACTGTAAGGGGGCTAATGCCGAGCCAGTTTTGTTTGAGAATCCCAGCATGGTTGGACTCATCTTCTTTTGGACTCTAATTTAGCTCGCCGTGTTGCAAACCATGGAATCTCCAATAAAAGCCGATTTTTTTATGAACTGAAATCTTTAGATTTTTTGTTTTCAAATATTGTTCTTTGTGATGACTAGGCTGAATTTATTGTGCACCGCTTTTGTAGGTTGAAAGTTAAAAATATCTTTTAAGGTTCGTTGGCGCTGTTGTTTTCTGAAGGATTATTGATATTTCGATTCCCTGGTGCGTTGTGATTGTGATGTTCTATCAAAGGTTATTACAACAATTGAGCAATTGCAACGATACAAAAGAGAAGCATAAGTGATAACCCGCATGGTATTATATGTCTCTACAATTGCATGTAACATGCATATTTTTCAATTTTAAATGAGATTGCATCCATGTAACCTTCCCCTAAAACAAATTCATTTTTATTTTCTCTATTTTAAATGAGATTGCATCCATGTCACCTTCCCCTAAAACAAATTCAGTTTCAATAAAAAAAATTGGTAAAAATTAATTTATTGGAAAAAACATCTTTGATACTTTTTTTAGAAAATTCCAACAGAAATGTTTTTTAAAAATAAAATTTAAGTTTTAATTTTAAAGGAAATTCAAATATGAATCTTTTGAAAATTTTAAAGGAAACTTCATTTTTTATACTTTCAACATGTGGAAATTTGAATTTGAAAACTTTGAATTTTTAAAATTCTAAAGTTTCAAAAAACGAGAAAATTGTACTATTCCCTCCTTATCTTCCACGAAATCTCACTTAACCCATTGGACTTGTGTTTTACTTTCTCGGCCCCTTAAACTTGTAACCGTTTGCACCATTACCCCCAATCCGTTAGGTTTTCGTTAAAATGTTGTTAATGCTGAGGTGACGCCTATGTGTTCGTTAAGTGCTGATGTGGGCGCATGTAGACGGTTACGTGGCGATTACCAACACTAAAAAATTCTAGAAAATCCTAGAAAGTTCAAAAAATTCAAAAGGGGGAAAAAGTAAAAAAAAAGAAAATAAAAAACCTCTAAAAATCCAAAAAACATCGAACATTAAAAAAGAAATTTTAAAAATCATTTTTTAAAAAAAGTTGTCTCATCTTTTTTATTATTATTTTTTTGGGTTTTTATAAAAATTTTGAGATATTTCAAATTTATTGAGGCTTTTCTAATTTTGGGGATTTATGAATTTTGATGGTATTTTTTTTGATTTTTTTGCTTTTTTATTTCTACATTTTTACGTACTAATCACTGCAACGTAACCATCCACATGCGCACACATCAACACTTAACGGACACATAGGCGACACATTAGAATTTAACGGCAGAGAAGTCTAACGGATCGGGGGCAATGGCACAAACGATTACACGTTTGAAGAACCAAGAAAGTAAAACGCAAGTCCAAGTGGCTAAGTGAGATTTCGTGCAAGTTTGTGAAGAAACGGTGTAAATAGCCACCTCAATGTGTAATGGTAGAACCGACGGCGCAAATGGATGCATGTTCGAAAGGTAGAAATGGTATGTTAAAAGTTAGGAGGGCCATGTGAGAGTTCTTACGAGTTTTAGGAGGATATTATGTAATTTTCTGTTAGTTTATATTCTCTAATTTTTTTTTTTGCATAGACTAGGTCAAGCATGTATTATCACTGTTGAACTATTCAAAGCATCACAGATGAATTGTTTTTCATAATTTTGAAGGACACTTTTACCTTGAAGACAAATTTTACTTGGCCTTTTTACCGAAAGAAGTGATTGGTCGGTTGTACAAGGTGTGATAGAAAACATGATAGGGAAAAAAAATGTGTAAGGCCGTTTTGCGAAAAAAGCTTAATCACGGCATACAACAAAAGTAAGAAATATCCATTAAATTTGAAGCCTCGTGTATCATCACATTCCACATTATTCTACCCCAAATCATGTGCCAGAAACCATACATCCCAACCACCCATCAAACCCAGGCCACCAAACAAACAATTCAACCAAGTATAATAACATCATGTCCTACACCCACTCAACCACGTATATGGTCTTATAGCATGACCAATAGGGACATAACTTAGGTCATCGTGATACTGTAGCAAATAAAATAGAAGTCAGTGATCCTCGCAAGCTCGTTGTCGGAGCTCCGCCATGCTAGGCAAACTAGGCGGCTTTTGACGAGAGGAGCGACATCGACGAAGAAGCAAAGCAAGAAGGAAAAAAGGACACGCCAATTGATAAGGAAAGTTGTGGCCGGAGAGCTCTGGCAGGGACCAAAGGAATACATAGATAAGAAAACAAGTGTCGATTAGTTTATACGGTCGATTGAGAGCAATTCTATTTTTAAAGGATATTAGAAATATTGCTATAGACAATGTAGAAAGAATGAATTTTATTTTTCTTAGATGTCATTTTTTCCATTATATTTTTAAACACAAAAGCACATAAAATGATGAAAAAATTTGAAATTTTGTTTAAACCAAAGTGTTTAGAATAATTAATAGTATTTTTACAAATTTTACAGAAGTTTTCAGTTCAAATTTTATTTGTACGAATTTTAAACGGTTAACCTCCGTGGTTTTTGCTAGCCTTTCACCCCGTGGAACGCGGTTAACCGACCGCGTTTAACCGTCGGTTTTTGTAAACCCAGCTCCAGAGACCACACTGCTGCCACAGTTGACAGTCCACTCTCACATCTCGGAGCCACTCCCCAGTCACCCAGGCAGGCCGTCGCCATCCGCAAAAGTGCAATTGTGCGAAGCCCGGAAAGGGCCCTACCTTTCCCGTCCCGCCTCCCGAGCCCAAACAAGAACAAGAGACACACAGTCACACACAGCGCGCCGGTTTGACCACGCCCTCTCCTCTGACCTCTCCCGCACCGCCGCGGATGAGTTGAGGCTGAGCTCCCGCCGAGGCCCCGCCCGAGCCGCCGCCATGGATCCGGCGTCCGCGGAGCTCGAGCGCCGCAGCCGCTACCTCAGCTCGCTCATCCGCCGCACCAAGCTCAGCGCCGCGCCAGCGCCCGCTCCCGCTCTCCCTCCTCCCCCGGGGCCCGAGGCGAAGCCGAGGGGCGGCGAGCTCGACGCGGCCAAGACGGTGGTGGAGAAGAGGGAGGTGACAGAGGAGGGGGGCGCGACGAAGGGGAAAGGGAAAGGGGCGGCGAGGGAGGGGGGCGGCGAGGGGAGGAAGGTCGCCGTGCGGGTGCGCGCGGCCGACATGCCGCTGGCGCTGCAGCGGCGCGCGATCCGGCTCGCCCACGACGCCGTCGTCGCCACGCCCCGGCTCGACAGCAAGCGCCTCGCCCTCGCGCTCAAGAAGGTGCTGTCCATCTCGCAATCGCAATATTGCACTTCCATTTATTAGTTACTCTCCGAGGTCGGGCTATTAGATCATATCCTATCATTTATCGTGGACGTGGTACAGGGGTGGTATAGATACACCGCTGCTATTTCGATTCTTTCGTAGCTGTATATAATGTTGTGGGTTCTAGAACTCTGAAGCTGCAAGGTGGCTACACGCCTAGCCATGTGTTGTTGGTTTATCTGGAATGGGATTTGTGCATAAGCTGCCTATTTGGGGGAAATGAGGTAGGATCAAAGATCTCGTTTTGAAGGTTCAGGTAGGATGCTGCTCATGAAACACAAGGCAGGTTTTTTAGAGCTAGTTTAAGCAAGAATAGATGCATGGGTGCAATTTTGAAGAAAGTGGCACTGGCTGATATTTTCCCTGTTCTGTTAAGAGCATTTGGTCCCAACATTGGAAAAGCTACCTTAGACCCACATACTAGAAATGCAACTATGGCAGGTGATTCTGTGTATCCATTATTGTTTGTTCACAACAAGACGTGCAGAATCCTAGCTAGGGTTAGATTTAGTTCTCCTCTTATACTCTCGTATTGATGAACATGGTCCCCCGTTCATTGAACATGATTTCCCAATCATTTGTGTTGTTCTCACCATCCCTTCCTGTTTTGTATGGTCCTTATTGTCAGTTCATTACCTTTGCATGTAAATGTGGAACTGATCTTTTAGTCCTTCGACCACAAGCAGACTTAGGGGTTTTAATCTTCGGTTTATTTACTTGTACTATCTACTTTTCATCTCCTAATCAATGTGCTCACACCTACATGCAACACATGCTTCTATTGGTCAAAGATTGTTGAGATAAGATGATAAGATAAGCTCAAGAGAAGGGACCCTAAAACGTCTTAATTGACAATTCAGATTATGGGAATAATGGAGACTTCTATGTTCTTGTTGCTAGCATTCACTAAATCGGCCAGCAGGACCAGGCACTCCTTCCTTGAAATAAATTTTCATCAGACTTTCTATGTATGGCAAGTAAATTCTGTGGGGTCCAAGGTATCTTTGAAAAGAAGGTGCTAAAATCTTGGCACATTCTTGAGTTTTGATCATCACAATCATACCTACCACTCTGTCAGTACCTATTTTTCCAAATGGTGCTGTCATTTAGAATGTCCATATAAAGGCCGAGTGAAAAATGATCAAATTGGCACATCTTTACATCGATTTCATAACTTGTTCAGGAACTATGAGCTCAGATCCTGATTATAATACCAGTAGATTGGTTGGATACAAGAAACCCTACTCCTAGGATGGCCAGAATGTATTTCGGTATTCAGGTGTTTACTGCAAAGTACAAAATGACGGTGTTCAACTGTTCATAGTATTGGTTGCACATAGGTTGTGTTTGCTAACAGCTTCCCTACTGCAGTTTTTCTTTTGAAGATTGACTAAGGCCGTTAAGACTGAATAGTGCTTCTTATGTTTTCTCTAGCCATTGTTTAATGGTAACATATCTTGTGTGCAATCAAACTTCCGGTGCAATCATCATGCTACTAAACTAACAAAAGTTGTGAAAAATTCTAATAAAATGTAGATGTGCCTCAATTGTTTAGTCTACCTATATATGAAGTTTCAAGATCAGATTTTATTTATTAAGAATTATAAAAGGAGAAAATTCTGGCAAATTTGAAGGGTCAAAATTGATAAATTTCTCTCCTTTTGTAACTCTTAATGTATGATGAATTTGAACTTGCAATTTTACACACAGGTGGAGTATGTTAGGAGTAATTTTTTATTTTTTTTACAACTTTTGTTAGTTTGATTGCACGATGGCTGTACCGAAAACTCGATTGCACATGATATGTTGCCTTGTTTAATCTCCCCTTTTCATTTTTCTTTATAGCTGAACCATGTTTTCATTTTCTTTCAGGAATTCGATACATCGTATGGTCCTGCTTGGCACTGCATTGTTGGAACGAGCTTTGGCTCATATGTTACTCACTCTTTGGGAGGTTTCTTGTACTTCTCTGTCGACAAGGTCTACATTCTTCTCTTCAGAACCGCTGTTGAGCCATTGGGCCATCCACGATAAGTATCAAGTATAGATGCTGTGTAATCTGTATGGATATCTAACATGCAGAAGGTCAAGGAGAGCAGAACGATCAGCACCCCCATGCAAATATGTAGACTTCCATTCACTATGTGTTCTCGCATGTAAGCCTTAGCAAGTTAGCATCCATTAGCTTCCAAAGCTGTTACTGAGCTCTTCAATTCGATGGAAATCCACTTGCAATGTTCTGTAACGTTTTTTTTTATTTTTGTAAGGTGTGATGTTCTGTATGCCTGAGCTTGTAACCTGAGCTGACGATCTGGGCTTCCACCATTGGCAGTAGTTACCAGAAAAAAAAAAAATTCTCTTCGGAATGTTGATGCCCTCGTTTTGATCTGCTTGACGAGTGATGGCTTTCGGATTTGGAATATTTACATGCGTCACAAGCTGAGCAACATATGGAACCTGAACATTCCGCCTACTCGAGTGCCACATCTAATATGATAAAGCATATATTTGAAAAGGAAAAACCAGTTTTCACATCTAATCGAGAAAATCAAGAAGAGACGGCACGTGAGAGGCGATATCGCCATACAAAAAAAAGGTTCTAAATCAACGAAGAGATGGAGACCACCCCGGCCAAGAACACCAACGCGGCCACGCGCCCGACGCCGCTGATCCTGCACCGGCCGCCGGCCGACGAATCGCCGGCTGGACTCGGCTGTTCCACGGCGGGCGGCGGCGGCGCATCCACCACTGCACGCGCACGAGGCAGAGGCAGAGGCTTCACGTGTCAAACGCCATGGAAATTAAGCTGTGGCCTGTGTGGGCGGGAGGGGAAGGCGGCGTGGGCTGACCTGGCTGGGCGGTGCCGGGGGCGGCGGCGCGGCAGCCGACGGGGAGGTCGCAGCGGGCGGGGAGGCCGAACGTCTGCTCCCGGGTGACGTTGAAGGTGGCGAGCATCTCCGGGGCGGCGAAGAGCCGGCAGAGGCATGGCATGTCGGAGGCGGTGGCGCGCTGCAGCGCTGCGCAGCACGTCTGCGGGGGGCGCCGGTCCGTGCCGAGGTACGCCGTGCACGGCAGCACGTCGTCCAGGCACGGCAGCAGCTGCGCCGCCGGCGCGCCCACGGGGCCGGGGCGCCGGCGCCACCGGCGCCGGCGCCGGAGAGGAGGACCAGGGCGTAGACGGCAAGGCGCGCGGCGGAGCAACGCATCGTCGCGGGCGCGGCGGAGTCGATGCGCTTTGACTGATCCGATCGCCGAGCTGAGCCCGCGGCGCGCAGTGGCGCCCTACTAGTCAGCATCAGAGCGTTCTGCATGCATGGAGTGGCCGAGCTGCGCACGCGGAGGCCGTTACAACTTACTCCAAGCTTTGTACAATTTGTCAGATGGTTATGTTTTGCGGAAACGCTAGAGGCCGGGCGTCCGGCTCGTCCGGACGCGCCGTGGCCCGGACCCACGTTAGGTGTGGGAGAGCATGCAGTACATGTAAGTGGATTCCACAAGCATTGTTTTTTTTTTTATGGCCATAAATTTTGACTGGGTACTCTAATCCACAAACCGTTTGCATCAACGTGTTCCTCGTATTTTTATGAACAAAACAAGATATATGTTGTCATGTAAATCCTTAAACTTACCTGGTAAAACTTGGGTTTCGCCTACTGAAACTTGAGTTTCATACTCGTTAAACTTTGCCGAACTGTCAAGTTTCATCAGGTTTCATCCAAGTTTTTTTAAGTTTCATCAGGTTTTATCCAAGTTTTTTCAAGTTTTATCAGGTTAATCCAAGTTTCATGAAGTTTTCGTAGATTTAATCCAAGTTTCATCAGGTTACATCGAAGTTTCATCCAAGTTTCATCAGATTTTATCAGCACACGACCAAGTTTCGTTGGTATACGTGTAAGTTTCAAGTGCATTCTCCTAGATTCACATTAAAAAATTTAAAAAAATCAAAAAAATTAAAAAGTATTTAAAATGGGTTGATCTCGATTTTAGAAGAATTATGAAATTTATTTCACACATTTTGAATAATGTTTGAATTTTATACAAAAATCAAAAGTTTAATTGAAAAATCAATCAACTGCACAGCTAACAAATCTCCGCACGCACGCAAGACGGCAATGAAAGCAGATCCGCTGATGCCGGCGATCCAACGGCCAGTGGTCAATAGCGTCGGACGTCCGACGCCTGGCGCTGTTTTGAGGTCATCGCATGACTGCTGAAACAGTATAGCCTTTGTTGCCACGAGACAGATTTGTTAAAGGCCTGTCTGGTTAGTCTAATCAGCTATGAAGTTTGATGTGCTATCCATTTTTCGTGTCAGGTTTTAGAACACCGCTCTGGTAGTTAGGCAGCGAGTTCTTCGTCTTATCTTCACCTTAAGGCCTTGATTGTTTGAGTTGCAGCTTCTGATTGTTTGAGTTGCAGCTTCTTTAAAAGCTGCTTTTAAGAAAAGCTATTCAAAACTTGCTTTTTAGATCACAATACAATTTAGACTTTCGAAATCTTTTGCCTTTTTGGAGGGGGTTCCAAAAGCAAAAAATACAATTGATGACACTCAATTCGGCTGCCTGGAGCAATTTGACATTAAATTGGATGGTGTTGACGTATATGACCCCGTGCACATAATTTCTCCCACCAGTAACATTACGGGCGTTTTTTTTTATCATTTTCCTCCTTTTCCTCCGTATCTCCCTCAATTTTTCTATTTTATCTCTCCTTTTACATCTGGGTCCCACTTGTCAGCCTCTTTCATTTCTTCTTCCTCTTTCCCTTCTTCCTCCACCCCGGGGCCCGGCTAGCAGCTGAAGCGAGGTGAGCTGGTGACGCGCAGTGGGGCAACGAGAAGATAGCATGAAGGCACGCGACGGCTAGGTGAGGCCGCAACGCGTGGGACAAGGAGAGCCGGCGGCTTGGTGAAGTGCGACGGAGGAGTGCGGTGGCGACTGGCGAGTTGGTGGCGCGTAGTGACAAGGGGAGGTGGAGGCACGCTGTATGGAAAGACGACGCGGTGAGGTGAGACGGATGAGTGCAATGGCGAGGTCGCAACGCGTGGCGGCGGCAAGGCGTGGCTTGGCAACAGGCCGGTGGAAAGAAGGGAGGAATGAATAAGAAGATAGTGAGGAAGAAGATGGAGATTAGGCTGACATGTGGGTCCATGATGTCAGGAGAATAGAGAAAATACAGAACTGAATGGGAAAATAGAGGATAAGGAGGGAAAAAATGGAAAAAAATGCCCGAAATGTCACTGTTGGGAGAAATTCATATGCACGGTCATATATGTCAAGGCCATCCAATTTAATGTCAAATTGCTCTAGGCAGCTGAATTGAGTGTCATCCATCGTATTTTCCCTCCAAAAGTTGGCTGTTTGTTTGAGCTTTTGACTTCTGGGCCTTAGTCGTCTTCTAACATTATGCACAGCCTCAATCTTCTCTTGCATGGTCTTTTGTACAAACATTTTTCAAAATTTTCAAAACATATTATGGTACTTCTTCCTTCTCCTCTCTGCCTCGAGCCGGTTGCTACGCTAGTGATCACCACGCAGGCCACACAGCACCGAGCCATCGTGGTTGCATGTTGTTGGAGTGGTGTTGCCAATGGGTGGCTGCCGGTTCTTGAGAGAAGGATGAGAAAGAGATGAGGAGAAAGAACTGGATTGCTTTTTAAAAAATTAAGGTGTGCTTTTATAAAAGTAATGTTGGTTGACGGTTTTTTCTTTTTTTTATTGAAGAATAGAATCAGGAGACTAGAGGAAGGTGAATGGACGCGGCGTAAGAAATTCTTTTCCTTTTTAATTCGACCTTGCACATAGGTAAAACCGTGAACTCTAAATATGTGATAGGCACGGTGAAAAAGGTGGTGGCTTGCGAGAGGAGGAAGAAATCTGTGCGCCGTTGGATTTGGTAAGGGATCTATGGGCACCATTAGATTCGACTGATCCAACTGGTACGGGCTAGAGGTGACATGGCCATGGCACCACGTGTCAGATCAGGAAAGGATTAGTCTCAGCCGTTTGTAGCTACTTAAAGATTTTGAGGGCTAGGTTGGTTAGATGGGTTGTGGGCCTTCACCAAGCTTCTGCCGCAGAAGGAGAAAGTTGGGGAGTTGTCCGAACTCTGAAACATATTTCCGAAAGAGAAAGCTTATTGTAGGGATTTTCATAAATGGATCGAAATTTTATGAATCAGGAAATAATTTTCAGAAATTAGAAAGAACTTTAAAAATTAACAAAAAATAGTAAGAGGCTCATAAAAATATTAGATAAGGTTTTAAAAATCTATAAAAATAAGGAGAACCTAAATATGGGATAAAATATAATATTATATGGGATTAGTATTTATATAAATTGAAAATAAGCCTTTTCATATAGGATTAAAGAAGAAATTGGCTTGAATAATTCTAGAAAATTACAGGATGGTTATAGAAGCTTAAAATGTATTTCTCATGAAAAAATCTTACTAAACCTAGATAGATTTTGGGTCTCGTCACAATATGGTAAAAAAAAGTTTGATTCAGAGTACTGGGACTACGATATACAAAAAATATATATACTTATGTAGTATAGATTGTTCTCAACAAAAAAGAATTTCTAAAATTTAGGTATTTACGTTCAAAATAAGAAAGGGGTCTGTAAGTATTTGTGAGATAAAAAATAGATATTGGTTTGGGTTGAACGAAGTTTTATATGAACTATAAAATCTACAAAGTTTTGTTGGGTGAAATACATATGAAAAACGAAAAAAAATAAAAATTGTATAAAATGAGCAAGAACCAATTGGATTCGCCAACCTTTTTCCTAACAACATTACACTGACAACCAGACCCACCGCTTTATCCCAACGTTAACCACCGAGCCATGTCAGCTTCCCTTTCCCCAGCTTCCCTTTCCCGCACCAAGGTATTGACCTCCGACGCTCTCAAATTATGTTTGTCTTATTTGTTTATATTTGCTTATTTTTATTTAAAGTATAAATAATTTAGTTTTCTGAATTTATTTTTTTCTATCTCAAAAACATGTTTAAATGTTCTCTGAAATAAATCAAACAAAGGGGACCCAACTCTTAAGGCCACCTCCACAACGATTCTGAGTCTTCCGATTAGTGCTCTTGGGGGCGATGATTTTGCTGCTTGGCCTCACGACAAAAGAGGTGTGTATACGGTAAGGTCGGCTTATAATTTTGCTCGATCATCTCGCTTCCTGTATTCTCAGAGTGTGTGTGGGAAGGGACTCTTCTACTCTTGAGAAGGGTAGTAAGTGCTTGAAGGATTTGTGGAGAATCAATGTGCCAGGGAAGATGAAAATAACCCTTTGGCGAGCGGCTCACAATTGCCTCCCGACGGGTGCCCAGCTGAGAAGGCGTCATGTTCCGGTTGTGGATGGGTGTGTCTTTTGCAATAGGGATGACACTATCGAACACATCTTCCTCCTTTGTCCGTTTGCGAGGGAGATCTGGGGTGCTATTAAGGAAAAGTTTGGCTTCAAAATGCGCAGAGCCGAACTAGTCAACATGAAACAGTGGATTTTCGACTTCTTGGGGTGGGCTTCGGGCACAAGTCTTACTGTGATGGCAGTCACTCTTTGGCACATCTAGGGAGCCAGAAATGAGAAGCTGCACAACGGCTCTGGGATCCTCAGAGGGTGGTCCAGAAGATTTTGGCTTATGTCGAGATGATTACAATGCATTGCTCCAAACCCGTACCAGCACACAGGTGTGGAAGCCCACCCTCTCTTTCTAGGTGGACACCACCGCCGGCAGGTATGGTTTTTATCAATACGGATGTAGCTATCTTCCGATCATCACATGTTGGCCTTGGCTTCGTGATGAGAGATCACCAGGGTCAATGCCTTTTGGCTGGTAGCGAGCTGCTCCAAACAGTGGCTCCTCCTGAATTGGCAGAAGCTTGGGCCGTCAGGAGTGCCCTACGTCAGGCTTTGGCCGAAGGCCTTGAGAAGATTTGTTTGGGGACCGACTGCCTAACCATCGTCCAGCGCATCAGCTCGGTGGAAAGGGATCGGTCCCTGGTGGGCTACGTCATTAGCGATATCATGTCTTATGCTAGACTCTTTAGTACCTGCTCTGTGGTGCATGTCCAACACTCGTCAAATTTAGTTGCTCACACTTTGGCGCTCAATGCGGAGCTTTTGTGTTGTAATACCTTTCGATCTATAATTCCAGATTGCATCCGGGAAATACTTTGTGATGATGCTCCGTGATCTATGAATTATCGCCTTTTCTCAAAAAAAAAAAAACTCTTAAGGCCACCTCAAGACACAAAATTAGAAGTCAAATAAGATAGGATAGAGAGAACATGCCGTAAATTAGCGAGCCAATTTCTCCCTAGGGCTTACCAAAAGACTCGTCAAAAGATGTTTGTAATCCACATGGGCTAAATCAAAAGGGCATGACCAATTTCTAGTAAGACAGTGCAGGGTTAGGAACCAAAGAGAGAAGTTTTTAAAGAACTAGAAAAAACATATGTAGAGAGACTGTGATTCTGGCACACCCCTCCATCACTGATGCCTTAGTTGGTATCAGAGATGGCTTGGGGTTAGCTAAAGATATTTGGGGCTTCTTTAATCTTCTTGTTTTAGTTCGATGAGTTTAGATCTTGAGTTTAGGGTTGGAGTTGATGTTGGATTTCTACTTCGGTGCATCTATGTCTCAACTTGATTGTCATGATTTCAGCTGTGATAGGCATGTGTACTGCTACTATTATTGTTGATTTTGACCTTCTCTACCTTCATACGCTGATGAGGTTGGAGACTATTGGGAAAACACACTACGGAGTGCATCATTCTTCGGCTTCGACGGTGACTACTGTACGAAAAAAAAAATCTGGTTTTCTAGGTTATTTTATAGTTTGGTTCTACGTGGACTCATTCATAAATTGGCTTTGGTCAGAGGCCTATTTTTTCCTTTCTATTCAATGAAAATCCTTCTCTACGAAAGAAAAAAAAAAACAGACCGGACAGCATCTACTGCGTCAGGAAATCGTTGGGCCAAACCAAAAGGCCTTCCAACCAATGGCATAACCAATTAGCCGAATACACAATCGATGTGCGTTTGCACACTACGGAATCCCTGAAAACTGAAGAGGGTATGAAATCAACGGCTCACAAGTAAGAGCAGCAGAAACAATCTAAAATACGACTGACACGAAGGGTTCAGGCACCCCCAAGCAACACAGAAAGACAACCACAAGCTTCATGCTGGAGACTCCAAATTCCAACGGCCACAAAAGCATTACAATCTATACTGAACACACCAGGAAGCATAGCACAATGAAGTGTTACTTGATGACGAAACACTAGAATATAGTTTCTGCACACATAGATCATCTTTACTGACCATCTCCATCATCCTTGGGGGCCTCCTTGATTTCTTCAGCAGCGTCCTCCTACATCAGCGCATGAAATTATACTTAGAATAGCTACTGAGTAAATAGGATGGAAATGGAGATATTCTTGGGGCAAAGAAAATACCGAGATGTCAGAGGTCCATAGTGTCAGGTTATCACGCAGAAGCTGCATTATCAAAGTGCTGTCTTTGTAGGATTCCTCACTCAAAGTGTCCAGCTCTGAGATGGCCTCATCAAAAGCCTGACAAAAGCAAACTCGAGTAAGGCTTATACAGATCGACAATGTCGAAAAAGACCAAGACTCAAAAAATTAAGTGAACAAAAAGTATATAGACCAAGACTTGAAAAATAAGCGAACAAGAAGTATACTCACAGAAAAGAGACAAAAATTAACTAACTACAGCAGACAACCCTGCTGTAGTTCACACAATTTTTACCGCCTGCTAACACACCTCCTTGGCATTATAGTGGAAAGGTGCCATTACGAATTTAGGTAGTGAGAAATGAAAAGCAAACAAATTGTCATCACGGTCTTAAAAATAAGCAAGTTACTGTGCAGTTTGCTATATCATTCGATTCAGCGAGCTGCTTATTTAATCCAACAGCTGGAACTTGGACAATGGCAATTTATTGTTGCAATGGCAAAGGATGTACTTCCATTACTTCCATGAAATGTTGATCAGGGTATCTGACATGCCAAGTTGACTGTTTCATCTACATTGCAAATGTAGTCTGAACTCCGAAGATATTAGGTATGGTTGTTCAAACTTCAAATTCGGTGAAGGACTAAAGGTATTGCTCTAAGCCACATTTGTTATTTTGATCCATCACTGGTATGGCTGAATGGGGCAGTTTGGTATAGGCTAACCTGTCTGATGTGTTTAATATATTCTGCTTATAGTTATTGGCATTAATGAACCTACGCTTGTCACTTTGTTGACCATGTCTCTGGATCTGTCATTGTCAATTGTTTAGGTTTGCAATTTCAAATTCACCACACCTGTTAGCTGCCTACACAGCTACGTAGAATGTCTTTCATGTCTTATAATTTGCTTACTTTTGTTACTCAATTGATCCCAATTAAAAGCTCAGAATATTTCATAATAACTGTATGAACTTCAAAATATCCTGAAGTCCACATGGTACTATTCGGTTCACACTTCCCAAGCTGTGATAAAACATAAACCACAAATTGTTGCTAGGAAAACAAACCTGCTTGGCGAGATTGCAAGCACGGTCAGGAGAGTTGAGAATCTCATAATAAAACACTGAGAAGTTGAGCGCCAGCCCAAGCCTAATAGGGTGAGTTGGAGGCAATTCCGCCAGTGCAATGTCCTGACAGATTTAGCATAAACAAAATTAAGAAAAATTCTCCACCAAATGATTATAAGGTTAAAACACAAATGAGCCCTGCCAACAGAACTCAATGTTGACGGTAACGAGGACAAGCAAACCACCTGAGCAGCTTTGTATGCCACCATGGTGTTCTCAGCAGCATCCTTCCTTTCAGTTCCAGCCTTGAACTCTGCAAGGTACCTATTGAACACATAAACACATTCAAATCAATTTATTATACAACGAAATGGAAATTGCAAGAAATTCAGTGATTGTGACTATTGCAATACCTGTAGTAGTCACCCTTCATTTTGAGGTAGAAGACCTTGGACTCTGCAGCGGTAGAAGAGGGGACAAGGTGGGAATCAAGAAGTTTGAGGATGCCATCACAGATCTTAGTGAGTTCAGTCTCAATCTTTCCACGGTAGTCCTTGATGAGTGTGACACGGTCCTCATTGCCACGACTCTCTTCCTTCTGCTCAATGGAGGAGATGATGCGCCATGATGCACGGCGGGCACCAATTACATTCTTGTAAGCAACTGATAGAAGGTTGCGCTCCTCCACAGTGAGCTCCTCAGAGTCAACTGTCTTAGCCACCTTCTCCATGAACTCAACCATCTCTTCATACCTCTCAGCCTGCTCTGCAAGCTTAGCCATGTACACGTTCTCCTCGCGGGAAAGCTCAGCATGCTGCGACATCTTTGCTGTATGTAGTTTCTAGTGGTCGATAAAGGTCAAATCTGCAAGATTCAAGATAATTTCAGTTAGCCAAGTGTTAACTACCATCTCAATACCCATCATTGCAAGGGAGCCTGAATGTTGCGATAGTAACCAAAATATAATATAATGGCAGTAAAGTAATCTATATGCTCTCCTTTTCCTGACACTTCAAATCATATGATTTCATGTCCATATCCAATTGCTAAACATTGTTTACTAGGGCAGATATCCATTGGTGTTTGGTGATAGCGAAAAGAACATAGTTTATGACACAAACATCCAGAATCTGCACCTGGTGATTGCGCACCCACCACACCAGTACAATCCAGAAGCTACCCCTAGAACCTAACAGCCCTCACAAATCCTATGGTTAAACTGAAAATATATGATATAAATAAAGGAAAAAAACACACACATAAATCTCACTCAAAGGAATTGGGACGCTTTCTTAGTTTGATTATCCCAAGTTTAAGAATATAATTTACGAAGCAAACAGGAGCCTTACAAAAAAATGAATATAACCACACCATCTAAAAAAAAATGAAAAAGGAACCCATCAAGGCGAATAGACATGATCAAGATATGAAAATTTAAGAAGCAAGAAGTTAAACAGGGAAGGCAGAAGGAACAGATAAAACTGAACACTGTAACATGGATCGACATAAATATGCATAGAACATGAAAACTATGAAAATTGTAGCATGAAATATTAAGTTTATTAAGCTAAAATAATATGATAGCAGCAATCAATACCTCAAGTAATTCCTCACAATCCAGTTGCTTATTCTGGGAAATTTCCTTTCATTTTTGTGGCAGTGCAAAGAGGTACTGAAGCCAAAGAAAGACACTCATCCCATAGTTCCCTCTAACCCATGACGGCTTGACAAATGCCATAGTATGGCACACAATGCGTACTGATCTTGACTCTTTAACTTGTCAAGGCAACTTGACACGCTTGCCAATAACAAGTAGATTAGAAACAACATTACACAGATTTCAGGTCAATTATTTTTCCATAATACATTCCAAGCACTGCTGCACCATATTTATTCTATTGTTCCATCTCACAACCAAATCATCACCCATCAGTTCCACACACCTATCCACATAACATCCACTTCCCATAAATACAATTAACGGCATCAACAATCTCTTACAAATAGTAGTAGAACAACATAATTTAACCACCTAAATTTCAGACTTTCATGCCATCTCTCTCATTCCTTTATGGCCTTAAGCCCTTAACAAACACCTAACTCTCTCTCTCTCCACCTCTAGCATTTCCAGTAAGTCCAGCAGCAAGAACTAAGAATGGTCTGCCTCTAGCATTTCCAGTCAGTCCAGCAGCAAGAACTAAGAATGGCAATTAGATGTCTAGGCCACCAAGCAAATGCTGTCTGCTTGTGCCGACGATGCTGTAGGGAGAAGCTTATTCACAAACTGGATCACCCACACTGACCACCTCCACTCTTATCGCTATCGTTACCCTTGTCTTTCTTAGGAGGAGCATTAGGCATCTTCTGAAAGAACCCAATCGAGAACAGGGACAGCGAGAGCTGAACCTGGTCCCTGCCCAACCTCATCGGCAGCTGCCGCCTCCCCTGTCTGGGCACACCAGCACCGCGCTGCTGGAGCGGGCGGATGTAGACCGCGTGCAGACGACGGAAGCCACCGAGTGAGAGCACAACCGCGCGGAGCTGCTGCTCGGAGAAGCCAAGGTTCGCCCACTCCCGCACACAAGCAGCCTCCCACAGCCGCTCGTCTTCCGCAAGCTGCCGCCACGCCCGGCTCACGCACGCAGCAGCCGCTAGCGTCCGCGCCTCCGCCCGCCGCAGCACCTCGAACACCAGGTCCTCCCCGAGATCCGGCACGCTCGGTGGCTCACCAACCTCCCTTGCCTCCTGCTGCTGCCGCTCCTGCCGCGGTGCTGGAGCCTGGGAAGAAGAGGAGGACGCCTCCGCTTGGCCAGAGCTGGAAGGCGGCTCCGTCCGCTGCTTCTTCGCTGGCTCGCTAGGGCCACTGCCTCCCGCACCGTCCGGCGAGCCAGGGCGGCACTTCATGGCGGAGCAATCGGAAGCGGCTGCCAGGGCGAGCGCGAACGATCGATCGATCGATCAGTTACCTGTAGACACAACAGCTTTATCTACCTTCACCGGAATCACTCCATCCCACCCACGAAACCAGCTCAACAAAACCACCCGATTTCCCCCACAAACCAGCGTAGATTCACCCCGATTTCACCTCTCGGAGACCGCCACAAAACCACGAAACGCACCAGAGCCGGCGGATCGCCCAATTTCAGATTTAGGGTTGGATCGACGAAAGCAAGACCGTGACCGGAGAGGAATTGGTGAGTACCTATGCGCCGGAGACAGAGGCGGCGGCGGCGGCGGCGGCCTTCCCGTGCTCCCGGCGCTGGAACGAGGGGGCGGCGGCTCCGGGCATGTGGTATAAAACGGCGACCTCCGCGCGCCTGTCACCCTGGCCCCACCGGCGCTCATCTGCCGTGGGACCCACATGTCATGGGGCTTTATGGCTTATGTCAGTGGTTAGTGGTGACAAGGCGAGGGGGGGCCCCGCCGGCTCAGCCCGGACGCGTCGGCACGGGCCGCACGTCATAGGCCATAGACATCGGACAGTGGATGCTCTGTGGAGAGGGGAGGGCCCACTTGGGAGCTGTGCTTTTGTCAGTCATCATCATGGCGTGTGGGTTGGTTGGGTCGGAGATGTTCAACGGCCGCTGTGCTGGGCCTGGGCGGCGGCGGCGCAAGCAGAGCACGACGTCGTGGGCCCACTTGTCAGGCGGACGCGACGCCTGCACCTCTTTTTTTTTTTTTTCTTTGTTTTTTTTGGCGGGCGCCTCTGTTTTTCTGAGTGAGAAGTGTGAAGTGGCTGGAGAGATCCCTGCCCCCGGCCCGGTCCGGTATGTGACATGGGCCGCGAGCATTCCTGGGCCTTCAAAGCCCAGTGCCTCAAATTGGAGCACGTCGAAGCAATGGCCGAAGAACTGCGGCCGGGAGTTCGGGGTTCCAGCGTTAAAGAAAGAGGGAATTCCTTGTTCGCCACTGTCGAACTTCCTTATACCTTATTTGCCATTTGCCACTCCCGTCACTTAGGAGGTTAAGTTCCGTTAATTTGGCAAAAAAAAAAGACAATTTTGTCACTAGTTTGAATAATGTTTAATTTTAGTATAATTACCTTATAATAATTTTGATGGAAATTACATTTTTCATCAAAAATTTTGATTGGACATGACTTAATTTCTTTTTAATGTTTCCGACGAAAATGTAATTTCCGATGAAAATGTAATTTTCATCAAAATTATAAGAAAATTATGCTGATATTAAATATTATTCAAACCAGGGGAAAAATCATCTTTTCCTTGCCAAATTAACGACACTTAAACCCCCAAGTGATGGGAGTGGCAAATAGGGCATAAAAATTTAAGTGGATGGCAAATAAGTAAGATAAAATTTTCTAGTGGCAAATAAGGCATTAGGAAGTTCGACAATGGCAAAAAGGAATTCCCTCTTAAAGAAATACAAACCTTACCCAAATGCAAATTTTAAGAAATGAAGAAACTACCCCAGCGCAGAAGAGGACTACGATAAAGAGTGATGCGCACAGAACACACATCTCTCTCGTTCTCGGGAGGACGGAGGTGCAGGCAGGAGTGGGTATGAAGCAGGCTTTAGTATGTTTTTTTAGCTGATCTGAACAGTTGAACAGCTAAAATGATTGAATTTCGAGGGCTTCTTAAGATAGTTTCTCGAGATTAGGATACATTTGGTTTGACTTGCTTTTTAAACCGTCAGGACCCATTTTCAAAACAACGAAAAACAGAATAAAAAACTCAAATCATATGTTTTTTCAAAACACATATAAGTCGTTAAACTGTTAAACCGTTAAGGTGTTAGGCTGAAAAGAACAGGTTCTTAATAGGCTGAGCTTGTCGGGACTTTGGCTTATTTTACTCACTAGGTGGTTTTAGCTTGGCTCTCTGGTATGGGCGTATGGCCGACCTAGAAGTCAGTTTAGTTTGAGCTCGTAAAAGATCATGACTTTGTTTTGGCTAGTTCACTAAAAAAACTCACTATTCATAATATTAACGGGCAATCCCGTCATCATCGCCGCCACACTGTGTTGTAGCCATCACCGCCAGTGTGGAGCCATCGGCGCCCGACGACTAGCTAGTCGGTGATGGATCCCCCACCTGCACGCCTCTCAACCGGCCTTCACTACCTCACCGATGCCGCCATCGCCGCATAACTGCCCCGAGCCCCCAAGCCCGAGCCTAACAACCGCCCCCAGAGCCCGAGCCTAGGCCCTAGGCCTTCGATCTGTCCAACATGATAAGTCGGCAACCGATGTACCTTCAAGATATTTCTGGTAGTTTTTGACTCTTCTTCAAGATATTTATGAAGGAATGCAAGTAATCAACTAATCTATAAAAAGGAAACAATGCTATCCAAGCAATTGACTTCATATCCAATTTTGACATATTAATTTCTTCTAGCATAATTCAACTTGTTCTCTATCCTATGTAGGACTTTATTGTGTGATTTCGGTTGATGTTAGCTGGTTGGGCCAGGCTTGGTTGGTGCTCATTGTCAAGGCGAGCTATAAATCATGTTCAGGCCGTTCAGCGTGTGTTCGTTTGCAAACGAGCCAAGGCCGGTCCTAGGTGAGCATGAGTTGCCTTGCGAGCCATGAGTTAAGGGTTAGCTTTAGGTGCATGCAACAGTGAACCGTCTTGAGCGGTTGTAGGAGCCTAGGACAGTATCATATGTTCATTTTGACTTATTTTCTTATGATTATGTACCTATTTGCTTATCTCTGATTTTAAAGAAAAAATTGGTATTTTGTTGATTACCTTTTATCATGAAGATGCATCACAAAGCTGTCGGAGTAAATCAACACACCAGCAGATAAAACAAATTGAAAAGAACGACTCTGACCAATAAGTCGAGGACAACCGTGAACCGTGCGGGTAAACAAGGCACCAGCAGCACCAGCGGCGGTGACGAGTGACGACTGATCAGCGATGACAACTCCTCGGCGTTGCTGGCCTGGACGCTCACTCCCTCACTGGCCGCCTTCGAGAAGCCGGCCCGCACGCCAACCAACCGACGACGAGGACGAGCGCGTCGCCTCGCCTCGTTTGCGGGCCGAACGCCGGTCGCGCTCCGCCCCAACACGAAAGCCCCCAAAATCCCCCACCTTCTTTCCATTCGTCGCGACGCCCCAAGCCCCCCGCTGCCTGCCACTGCCCACTGCCAGCCTCGAGACCAACTGACCGAAACCGCTTCTCCCCCTTCCCCTTCCCCCCGAATTCTTTTTCTCCGCGACGTCTCCATCAATTCGCCCGCTTCTGCTTGCTACTTCGCGCAACTGCGCAGGTCGTCGTCGCTCCTCGTCCCCTCGATGACCAGAAACGGCCACTGCCTCTGCCGCCGCTGCTGCCGCCGAGCAGTTAGTGCTCCCTGATCTTCTACGGCTCAGCGTCGCGTCCCCAATCGGGCGGTGGCAAGCCATGTCCTCGTCCGACGACAGCGGGAACCCTAGCCCCCCGCCGGCGGCGGCGGGGGCGGGGCCGGCCGCGGCGTGGCCGAGGAGGCGCTGCCGCGACGTGTTCTGGCTCCTGGTCTTCCTCCTCCACCTGCTCGCCTTCGGTGGCGCGCTCGCGCTCGCCGGCCTCAACCGCTTCGGCCACGCCGACCGGTTCAACATCGATCGCTTCACCAACTTCACCGCCGCCCCCCGGCTGCCCGGCTCGCCGGAGCCCGCGCCGCTGCCGCCGCCCGCCGCTGTCGACGTGGCCGAGGAGGTCACGCCGCCGTCCGAGCTGACGGAGACGTACTGGCCGTACTACGGGGCCTCGGGGGCGGTGGGGGCGGCGCTCGCGTGGGCGTGGCTGGCGGCGGCCGCCGGGAGGAAGGACGGGGGGAAGGTGTTCATGCGGGCCGCCGTGCACAGCCTCACGGCGTACCTGGCGGTGGTCAGCGTGCTCTGCTTCTGGGGGAAGCACTTCTTCTGGGGCGTCGCGTTCGCTGTCGGCGCGGCGCTGCACTTCCTCTACGTCATGTCAGTGCTTGATAGGTATAGCTCACCGCTGCTGCATTTTTTTGAATCATTTTATAGAAATTGATAAAACCATACAATTTTGGAGCGAACTTGGACTGCACCGTGTGAGATTGTGACGGTGACACCTTTTAGTGAAGTGAAATTCCGCCAATCTCCTACAAAATTGAAGAAATGTGCTTCGGTTTATAAGAATTTTTGAGGCGGGTGATGCATGTTTGTTTCAATGCCCCTCTCCAATAATTTATTTGTGTGTGCTTGCATGCCTGCGCACGTCAAATGCCAGTGCTTTCTTTGTTGATGTGCTTTGGATTAAGCTTCATTTCAATTAGAAGTGCTAATTGAAGCATGGATTAGTTCTTCTTTAGTTGTTACTCATTAATGTCAAGCAAAAGCTGTATAGATGAATAAGATTATGATGTCAGGAATCTTGACGTTGTTTGGGTGCACGCGTACATACTACATAGTGGACATGGAAAAGTGAGTTGAATTGCTTTTTAGCTGGTTTAGCTATTTTTACAACTTCATTTTCGATGTAATTTTTATTTGGCATGTCTGGACTGATGGTAGCACAGGAATCAAATAAACCCAGTTTGGCTACAGAACAGGAATTGGTTCAGTAGGCATGTCATTAACCTTTGCTCAGTGGAGCAAGTTGACAGATGCTTTGTTTAGATGAAAAATGCATGTTTCTCTAGTTTGTTTTTTGTGATAGTTTTAGATGTACATTGCTTTAGAAGATGCAAAAGCCATCAGTTCATTTGGAGAGAAGTTAACACAGGCATTGGGTGTGCTGCACCACAAGAGGTATAGCCCTGTAATACTTGCATACAAATGGTGTAACATGCTATCATGTTTAGCTTGCCAGGGTGTGGCACACCCGACTAGAGTGAAATGATGCCCACTAAGGTAAGAATTTTATGATTTTAAGCTGCAATCAAACGAATGGATTTTTTTAAAGTGTGGATAGTATCCTTTGAACAGAAAATTACTCCTTTTCCCTTTTCCTCTTGGTTACTTTGCTGGCTGCAGCCAGTTGATCTTGTTTTAAAGTAACAAAGGTGGGGCCTTTATGTTTTAGATGATTGCTTTTTGCAAAGGTAAACAACAACAACAACAACAAAGCCTTTAGGTCCCAAACAAGTTGGGGTAGGCTAGAAATGAAACCCAATAGAAGTCATATGCTGAGGAAAAATATTGCCTCCTGGATTCAATAATAAGGTGTTGGGTTAGTTTTCTTATAAATACTAGATATTAAAGAATTGCATGATAAATCTTAATATAGTCTCTAAAATTCTTGCTTGTGCTGCATAATGTTCTGTCCATTAACAGAATTCCTATGTGTAATTGTAGTCTTGTTAACTACCTAATTGATTATTTAATTGTGTGCTTAAATGTTATCCTCATGGGTACTATATTTGTTGCAAAACTGCATATTTCGTTGTTTTGTATGGCATTAACTGGATCATTCCTTGCTAGACTTCCCTTCACAATGCTAGTACTGCAGAAGGCTGTAAGAATGGTCCGAGAACTTCCTGATGTGATGAGAGTAGCATATGCATTTGTAATGGTCATGCTTTGTTGGATGGCATTATGGTCCTTTGGAGTTTCTGCTATTGTTTCTTTTCACATGCCTAATGGTGGGCAATGGTGGCTTCTTTTGGTGAGCGGGCAAGTTTTTTTGTTATTGTTCTGTATCAAAATTCAATGTTTTGTTGTTTTTAGATGTTCTTTAGTAATTTATCTTGCAATTTGCAGGTTTTCTCAGTCAGTTTATTTTGGACAGGAGCTGTCCTTAGTAATACAGTTCATGTCGTAGTATCAGGGATGGTTTTCCTTGTTCTCATTCATGGTGGCCGAACTGCTGCATCAATGCCCCCAAAACCACTTCTTAAATCGCTTCAGTATGCTGTAACAACTTCATTTGGAAGCATTTGCTACGGATCTCTTTTTACAGCAGCCATTAGGACTTTACGCTGGGAGGTTTGTGCTTTTATTTTCTAGATTTGCCCAATAGGCCAATAGTAAATTTTCAATCATCACCTTTGTTATGTTTTCAGATTCGGGGAATTCGTTCTAAAATTGGCAGCAACGAGTGTTTGCTGTGCTGTGTTGATTTTTTATTTCATATTGTGGAAACACTTGTTCGCTTCTTCAACAAATATGCATATGTACAGGTCAGTGACAAATATCTTAACCATTTGGAAGTTCTCAGGATATACAAAAATGACTGTTTTCTTTGTTTTCTGCTCTGCTATGTATATTTCTGCATTGACAATATTTTTCATATAACTACAATGCTTATTCATTTTACCATATCAATTGAAGTCCATATGCATATGTGCTTTTCTTGAATAGGTAAAATATGTTACACATGAATTTAATTGTGTCATGCTGTTGAATATTGATATAAAGTTATCCATGTACTGCATTGCTCACATCACATAGTTTTCACTTTCAGATAGCTGTCGGTGGACAGAGCTTCAATAGCTCGGCTAGGGATGCTTGGGAGCTTTTCCAATCAACGGGTGTTGAAGCACTTGTAGCCTATGACTGTTCAGGTGCTGTCCTTCTGATGAGCACTATTTTAGGTGGGTTAATTACAGGAACTTGTGCGGGTGTTTGGACGTATTTCAAACAAAGTGATAAAGCTATTATGATTGGCTCAACCTCTATGCTGATGGGCATGATATTGGTAAGTGCTTATATGTGTATACATATAATTGAAGTATCTTAGAAAAGGGAACTCTATGTTCAAATGTTTTTCAAATTGTACAAACTCGTAGATATTTCTTGGAGCAGCACAACAGAGCTTCTTAACTATAACCTTTGTTGGACTTTTCCCGTTAATAATTTTTTTGGAGACTTTCTGCATGAATGAGAGCTGCTCTATTTTGCAGGTCGGGTTAACTGTTGTGGTTGTGGAAAGTGCAGTGACATCAATATACATATGCTATGCTGAGGATCCTCTACTAATTCAGAGATGGGATCCTGAATTTTTCGAACACATGTCAGAGGTACTACACCAGCGACTGCAGTACCGAAGTGCACGTGCCCGCCAAATACTGAATGGTCGGCTTGACCATTTGCCAGATAATTAAGCATTTGCACCGCATATAGGAGGGATATATCATCATTTTTTGTCAATTTGTTGGAAGTGCATCAGCCAATTCCAGACGAAAACAAAAGAACAGCAAAAAGAAAAGGCTTTAGATCTTCCTGCCTTTGAGATGTAGATGAAGGAAGCTTCTTTTTTTTTTCTTTTTTTTTTGGTCAGCCATTGAAAAATTACAGGAGTAGAATGAAGTGCCCCAGCAACCTTGGAGGCCTTCAAAAAACAGTATGTTGTTCCCAACCAAGCAGTCACATATGTTTACGCTGGGGTTGATAGAACTGCAGTGTGAACTTATCTTTGTTCCATGTGTATGCAACCTTTTTAGGGGAACACAGGAAATATCCTAAATCCACTTCGTGGCTTTAATGAGTGTAGAAGTGTGACTGTTCGGCGGTCGCTCTTCCTCATGAATGGAATATAGTAGTGTGGCCTCTCATTCACATGCATATTTTGCAAACGAAGAAAATCTTTTCTTTTTTTTTTTCATTTCTAAGCAATCATCACGCAGGAAAAACGCAGGCTTCAGTCTCGATCGCGCAGGCTGATCATTGTATGGCAGCCTCACATGCATTCTCATCGCGGGCAGACGTTTAATGCTGAAACGTGACAACTGATTAAAATCTCATCCCTTGGGACCATGTTAGAGCGTCATCAACGCTCCCTCTAAAACACGGTTAGCGTCCTCTCTATTCATTCATTTAAAAATTCACTATTAGCGTCCTCTCTATTCATCCATTTAAAATCTCTTTACAATCTATACTTATTTAAAAAGATATTTTCTCTACGACAGTCTCTCTATATCTGCTATGGTAATATAAAGAGTCGTCTCTATATGTTAGAGTATTACAAAAGTGTCTTGTGAAGATGATCCTAGCCGGGTCAAAGCCGAATTACCCCGTCGTACCTCGGCGGCCGGACGGGCGACGACCTCATCTCGCCCAAGTCCACCACGCCAAGAACACCGCTTTGCATGTGGACTCGCGCGCCCCCACTCCCAAGTCCCAACATCTTATCATCAGCGAAGAAAATTCTCGCCAATGCAGGTAGGCCGTAGCTTCCTGGAAATGTAGACCTTTTATGCCTTTATTTCAACTACAGGGAAGACGTTGGATACGCTCACGCACGCCGCGCACGCATGAAATCACCTTCGTAGCATACGCTTAAACAAATGGAGATTGGAAGAGCATATGCTAAAATATTGTAACTTTGGGTAGAGAGTGGTTGATGGGAAGTAATCTTTTTACTGTATAGTGTAAAGTGTGAAAAAGTTAGAAGAAAATGATAGAGAAAGAAGGTAATAATAGAATAGAGTGGGAGATGGAGTATCAAATATGGATGCTTTAAGCGCAAGGATCAAATAATCGTATATTTTTTCATCCATTCACTCAAGAATTGTTGCGTCTATGTCGGAGCTTCAAGAGCTTTAAAAAATTGTCTGATGGTGGACTAGTGCTCTTTCACATGCATATCCATTTCTGTACTAGGTCGTAGTTGATAGATCTTGTTGACATGCACAAACATTTTCACACTTTTTTCATGTAAATTTGCACCAAAAAAACATAAAAAAAATCTTTGGAGTCGCACGCTATGATCTCCCTCCCATCTCTTCCTTTCGGCATGATCCTCCTAGTTCCTCCTTGCATCGCCCATTGGGTCGCTGATCCGAACATGGGCCGACCGAAGGGGCTGGCATGTGCGGTGGTTCTCGTATCTTTACGTTGTCGTGGTCACAATTAGAGTGGTCTTGACATAAAGAAAGGGAGGAGGAGGGAGAGAAAAAGGACCTCGTACATGAATTCAAAGTTTTGGGAGGGGGTTCCGTAAATTTTACTGAAAAGGAAATGAGATCCAACTGCTACAATCTCTCCTATCATCTCGACGGCCGCAGCGACACCCTTGTCCCCCAGGCGCTGGCATGCATGAATGATGCATGCACTATAGTTGGCCAAACGGGCCGTGCCAAACGGGCGGCACTAGGCACAACGCGCCCGTAGTGCCGAACACGCACGACACGATGGCGGCGTGCCGTGTGCAAGACGCAAGACGATGCCCGTGCCGTGCTTGGGCCGCCACCTCGGCCAGATGGGCGGCACAAGCACGCAACGCGGTTAAGGTGCCGAGACGACGCGCCCCGCTTCCCCCAGCCGCAGCCCCACCCCCACCTCCCCACCCTCATTGCGCGAGCCCAGCCCAGTGTTCATTGGGGAGGATAAAACCCGCCGATGCGCGACCCTCCGGTCCCCTCTCTAACCCTAGCCGCCCCTTTCCCTTCCTCGCCGACTCGCTCGATCGCTCTCCGCCGCCGCTCTCTCCCCCTCCTGCTGCACGCCGGTCGCCGCCACGACTCTCCGCCATGGCGTGACGGCGCCACGCCGCCTCACCGCCACTGGCGCACCGCCTCACCGGTCGGCCGCTCTCGCTCTCGTCTCTCTCCCCTCCGGCCCTCCGCTACACGCCGCCGCCACGCGCCATCGCCCGCATCGCCGCCGGTCGCCGCCACGCCACGCCGCCGCCGCCGCCATCGAGCTCGATCAATCCCTTCTCCCGGTTTCCTTGTGTTGATTCGTCATCTCCTAGTCCTAGATCCGTTCATCCTCGTCATCTCCTAGTCCTAGATCCGTTCATCCTCGTCATCTCCTAGTCCTTGATCCGTTCATCCTCGACCTCTCCGGTCGATCTGGTGCTCCGGATCCGCGAGGTAAGCTGTCGTTTTGATATTTTGATTTGTTCATTCTCGATCTGTCGATTTGGCTTCTTCTTCTTCTTTGCTTCTTTGCTCGTAGATCCGTTGAGGAACCAGATGGCTGGATCCGTCCGTCGTTGACCTCGCCGGCGACTTCGGTGCTCCGGTTAGGCCTAACCCTAAACCGTTGAAGGAACCAGAGAGCCGGCGATGGACGACGACGACAACGGACACACGGTCAACGATGACCTCCGGATGATGGGGATGCGCGGAGATGACGAGGAAGACCTGGGCGAGGACCGGGAAGCCCTGTTGGGCGGCGAGGGTGAGCCTATCGAGATTGGCGATGGCGGCGGCGAGGCTGGCGAGGGTGCCGGGACGGGATCCCAAGCTGCAAGCACCAGCGGCGGCAGGGGGAAGGGGAAAGCAAGGGAGCGACCTTCCACCTCTGAAGTGTGGACCGATTTTGAGAAGATCTTCAAGGTAATTGATGGTAAGAAGGTAAGGGTTCAAGCTAAGTGCCTCCTTTGCAAAGGCATACTTTCTGCTAGATCAACTGGGGGTACTGGGCATCTGACTAGGCATAGAATTGCATGCATGAAGAAGCATGGTAGATCAAGCATGTCTCAGACCCTACTGCAGTACAATGCTGATGGTACACCTAAATTTTGGGAGTACAATGCTGATGTTGCACGTTCTGAGATGTGTAAGTTGATTGCTAGACTTGATCTTCCTATCTGTTTGGTGAGCATCCCGCATTTGAGGAGTATATTAGGAAATCTCATAACCTAGATTTTCTCTCGTCTCTAGACAAACCACAACTAGAGATATTGCTAAGTATTTCAGTGAGCAACGTTGCAAACTTTTGGAAACTTTGAAAACCAGTGTTAGTTCTATTGCTATAACTTCTGATATCTGGTCTGGCAATGCTAAGGAAGACTATCTTAGTGTGGTAGTTCATTATGTTAATGATAAATGGGAATTAGAGAAGAGGATCATAGGCTTAAGGCTTATTGATGTCTCTCACAGTGGTCAGAACATTGCTGAGCGTGTGCATGGTGTGGTAGCTGAGTTTGGTCTATCTGATAAGACCTTTTCTATCACTTTGGACAATGCATCTTCTAATACAACTGCTATGTCATTACTCACCCCTTTGCTGTCTGGTTATGTTGGTGATTTGTTCTTGCATCAAAGATGTGCTTGCCATATAATTAACCTAATTGTCAAGTCTGGTTTGAAGAGGCTCAAGCCTTATCTTGAGGCATTTAGAACTGCAATTTCTTTTTTAAACTCTTCTAACCAGCGCATTGCTTTATATAAAAGTTACTGCATGGCTATGAATGAACGTCCTCGTAAGTTTGGTTTAGATATGGATGTGAGGTGGAACTCCACCTACCTTATGCTTAAGCACCTGGTACCTTACAAGAACACATTTGATGTGTTCATCCAGACACACTACCCTAGGGGTGAAGGTGATAATGCTTTGCTTTTGACTGATGAACATTGGTATGTTGCTGAAAAAATATTGGAATTCCTTGAACTGTTTTATGATTCAACATGTGTGCTGTCTGGTGTATACTATCCAACTTCTCCACTAATGTTACATCATATTATTCAGATTGCCAAACATCTAAACAATTATGAGAATGATGAAATGCTGAGAAGTGTGGTGGTCCCTATGAAAACTAAGTTCCTTAAGTATTGGAGGGACATACCACTTCTTTATTCCTTTGCATTCATTCTGGATCCTAGAGCTAAATTGAGGGGTTTCAATAGAGTACTCTCTATTTTGTCTAATCTTACACAATCTAATTATGCTGCATACTTAACTTATGTGAGAGCACAACTTTCTGAAACCTTTAACAAATATGACATCAAGTTTGGTGATGTCAGATTGCAGAGGCCTTCAGATCCACCCAAAACTGGTAAGAAAAGGACTAACTGGGATATGATATATGGTGATGATGATCCTATTGGTTCAGTTGGTTCTTCTCCCTCCACTGCTTCTCTTAATCTTTCTAGAAGAACGTCAAAGTGCCTTCTTTGCAAGCGACAAGCAATCGGTCCAAAGATCTCTTGGGGTTGGTTCTGAACTGTCATCATACTTGGACAGTGACACTGTCCAGAAGTATGATGATGATTTCAATCTTTTGACCTGGTGGCATGAGCACAAACTTACATATCCTGTTCTTTCTATCTTGGCTAAAGATGTTTTGACTGTGCCTGTTTCTACTATATCATCAGAAAGTGCATTTAGTCTAACTGGCAGGATTATTGAGGAGCGGCGACGTCGCTTGACGTCTGATATGGTGGAGATGCTGGCCTGCATCAAGGATTGGGAGCAAGGGGAAGCAAGGGCTCAGCACAACTTGGAGGACAAAGAACTTGAAGATGCTTTCTCTAATCTTTATCTTGATGAAGCTCCTGAGAATGCCTGATGGCTGTTATTGTAATCTTTTGTATTGAACTGTGCCCTGTATGGACTATGGATCAGATTCGTATGTAACTTGAACATTTGGAGTTGGAGCTGGTCAGACTCTTTTCCTATCTAGGGTTTTCTCACGAGGTGTGAGTTTTTACCTAGATAGGTTTTTAATGAGGCAGCCATTGCACAACAGCTCAACCTTATATATGATATGAAGCTTGAACTATGTGATTTTGGTCTGTTTTGGTGGTCTGGGTGACTAAGTCTGATATGATCATATGAGCTTAAGTTTTAGTATTTTGAACTTGTGATCTGTTTTAAAATTGTTATCTATTACATGTGAACTTGTGAATATATGATATAATGATATGATATGAGATCTGTTTTAGACTTTTGGTTAGTTTTAGTTAGCTATTTTGAAATTCTAGACATTATATTTGAAATCTGGAACATGAGCTCTCTATTTTGAGATGTTGTTCAGTTTTCGTGCTTCTACTTAAGACGCACGACGCAGTGGTCGGTGCCGTTTGCGCCGCTTGCCGCAAGACGTTAAACTCTTGTAGTGCCGTGCCTGGGCCGCATGGCCGGCACTAGTGTCGTGCCGGCACGACACGGTTAGTTAGCCGTGCCTGATAGTGCCGTGCCTAACCGTGCCGTGCCTCTGCCGTGTGGCACGTTTGGCCATCTATAGCATGCACGCGACCCACCGTATTGGGTTGACCCGCGCCGTGCAGTAGACGGTTTGGCGCTGCCGCTGCGTCGCGCGCTCGCCGATAAATGCGCGCGCGGTCTGAAGCGAACCCGACACCACCCAATCCGCGCTCGCAACCGGTGGTGGTGGTAGTTTCGTTCCCTTTCCCCCTCCTGGTCTTCTTCCATCCCGTTGCCGCAGAGAGAGGGGTTCGCCGCTCCCTCGCCGCCGCGCGCCATGTACCCGAAGCCGGACGCCGCCACCGACGCCGCGCCGCCGCCGGCGACGGGCATCCCCATGAGCAGCAGCGGCGGCGGCACGTACTACCAGGCGGCGGGCGCGACGGCCTTCGCCGTGCAGGCGGCGGCGCCGGTCGCCGAGTGGTCCACCGGGCTCTGCGACTGCTTCGACGACTGCGGCAACTGTAAGCTAGCGATCCGGCCGGCTCACGCGCGCGTCGATCGATCGATCGATACCAACGACGGATTGATGAGGGCGTTTGGGGTTGTGGGTTGTGGTTGTGCATGCATGCAGGCTGCGTGACGTGCGTGTGCCCGTGCATCACGTTCGGGCAGATCGCGGAGATCGTGGACCGGGGGTCGACGTCGTGCGGCGCGAGCGGGGCGCTGTACGCGCTGGTGGCGCTGCTCACGGGGTGCCAGTGCGTCTACTCCTGCTTCTACCGCGCCAAGATGCGCGCCCAGTACGGCCTCCGGGAGGCCCCCTGCGCCGACTGCTGCGTCCACTGCTGCTGCGAGTACTGCGCCCTCTGCCAGGAGTACCGCGAGCTCACCAAGAGGGGCTTCCACATGAACTTGGGTACGTACGTACCCATATGTGCATTAATGCATGCGCACCCGGCGCCACTCGCCTCTCCTCCCATCGATCACCTTTCAATTAATTGAACAATTAAGGGACCTTCGCGATTCCTCTCCGCACGCTCCGTTTGATTCGCGGTTTTGTTTGACTTTGCTCGGTCGAGTTAAAAATATTTTTTTATAGATTATTCAGCATGATATTTCTTTTTTGAGTTTTTTTGGGTTTTTTCTTAGACATTTAAATAATTTTTAATTTTGTTTAATCTTCATATATCTCTTTTAATTTTTTAAAATTTATGCCTAAATTAAACTGAACCAAAATAAACATCTAAAATAATATTTTCTAAATTTTAACATCTCTTTATTTAAATGTTAAAGCATTTGGTTTAATTAAACGGAACCGAAACAAACCGCGAATCGAAAAGAGGGCCGTAGTCTCCTGGATATGTGTGTGTGTGTGAGTTAATCGAACGTATATTGATTTGCTGCCTGGCTAGGTTCCCATGTGCTAATGTTGCTGCCGTCGGTGTTGTGGTGTGCGTGCGTGCGTGCAGGATGGCACGCGAACATGGAGAGGCAGGGGCGCACTGCGGCGACCATGCCACCCCACTTGCATCCTGGGATGATCCGTTGATCCGTCGTCCACCGCCTGCATGCCTAACCTTCGTCACGCACTCGCGTCTCCACGCCATATAGTATAACTCGCGGGAGGAGCAGTAGCGCTACACGATATATAGCAGCGCAGCTAATGCTTGGCGAAATCGAGCATGATAGCGTTGTATTTTCCCCTACGGGATCGTGAAAAACCAGTGTGTTGTAATGCTTTGTGTACTCCATGTGGTACTGATCTTCTAGCTAGCTGATCGTAAGCGGGAACTGATCGAGTCGAATTCTCCACTAGCTAGTTTAATTTACGGTCTCAAGTAATGATCATGCACGTACTGCCTCTCGAGAAAACATTCGTACTGTTTCTACTTGCCACACCGTGTACAAGATTATTGAATTGGCTTGGGGCATTATCTCGGATGAGGGCCGGGAGGATTAATTAGTTTCCCCCGAAGGAACTTTCGAGTGATGGACGAACATTTCTTCTTTTTTTTTTGACAGCCATCGCACATCGGGTTGCCCTTTTCAATTTTTTTTTAAAAGGTTCAAATTGATTGTGTATTCTTTGCCGAGGATGGGTTCACTTCCCTGTTTTAGAGGTACACCGTGGCGGGGGCAGAGCTCTCTCGTCCATGCATTGATGGAGGGTGGGTATATATGACATGGAAAAGTAGGATTATTAGGAGATAGATTTGAGGAACGAAGGAGAGATGAGCAAGAACATAACACTGGTGGATTGGTAGAGGATGAAGAAACGGGAATATACCTGAGGAAAGAGAAGGATGCATGAGGTGGGGAGGAACCGTCAATAACATGGAGGCGACGATAGCTTGGGAGTAAAACGGGGTCAGAGATAAGAACGTTGAAGGGACGTGTGTAAGAGAGAGAGGTATGATTTGAAACAACCCAACAAGTCTACTAAAATAAGCCCTCATCTCAATACTTGGCCCCTTTATTTTAAGGAGGGGCGAACCCATATCAAGATAAATAAAAACTATGAATCTTACAAGTTGAGACTACCCTAAGGAACAGTGCATGGTATGGTGCAGTGCTTATTGGCAACCACATAAAATCAATGAAAACAAACCCAATTAGATCATTTGGAATGGGCTCCATTGCATCGTTTTCATTTTGCTTATCATCTCATTATATATACCTCGCAAAGTTGCTTTGCACTTCTCAAATTATGTTGCTACTTTTGCCTGCCGGTTTCAATCCTGCCACCACCATCCATTGGTCTCTGCACTATAGAAATGTGCCCGATCGCAATGCAACAAAGAATACACACCTACCTTGGCTAGTTAAGAGAGAGCTTGTTGCTGCCATTTGTGCTCTTGAGCTAGCTAGATCGTAAATAGTGTTGTCTCAAAACAATAGTACCTATGAGAGAGAGAGAGCTAGGTTACACGTGTTACGGATTGATTGCAATCCTTGCAAGTTAAATTAATTGATTAATTTTACTTGTTACTTTTTGTAATTGCTGGAGGTGCCATGTGTGCCGATGATTCATGACCTTCTCAACGAGGATTGTGAGAAGGCCGATGAAATCTTTTGAGTGGCATCGGTGCTTGCCATGTCTATGTCTAGAACGGAGGAAGTAAACAACTCATAACCACTTGTTGACTTGACGTGGTAGGCTTCAGTTGGTTGAACCTAGTCTCAAAGTGGATTGGTGGAGGCATGCAAGTCTCAAGTTGTGTCGTATCATGGTTTGTTTGTTGTTTTTACAATTATGCTATATACTTCCATTCCTTGCAATAATTTGTTTGATTACCATCTTTACATTACAAGCCTATCTTTTGATGGAGTGTGTGTGTGTGTGTGTGTGGGGGGGGATGGCGATAGCGGAGCCAACCAATGCGGCACCATGAGCTAGCCACAACAGTGTCCATGTTGTACAAGAGCTAGCACAAGTGAAGCACCGTGGACTTAAGGATGGCAATTGAGCGAGTCAACAATAGTAGCCTAGTTGTGGATTTTTACTCGAATTGAAGAATCTACGCGATGGCCTATACCCATAACTCAATTGGATGGTGGAGAGAAGAAGACCTATGCAGTGTGTTGCCAAGCGCTGCTAGGCCGACAAGCTTGTTGTTGACTATGTTGTTCGTTTGAGCTTATCAATGTTTGATCCACATGGTGTCGTTGATTTCGACCCTTTCTCCTACTTTGTCCCACTTAATCATCCATGTCACCCAATAATCATCCATGTCACCCAACTACTACCGACCCAAGCTAGGGGCTTGGGGCATGGCTGAGGTTGATGGGTCAAAAGTAAGTGCCTTGCAGGGGCCACATTTTAACGGCAGGATAACCTCCGTTGAGCGGGGCTATGGTGGAAGAAACATAGAGGCAATACGACGTCAACCAATGAGGACAAGGCAGAGCCCCATGCGATGGAGCAAGAGCAAGAGAATGAGTATGGAAGGACGATCAACTTAGCAAGAGTTGCGGCAAAGGAGAGTAAAGGAGGGGTGGTGCCGGCCAATGGGTGGGCCAAACCCTACACTCACGTGGTGGTGTAGGTGGGTGAGAGGGAGAGAGATAAATTTCGGAGGGGAGGGACTAGTGCAGTGTACGACCAATTGCCACATCTTCTACACTAGAGCTGCCGCCACCCCCTCTCCTACTCCATCTTGTCTCTTGCCATCTATGGAATAACACAAGCCCCTCTAGCACACCCTCTTTTTTTGGTGTTGCCAACACCACCTCTTTCTCCTCCTCTACTACCATCAGTCCCCTGTCCTAACATCCGTGCACACCCCACACCCTGGATGTTGGTGTATTCTACACCGGGGTGTGCCCTCCGCGTCGCTGATAGGTGGGACTAGCGTCCCAAAACAGAAAGGTGTTGTACAAGGGAACATCAAGTCCAAACAGATCAAAGTCTAGTTTTAGACAAAGGGAAGTTTAAACAGTGTGATTGACGTATGGCGCCCGGCACGCAGGCAGGCGAGCAGGCCCCAGGCGCCGGGTGGCCGGGACGCGTGGCACCTGACGCGTAGAGCCGGGCGAGCGCATTAGGGCAGCAGGGTGCGCGAGGGCCCCACTGTCAGGGACACATGGCGAAGGTGCAAGGAGGCTTGCTTGCTAAGGATTTCTTTAGGATACACCGAATCCAGATCATTTAATGCGCGGGGCTCTGACAACATGATTGCCTCCGCCCCGCCAAGTGAGGTCAGCTACGCCGTGGCCGTCTCTGCAGTCATCTCGCTTCGTACCAGCTACAAGTTGACAAGAAAGGCGCTAGGGGTAGGCGGGCTGCTCTGTCTCATCTGAGCTGTCCCGTTGTCAGAAGCGGCGGCAGAAGCTATAGCAGCGACGACTGGTGCCGAGAGAATGATGGCTATAGTGGGAAGACCATTAATATGTACTATGTAGCACGTTGTAACCCAGGCCAGCCCGGGTATATATAAGGGCTGGGGGTGCATCTGTAAAAGGGTTGAATTCTGCTTCTTTCGGAGGGGGTTGGATCCTAAGATCAAGCCCGAAGAGAGATAGCCAGTTCATACATTGCAAGGAGCTCGAGCAGGACTAGGGCTATTACCCGATCAGGGGGCCTGAACCTGGATAAACTCTTAGTGTCCGTTCTTGAGACAAGAGCATCCGGGAGAGGAGAGGAGTGCCCCGATCGCGCACACCCCCACAGCCTTACCACCGGATTAGGTCTCGGAGAACCTGTCAGCTGAAACACGCCGACAGTGGCGCGCCAGGTAGGGGAGTAGAGATTGGTTCTTTCTTAGAATTCTTCGGTCGGTTCTCTTTTCTCTCAAATCGTCCTCGGCGTGTCGAGGAGCAAGGATGTCGGAGCACGGATCTGAGGGCGAGATCAGCGACCCGCGCCGGAAGCCGCTTAGCCGGCGGGAGGATCTACTAGAGTCAACGTGCCAAAGCAAGGCCTCATAGTGTGTTCATGACAAAGATGACATCCTCACAGTTTCACAAAAATCAGATAAACTCTTCTAATGAGGTGTTTGAGGCTTGTAGGAACGTATATATATATGTTTTATGGTACATATATTTCCTAATAGTAGACATTATTAGATTTTTCCTATTTATATGAAGAGTCACATGGTTGAATATTAGAATTCAATTGTATCTTTCATTGCCGCTATCAAAATGCGGAGATTTCTTGCTTCATGCTATAACAATTTTTAGCAAATGCTTGAATACGCCAAACATATCATTCTGTATCTCTGATTCGCTTGCGATTTGTCAAGGTTTTACTAGTAATGATGCTTGCCCATTTAAAATATAATTCATCTTTTTTTTTAATTCTTGGGTAAGTTTGTACACAAACTTGCACTTTTTTAATGCATGAAAATGTCTCACAAAGATAAAAGTCAGAGTTCAAAAGCAATCATTCCCAGAACCCCACAACTCAATTCCACTATGGCACTTATTTGCAGTGCATTTACAAGTACACTTCTCAGTCACAAATGGCATAGATATACTTTGTTCAGTCTTGCTCTTAGTACTGGCTCTTTAGTGAAAATAATATCCTTTCAGCTTACAAGAATGGATCTGAGTGACATGACTCTGGCTCATGGATTTAACTGTAATCTGCATGTGTTTGATAACTTGTTATACCACTGAAGTTAAGAATAGTGAATGGATTGAAAATATGTAGATTATAAAGGTTACCCTAGTTTAGGAACATTTGACTGTTCAGTGTCCTGTGGCGGCAAAGTGTTCAGTGCAAGCTGCACATGAACATTTGTGCCATCAACTACTGCAAAATTATATGGAGTTGGTGAATCCCGATTAGCTTCACTTGGTCCTTCTGTCTCATAGATCTAAGAACAATAAAAATTGCAAATAAAGTTAGTTATGTGCTAGGCAACTGCTCTATGATATAAGTGTCCAACTCATCAGCTACCTTCTTATATAACTCAGCATTTTCTTGACGAATGAGGCTGATCTTCTTGTATAATTCCATGTTTTCTTGCTGAACTAGACTTCCCTGCAACCAATAAAGTGTTAACAATATTTGTACCAACAATTAAACAAAATGCTTGATGACAGGATACAATGAAAATGGTATAGAACCTTCCGATCCAGTTCATGAATTTCATCAACCATTAGCTGGTCCTGGAAATGGCAACAATATTAGTAACAATATTCAGTTAAGCTTCTTGTAGAAACGAACAATTACAATTAGTATTACGATTAGCAGTTTGACCTTCTTTGAGCGGACACCACGTAAGCTTATTTCCAGCTGATTCTCTAGGGATTGCAGTGACTTAACATTCAACCCACATAGATCTTCTCCCATCAACTGCCTGTAACAGATCAACATGCAGTACCCTTTTATATTGTGTGATATTCATTAACAGCTTGTGATATTGATTGACAGCTAGCTAGATCTTGTTCACTTGGGAGGTTTAGCGGTAGTATTTTCTGCAATAAATATTTGGATCAACATAATATGATTGTATATTATCTTATTCATAAATAGTTTTTAAAAATACTATCTTATTTGTAAATCTATCTACAATGATACTGATAAATGAACATTTGTTGACATCTTGACACAATGAATAGATCGAGTCCACTTCCAAACATTATCAGTAATACTCTAATTTGGCTAGAACGGATTGAGTCCAGTTCCAAACTGTCGACGGTTGAGATAACGATCTCAAGTCGCTAAGGTTCTTTAGAAGTGAGATAGGAGACACGCCGAACAACTACGAACAACAACGAACAGGAGACAGGGGTTTTTATCCTGGTTCAGGCCTCTCGGGAGAGATAATAGCCCTACGTCCAGCCTTTCTTATATATCAGGAGTGATTACAAGAGATGGATCGACGAGACGAACAAGTCTCGGCGAGATTATGGTGTATATCAGGTGCTAAAAGCTAGATCAAGTCCCCTCTACAAGCCGTAGGGGCCTTGTTTATATAGTGCAGAGCAAACCGACCTACCGAGGGAATATCGGGCCGGGCTAACTACGAGATCGTAACGAACTCAACGTGCCAAATATATCCCGAGGCAGATAAGGCATACTCCTAGTCTTGGGGATCACGACTCCTAATCCAATCCGGGAAACCAACGTCCGGGTCTTCACGTAGCCGTGCAGGACTCCTGTTCGAGACGGACTCAAACACGATTCCTTGGCCGTTACGCATCACGCCAGCCAGGAAGCTGTTCGGCAAGATGCATATGGGCCAGATAGAACCTTTCAGGGAGCTGGGCCCTGGTAGGCTGTTTGATTGGGCCGTCAGGGAGTGGGCCATGGCAATGGGCAGTAATTTTATCCCCGACACAAACATTATTAGTAATACTTAAAGAGATTTGAGTCCAGTTCCGAACATTATCAGTAATACTCTAATTTGGCAGGTTTTGATGACTGGATAACAGTGGCAGTGATTTCATATATATGCATGATCCAATGAATGATTTTTCAATAACAGATCGTACAACAATATTTGTAATTAAGCACATTATGGGTTTGTGTACAATGCCATTTGAGGTAATAAGATGGTTTTAAAATACATTAAATTTTAAGAGAAATTTAACTACTTTGTGCCACCTAGTCTAAGATCCAAAGCTTGGTTGAACGGCATCTTAGTAGTTTCCAGCAGCCTATGTATGTGACCAATATGGGCTAGCAGCTACCCAATAGAAACCTACTAGTGATAGGACCAAATTGATCATGTGCTTATTTAAGCTTCAAATATCTACATTTTCTTAGAGCAAAGGAGCTGAGTTCTGAGAAGCTTCCAATAATTAGCTATGTTAATCCTGACTTGTTTTATTCACACTATTTTTCCCCATATTCTCAACAGGATATTGTATTATTTTGGTTTCAAGGCATGTTTAATGGTGAACCCCATTTGATGTCCATTTGTAGTACCCAATATTGTAGCCATAGGGTATGGATTTAAATATAAGAGAGACAAATATAGGGAGAAGCGTGATAATGATTTAAAAGTGGATGAATAGGGATAGGATAGTCCACCAAAGGGTAGTACCATTCGACATGCTTTTATGTGCTCTTATTTATACAATAATAATTGTTACTTTTGAGGGCATTGATATTTATTTAATATTATTTGCAACAGTGCTTGAATTGAGATATAGTACACACTGCTGTTTCTCTTTCTGCACAATCAATCATCTAATGAATAATACATTTGCAACTTTTGCAGGGTTTTCAAACCATACCGATGATTTTCTTGCAAGTTGTGCAGTTGTTGTCTCAAGCTTGCTGCCTCCCTTTGCCAAAACTATCAATATAAAAGCAGAGTTATGCAATTTAAAGAGTAAAAAACGTAAAGCAATAAACATTTCTCACCAAAAAATTAACATTGTGGTTTATTTACTTAACACTGGGGCATGAGTAAAATTTTCGTGCATAATATTTACAGGGTAGCTACAAAACTAAGAGAGATATCATCTCTTATATTTATAAAAATTAAGGCAGGCATATTCCATTTCTGCAATGTTGATAGTGCCTGATTGTTTTTATCTTCAATTAACAGGATGTATTTTAAGGTGATGAGCTGGCTAACCATAAAATTGTATTTAAGTACATACTAGTGCCAGTATACAATGGCGAAGACAACGGTGTAATTCTATATGGTGAATATATAATCTGAAGGAAGACAGCGTTGTAATCCTACAAGTACAAGGTGAGTATAATCAGATGGAAGCCGAACATGTCAGTATGCAAGTAACCCAAATGCTTTTATAGAGGTGAGGGAGGCATTTATCATTTGTTTTCGGATTGCTTTATCTCTACGTCGTGGATAGGATTTTGGTTTTTTTTTTTTTTGGTTTGATTTGTACTTCTTGAATGCATTATGGTTTTCCGGCGGTATTGCAGTTTAGTAATTTGGTGGCTACATTTTGCTGTATTTCCTTTGCAGGATCGAAACGAGGTATGTGAACCGATTCCGCTTAAAATTTGAGTCTCCTATAATTCTCAGATCAAACTGCACACTACTCTGGAATAGTAGGAAAGAGACATTTTGGACTTTTTTTTTGGTAATGAATAGCAATTAATACACTGCCGTTCTTTCGATTGAAGTAATTAATTCCGAGCACTAACATGCTGCCCATTGGACTTGTAATTGGATAACATCTACGAAGTTTAATAAGTGTCTTTTGTTCAGTTGTTCCAGTTCAGCAAATTGCAAATTTTGCTAGTGAAACTGTTTGACAAAATACAAACAGGCTAGGCATACAATTTTCTTTTTAATACTTTTCATCTGCGCATGTTCTGTATTTGGCTTTGGAAACAAGAAAAAGACAAGGACATGTTTGGTTGCTAGCAATAGATTATCGACCTTTGGCCCTAAGTCGTTAAACATGCCCCAAGTCAATTTATAGTAGAGCTAAACATTTGGGGACCGACAAGTTTTTTGTTCTAAGGGTAGGCTAGCCGTTAGTCTAACTCGGATGATTTTATGAACTGTTGGATCTCAGTTCAACGGCCCAGAACTCCTCTCCTCTCCCCTGCCTCATACAATTCTAACCACATCGTCGCCTCCTCCCCACTCATGGCCAGTAGTGCTGCCGTAAGGGCCTTGCCGTTTTGCCCCCGCCCTGGTCGTTGGTGCTATCTCATCCAACCTAAACTGAATTACTAGCGTCGATCCACCTTCCTCCGTCACTCGGTAGCCTGATCCTGCGGCTCCAGCTCTGGTGTCAGTGTCTTGCCGCTCCACCACGATCCCCACCCCACTACCATGTTGCTGCCTTCCTCGACCTTCCTCTAATCCCAAGGGCACAAGGAAGCCCAACCCGAACCCTAGTACGACGGTGGTGGCGGACGGAGAGGATAAAGATGACGACGACACAGGTAAGTTGAAAATCGACTGATAGCTTTTAAAACTTTCAGATTACTACAACTGAGGATTAGCAAACTTGGTACTTCTATTGCGTTGATAATTGAGTGATACACTAGTTCAAGGTCATAACAACTGCTACTAAAGTATCTACTACTTTTGAAAAAACAGTCGATTCTAACTTCATATGCATTTTCGTTTAATGGGTAGCCATTGTTTTCTGGTAAGAAATGTCTTGCAACACCAACTTGTCGTTGGAAGCTCTACAAGCCTTGTATAATATAGTAAAATCTATCTATTATTTTATTAATAAAGTATAGTTATACTAAGCCACCACATTGATTCTAAAAAACTAGAAATTTCCACGTTAATCGAAAAGAAAAGGAAAAATTTACGTTGTCGATTATAGTGTGATCAGATTATAATGACTTAGATTAAAAAAGTTTTTATCAACCACAATAACTAAATAATAGAAATAGGAGTTCATGTCATCTTACAAGGCTAGAACATGAGTCCATATCAAACACAATAAAAACATAAATTCAAAACAAAAAAGACTGTATCAGCTATTAAACTTGCCGTGTAAATACGTATGACACCATGATTGTTACTATAGTAAACTGGAGGCTCGAACAACTAATAGGTTTGTTTGGTTGCCTAAATCACAGTAGTTTTGCATTTAGAGATACAAAAGTAGGGTGTTTGGTTGACTTCTCACCCATCTGGGCCAGACTCTCTAGATCAACCCCCTCCGGGCTAGGCTATGGAGATATGGCCAAATTAGGCGTTTCCCTAGAGCCAGGCTCGCAAGATGCAGTTGAGCGTAGGGCTGGAAAAATAGCTCGTAGCTCGGTTCGGGTTCGAACAAATTTGGCTCGGCTCGGGCTCGGCTCGAACATCTAAATGGCTCGAGCCAAACCTAGTTTTGGGGCTCGTTAAAATAGCGAGCCGGCTCGGGCTCGGCTCGTTTATGACCTAGCTCGGCTCGGTTCGGCTCGTTTACACATTTTGAACACAAAAACTCCTGTGGCTCGTGGCTCGGCTCGGGCTCAGACGAATTTGGCTCGACTCGGACCTCTAAACGGCTCGAGCCAAGCCTACTTTTGAGGCTCGTTAAAATAGCGAGCCGGCTCGGGTTCGGCTCGTTTTTGACCGAGCTCGGCTCGGCTCGGCCCGGCTCGGCTCGTTTCCACCCCTACTTGAGCGCATCGCGCGACTTCACAAGCCCCTAATGCACCCAACGAAACATCTTCTCATCCTAGACTGTTTCAGTTTGTTCAAACAACATCTCTTGAATCCCACCAACTTGCATCCCACCAGTGTGGCTGAGCTGGTACAAACCAGACTCACTTAAGAAGACAACCAAACAACCTATACGACACTTAAGAAGACAACTAAACAACCTATAGGAGATTTTTTTTTTATTCTTTCTTTTTTGCGGAGACCAACTGCAAAAGAAATCCATTCTTTCTTTTTAGTATATTTTTTTCAACACACGTTTATAATTGCTATGGACGCTTGTATGGCAGATCAGAGTCCATAAACCATCTGGAACTGCTCTGTCCGGCCCAAGGTGAGTCCATTGAAAACTCCCAAGTTCCACTCGATTTGATTGTGGTATGGGCCGAATGGCCAATGATTCTCTCTCACACATACACGCACAGAGTGTAGGTTTTAAGTGCAAAAAGCACGTGAATAAATTCGAAAATATGCTTATAATGATAAATTTGCAGTTTCAGGACATCACAGTTCTTTATTTGATCTACGCCAATTGTCAAACTTTTTAGGTGGGATTCACACTTCGTACTTTTGTACTAAGTATGCCATTAACAGTTACATGTCCAATACACATTTTTTTCCGCCAGTAGATTTTCTACATGTCTTAATAATATAATGAACCAACGTTTTCTTAGCTATGACACGTTTAGAATTATCAATGTAAATTATTATTTTAATGATAACACACTAATTATTTTCTCGTAGGAACAATCTTTTCCTTGCCTTATCTCAAAAGAGCCTAGTCAAACTATTTTATTTGGGCAAATTGCATCCATGCCATTATAAAGTTTTAAAAATTGCACTGTAGTTCAAAAACATGCCACTCAGTGGCATTTTTTACACTGCCATACAAAGGTTTCAAAAATTGCATGGTAGTTCAAAATCATGCCACTCAGTGGACATTTTTTTCACTGCCACAATTTTACAACTTTATAATGGTATGCATGAAATTAATCTATTTTATTTTGCTCATCAGAATTTTAGTGGTAAATTATTTTTTCACTGGATTTTACTGATCGAGATTGAATTAATACCGAGATTAGATACTACCATTTCCCCCCTTTAAGACACTAATGTTGGTGCTTTAACTATATTGCTATTTCTATTTGTTTTTGTCAACAACTTAATTAACTTATTGTTGGTTTCATAAAAACCCACTCTTAACATATCAAAAGGGAAAGCTATATAGGAATTATATTTACACACTCATATATATACACACAAGATGAACCACTATATGCTAATTAATCTGACTGGCACAAGTGTTAATTGTAGAGTACATTGAAATATCGTCTCTTTGATTAATGAATATGGTTTTACCGAACCGATTTGTTTAGCATGTAAAACATAAACGTACGTATATATCTTGTGCTAGCAATTAATAAAAGATAACCATCTTTTGTTCGGTGTGGTACCTAGAGTAATGTTTATTTTGAGCAAACATGTACCCCACATTTTATGAGGTTAAATTTTTCCCATGACTTCTACAATTTAATTAGCATGTGTTGTTAGCATTCACTCGGGGTGGTGTGTGTGACGCTTTGTATTCGGTTTACCTTGTATTTATAAACCAAATATTTAATTAGCATTCTGTGCGTGTGATGTTTTTTTCTGACAACTTGACATATATGTATGCTTAATATCTTCTATTAGGTTAATTAACATCACATATTCATTACTAGTCTATAATTTGACATAAGAACTTGAGGACACAATTTAGTTTTCTTGCCTTAGCTATTCCCCGAAGAAAAAGAAACAGCTAGCTATAGATCGATACTGGCGGATATATAATGCAATTAATGCATACATACATATATCTAAGGCTTATGCATATATATAGTGAAATCAATTCTACTATACTCTGAATTTTCTCTCGTGATCAATTAATTCAATCAATCTGTCGTTAGACAGCTTTTCTCTTGATATTGACATCAGAAATTATATATATGCATTCTCCGTTGAAATATTTGAAGAACATAAAATTAATGCAATATCATTGCTCCATCCTCAAGCTGTACATATAGACATATATTTGATGCAAATCTACCGTGTCAATCTAATTAAGCAGCATAATTCTTTTAATTGACAAGAAAATAAATAATATAGTGTGATATATGTTCTTGAGAATTTGAATATATATGGTAAAACTATATATAATTAGTTAGCCGCAAGACTCAATTAACAATTCAATATAGAAGTAGTTCAATTTATTAATTCAGATCCAGATGTAATTAAGTTGTCACGATCTAAAATTTTTTGGCGTGGATATAGTCTCACTAACTTACATGTGAAAACTTCAGAAAGTATTAATTGTGAGTTGTGACTCGAGCAAACCTTAAGTTCCGAGTTCGGATTTGAGACGACCTGCTGCTCGTCCTTGGTTTTGCCATATCGATCTATCATCGACTTCATGCTGGTAAATTACAAATTAATATGTCATTTTTTGTAGGAATATAGTTGATTTTTCAGGAAAAGAAGCCGAAACAACACCCTTTTAATTAAGTTGATTAGATCCATGCAATCTGAGTGGAATAAACCCTGCAAATGGAGAATTAATTGCATGACATGCATGAATACACATGCATACAAATACTATCCCGAAACCCGATATTTCCTGCTGCAATGCACGATATCAATCACATGAAACCGTACGACCATGCTAATATACAAATTAACACAAAGCAAAGAAAGATTTAAATAGACAACCAGGGGGGAAAAAGAGAGATGCTAAACCAAAGACTAGACTTACTTACACAGACGACACCTCCCTCAAAAGAAGAAGAAATCAACCTAATTATCACTCGTGTTCATTCGATCCAACATGTATCATAGGCATTTTATTCTCTTCTTTTTCAGAAGCATAACATTATGTCCGTAAACCATATAATATGTGTGTGCATACATACGATTTCTCACCAATAAAAGCTAGCTCCTTATCAAAAAGGCGGGGAACCGAAAAAATCCAAACAAGAGAGATTACTAAGAATACATATATATATATATATATATATATATATATATATATATATATATATATATATATATATATATATATATATATATAGCAATAGCAATTTCTTCCACCAAAAACCCAACAGAATCAACACTGAAACTAATCAATCATAACCGTACGTAAGTAGGCGAACATATATGCTATACCTGGTGCTGGAGTACTCGTAGAGGCGGCCGGTGCTGGAGAAGATCATGAGGCCGACCTCGGCGTCGCAGAGGATGGCGAGCTCCTTGGCCTTCTTGAAGATCCCGTTCCGCCGCTTCGAGAACGTCACCTGCCGGCTCGTCGAGTTGTCGATCCGGCGGATCACGATCTTCCCCCTCCCCATCTCTCCCCCACTCTCTCTCTCTCCCCCTCTCTAGCTCAAGCAGCAAGCTGGCCCGGCACAGAGGCAGCAGCGAGCTAGGAGGAAGCTGGCTGATGCGAGAGCGATCTGTGAATTAATGGCAGTGAATTGAATCGATGTGCCAAACAAGGTAAGGGGGAGATCTAGGAGCCGGGAGGAGAAAGCAGAAAGGTTTCCTTAAGGGAGGAGAGGACGGGGAGAGACGAGAGACTAGCTATATGCTGCCAATTAAGTGCTGATTAATCTGTGCGTTTGTGGGAGAGGCTTTTCTTGGTGGTGGATGCAACTCCTGCAAGTGGACTTTCCTCTATTTGCCACTTTCTTTATTTAGCAAGGAAATGGGGGGAGGTGGGAGCTGGGAGAGAGAAGGACAGCGCCCAATTGGCTAACCCTGATCGTAGCGGTTAGTTTATTGGTTGGTGTTAGTTAAATGGCAGGGGGGAACCTGGAGAAGCTGATCGAGAGAATCGTTGCACGCACGAAAGCTCGTGGTACGTACCCCACGAAGCACTGGATGATGATGTGCTCGCTCAATAACATGTATGCGTTCGATTTGGCATTTCAGGTCCCATGAATTAATCCCAAGTCTTTTTTTTTTTAATAAAGGGCGGAAGAACTGACGTTTATTGATTAAAGTGAAGAGGGTTACAAAAATGGGGGAACAAGCCCTCCTCATTGGGCTGCATTATTTAGTTAATTATAAAAAGAGCTCTTGCGGCCATCCACAACCGCACGTCGTCGAGCAAGAGTTGGAGGAAGATGAGACGTTTCCGGTCCGCTTGTCTGAATATGCAATTATTACGCTCAATCCAAAGATGTCAGATGGTTCCGGAGACCAGCAAGAGAGTGCCTTGCTGTGGCCTGACCTGAAGGATAACGTCTGCCCACCACTGAGTGAAACTAGTGGTGTTCCTCAAACTGTCTGGCTGGAGAAGGGGTGTTTGTTTGTTGTGCGAGCCAGGACTAGATGAAGCGGCTTAACTCGTAGTCTAAGAACAGGTGCTCTGGGGTCTCCAGGTTGCGACTGCACATGGGGCAGAAGTAGTTGTTCGGTATCTGCTGTCTCATTAAAGCGTCTGTTGTGAGGACAATATGTGGAGGAGTTGCCGAAGGAAGAACTTCCACTTCGATGGCGCCCAGTGCTTCCAAACCAGCTAGAGGTGGGGCGATGCGCAGCGACCAATGAATTGCAGCTTGTAAGCGGAGCTCACTACGAAGGTGTCATTCTTGATGAAACACCAGGAGATAGGTCCACCTCATCGTGGAGAGCGTGATGTGGGAGACCCTGAGGAGTAGTGAGATGAGCTTGGGGATCATCTACAGGCCGTCAGGTTAAACTTTAGGATGGAGAGCCAGGCTGCCCCATCCAAAGCCCCCTTGACAGATTTTGTTCTTCCAAGATCCGAAGTCTTTAGAATGCGAGGCTCTTTAGCCATCCTTTGTCCCTTGAGGTACCTGTATATAAGTTTTAAGAGGGTGTTTTGCAGCATTGAAATTATTTGGTTATCGCTGAAACTATACTCTGATCAATAGCTCCAACAACCCGAAACTAGATTTGTCAATGTGCATCTTATGTCTTTGAGATTATGAACAAACAACATAACTAAGTTATAAGAGGTACCTATATATAATTGAAACTATACTTTGACCAATAGCTAGCCTCAAAATCCCAAAACTACTAATAGATACTAAATTTGCGAATGTATATTTCGTGACGTTGAGATCATCAAGAAACAACATAAAAAACAACACTAAACAAGGTAGTTAAATAACTTAAGCAAAAAAGTTGCACATAATTAAGCCTAAATCACATCGATCCGTTGGTCAAGCTATATGTAATGCCTATATATGAAAAAGTGATACTTCCTAATACCTCCTTTCATTTTTTGTGTACCTTGTGGTACTACCATATGTAGTTAAGGGTGAAAATGGTCTTACTCTTACTCCTCTTCACCTCTCCTCTCTCTCATCCGTCAACAAGCCACCAACTATTGGCCATTCGCTGCTACCCTTTATGTGACATTGGCTCAAGCCGGCCTTCCATGTGCATGCTGATGCCCCCACTTTGTCTTATGGCCTATGTCTAATTAAGCGCTAACTGAGGAGCTTTGCCGCCACGGGTCATGGACCTATTGGCTACCTAGCGTGTGGCTCCAATGCTGCCTCGCGAGCCGCCGTTGTTCATGTATTGCCATATCCTGTGAGTCACCACCACACACATGTAGCTCATTGGGCTACCAATGATCTACTACTACCCACTCGCCAGTCGCCCGTCGGTGAGAGAGAGATAGGCAGGTGCGATTAGTTTTGCTCCAATTGTACACTAGATGAGCGTTTAGATTTGATTTGGTACCTCATATATACATGCATGCAGGTGCCTTGTGGTACTAGTATATATAGTTTTCAATCAATGATCAAACTGCAGTCTAGTAGTGGCTAGCTAGTGACACACTAAAATGCTTGCAACTGCGGAATTACTGTCCTAAGATTCAATAGAAACCATCTGATTACCGGCTAATCTTAGTAGATGTATGATGCTACCATGCATGTTTTTTTTAAAAAACTTCTCATAGCAAATTAATTCAAATGAACAAAAGATTCAGTGACTGCCAAGGCTGAGGACATGTACACACAAAAAAAAAAAAAAAAAAAACAGGAAAACTGCCACTGGAGCCAAGCGAAAAACCTAGCAATACGCGCGCAGAAGATCATACGTTCATACGTGCGACGAGGTTGGTTTAGCGTGCCTAACAAAGCTCATAAAAAGCGGTGTTAATTAAAAATAGGGAGACGGGTGGAGGAGATAATATTGTTGGTGCCCTAGAGACGGGCGATGGACTGATATAGGTGCTCGTGCTCGTGGTGGTGCATGTCGCCGCCGCCTGCCGCACAATTCACTGACGCGTGGACGGAGGGATCCCTTGCATCAACCGTTCAGTCGATCCGTTCACATGCATGCATGTAATTGCATGTAACTATGGCTCTGTTTCTTTCAGCTTATGATCGGATTATAAGCTGCAGTTTAAAATTTGTCATTTTTGTAATGGTTATATTTTGAAATATTTTATAGTTATTTTTTTGAAACTTTGCACAATTTATCTCAAAGATCTCAAAAATATTTTTTTCATAATTTTTTTGGCCCTTTAAATCTTCTATAAAACACCACAACCTTTTCAGATTATAATCTAACCGCCGAAAGAAACACAGCCTATATATGCTCGTGATCAGCGCGGTCTTTGATTCTAGAGAATTATATATGCAAGTCCATTTTAGTTTTTTGTATTTTGTATTTTGTATTTTTGGTTGTAGTTTGGTTTTGGTCGTAGTTGAAAAGATTGATTACCTTAAAAAAGAGGTAAAAAAAAGCTAAAAAATTTATTCTTTTTAGATCTTTCAGACAAACGTTACAAAAACTTGAATTTTTTTAAAAAACGTTACACCGAATGATTTATAAAACATAATAAAATTTTAAACTCAATCAAAATAAAACTAAAACCGCGAATCAAAGAGACCTAAGTGAGCACTCAATGTCTAGGCAATGATTCAACTGATGTTTGATGATGTCTATAGACTCATCCAGTATTTCATTTGTAACTACAACTTTATATACACATCTTGCCATGAATCGTCTCCGTTTGCATGTCTTTATAGACCAATCGGGTCTTTCTTTAAATATTTTATATCTATTATATATATAAACGAGGGGAAAAATTAAGAAGCCACCACGTTCGTCCACATCATCCAAATTATTTCAGCCGTTCGATCAACGGTGGGAACAAATTATAATGGCCAAGATCAATCAAAGAAATTCTCACATAAATCAAGAAAAAAAATAAAAGATCTATGCCGTTGATTTTATGGGGCCGGATTAAAACGGCTTAGATTAAAAGAAGAATATTAGAAATTTGGATTAAATACTAAAGATGATATAATATGGTTATTTTATCCGTTCAATCAACTGTGGGACCAAATTATAACGGGATAGATTAATCAATGAAAAAAATAAAAGATCTATGTGGCTTAGATTAAAACAAAATATTAAAAATTCATATTAAATACTAAAGTTGATATAATATATTAGAGATAAACTCTAAATCCGATCTGATATGTTAGAGATAGATTATGAGTTAGAGATAAACACTATATACCAAAACAAATCTAGCCGCGCAAACGCGCGGGCCACCTCGCTCGTTATACATATAAAGGAGGGGAAAAAGAAGCCACCACGTTCGTCCACATCATCCAAATTATTTGAACTGTTCGATCAATGGTGGGATCAGATTTATGTAAATCTAGCGGTCAATATTAACCTCTATAACAAACTACTGAAACTGATATATATATATATTAGAGATAAATTCTAAATCTAATCTGATATATTATCTATATCTTAAGGCGCAGACTTGGGGACGGACGTCCGACGCGCGGCGGCGCGTCGGACGCTGCCCCGGCCCAGCCAAACACATGGGCACCCGCGAAAAAGGAGAGAAAACCACCCTGTTTGCATGCATGCGCTCAAGAAAAAAAGGAGAGAAAGCCACCCTGTTTGCATGCATGCGCATGTGCGACGAAAAATCGGAAATGCTTCCACGCACTCAACACCATATTCGTGAGAAAGAGATAATATAGATCTTACAATGAACTCGGCATACTAAAACAATGAAAAAATACCTATTGAAACAATGAACTGAGACTACTAAAAGCATTACGAAACAATCAAAAATTAACTAAACAAGGGGGAGACAAAAGGAGAGAGGAAAACTGCATAAGTGAGAGAAAGAGGAAGGGAGAGACCATAAGAGAGAGGAACAATCACCCTTAACTAATGAAACAATGAAAAATGACTATCGAAACAACGAACTTGGCACACTAAAATAATGAACTTGACCTACCGAAACAATAAGAAACGCCTAATGAAACAATGGAAAATGACTATCGAAACAATGAACTTGGCACACTGAAACAATGAACTCGACCTACTGAAACAATGAGAAATGCCTACTGAAACAATGAGAAAATGACTATCGAAACAATAAGAAAATAACTATCGAAACAATATAAAATGACTATCGAAACAATAAACTTGGCACACTGAAACAATGAACTTGACCTATTGAAACAATGAGAAATGCCTACTGAAACAATGGAAAATGACTATCGAAACAATGAACTTGGCACACTGAAATAATAAACTCGACCTACTGAAACAATGAGAAATGCCTACTAAAACAATGAGAAAATGACCATCGAAACAATGAGAAAATAACTATCGAAACAATGTAAAAGGACTATTAAAACAATGAACTTGGCACATTGAAACAATGAACTTGACCTATTGAAATAATGAGAAATGCCTACTGAAACAATGGAAAATGACTATCGAAACAATGAACTTGGTACACTGAAACAATGAACTCGACCTACTGAAACAATGAGAAATGCCTACTGAAACAATGAAAAATGACTATCGTAACAATGAGAAAATGACTATCGAAACAATGTATGAAACACTGAACTTGGCACATTGAAACAATAAACTTGACATATTGAAACAATGAGAAATGCCTACTGAAACAATGAAAAATGACTATCAAAACAATAGAAAATGATTATCGAAACAATGAACTTGGCACTGAACAGTGAACTCGACCTAGTGAAAAAATAAAAATTGCCTACTGAAACAATAAGAAATGTCTAATGAAACAAATGCCAACTGAAACAATGAGAAATGCCTAATGAAACAATCATCCTTGCGTGATGGAACAATTCTTGTAGCCTAGTGCAACAATGTCAAAATCTTACTAGAACAACGCCGCAACAACTGTCCTTTCCTGTTGAAACAATCCCCAAACCTTACTAGAACACCGAACAAAAGGGCGCTGCAACAACTACCCACGCATATTGAAACAATTTCAAAAAGCAAACACCAACAAAATGCAAAAAATTCTTACCAGGAACAAAAAGGGAACCACATCAATCCCCCTGCTACTGTACATCTTCCTCCAGAGCCACCATTTGTATAGTTTTCTCCATGAACCAACACTTCCATGATAGATCTGAGAGAGAGAAGAGAAGAGGTATAGAGATTGGAGAGGGAGGGAGGGAGGGGGGGGGGGAGAGAGAGAGAGATGAGATGAGGAGGAGGAGGAGCTCCATCATCAAATCCTCCACAGCGAGAGAGAGAGGAGCTCCAACATGAGCTCCTCCATTTCTGCATAGAGAGAGAGTGAGAGAGAGATAGACGGAGGTATAGATAGAGAGAGAGAGGAACATGAGGAGGAAGAGGAGGAGGAGGCGGCGAGGGGCAGCCGGCGAGCTAACTTCAGCGTGTGGAGAGAGAGAGAGAGCGAGGGGCAGCCGGCGAGCTAGCTTCAGCGCGCGGAGAGAGAGAGAGAGAGGAAGAGAGAGGATAAGAAGTTGTATGTGTGGCTGAGAAATAGCTGTGAGTGAGTGATGGAGAGAATGAGAAAGAGAGGAAAGAGCCCACGCTGCGTTGGGCCGTGCGGGCGTCCGACGCGGGTCGGACGTCCGCATAGAAGCATTTCCGATATCTTAATACAAATCTATTAATCCTAAAATCTAGAAATTTCCATGTTAATAAAAAAATAGTAGAGATTCTCATGTTAATCATATAAAAAAGAAAAAATCTACATCGTTGAATATGGATATTATTATGTAAATCTAGCGGTCAATATTAACAACCTCTATAACAAACTACTGAAGCTGATCTATATATTAGAGATAAACTCTAAATCTAATCTTATATCTTAACACAAATCTATTAATCCTAAAATTCTAGAAATTTCCACATTAATCAAAAAATAGTAGAAATTCTCATAACGAACTACTGAAGCTGATCTATATATTAGAGATAAAATCTAAATCTAATCTGATATATTATCCATATCTTAACACAAATCTAGCCGCGGTCACCTCGCTCGTTAAAAACTAATCGAATATATGCTGCTAAGATGTGCATCTTGCAGATGGAGCCGTCATGATTTGGAAGTTTGCGGCTCATAGTTGTTTGGAAGGGGCAGATACGTCTAGCTGTAGTATATATGTGCATGCGTCACTACGCAAGGTCCTTAACATTTAACAATCAGAACTCCAAAGACCAAAAAGAGATAAGCGATTCCAAAGTTAGCACCGGCACGATTCTCAGTCTATTTCTAAATGAAGAAAGACGACAAATTAACCGGCCTGATTAGTTCGCCAGATGATACGATTCGGTTGATTTGCATCTCTGGTTCGAGCTTTATTAGGTCCGCTAATTTGCAACTTACAAGCTTTAATTTTATAGGGAAAAAAAACAAAGTTTCGGCCGCTAAGTCATTTGACGTACATATAATTCTATAAGAATGAAAGTGAACAACCTCAGTTTCCACCACTAGGCTAGTTACGATCGCATCCGCGCCCTTGCTTGCAATTAATTTGTATGTAAGCTCAAAACTTAACTAAAATATGTGTTCTTTTTTTTTTGAGGAAAACTAAAATATGTGTTCTAGCTAGCTATTTGAAGAGAGTAATGTACTTGTACGTAGTTTTGTGTATCAGTTAAAACTACAGTCGGTTGGATAGCAAGATATATGACATTCACGTAGCTGCACCGGAAATATATATTTTTTTGTACTAATACCGGAAATATATTCGATGATGACCAAGGCTCGTCCCGTCACAAATCAGATTATTCGCTCCATCTGAAAAAGAAACAGCAGCAAGATATATGCCGGTAGCGGTAGCGGTAGCAGCAGTAGTAGTAAAGGTGCACTATCCTCTTTGCCGGTAATAAAGGTTTGTGAGTTAGATCTCGACGGTGGAGACATGGCAACGAGAGTGTTGGTTCTGTATCATTTGTAAGAAAAAGAGGTGTGCATATGGATCAACGGGGGAGACTCTAGTGCCTAGGCAATGTAATTTACGGCGGTGGCCGAGCAAGGTGGTCTTTCAGATTGCAACTCGTTGTTCTAGGTCATGGTGGATTTTTGTGCTTTTAAAGTCTTTGTTACATTGGCCTTTCGATCTATCTCTTCAAATGGCCGGAGGAGTTGCTTAGGAGATCTCTGTCCTCGCAAATGTTCTTCATCTCTGTCACCAACATAGCGAGGGGGGTGGATCATCTTTGTCAGTGCTGCTTTTAAGTCCTTTAGGGACTTTGTTGTAATTTTTTTGTTGGTATAGGATCTAGATGTAAGTTGGCATATGTTTTAGTAATGAAACTAATGGACTCTATATGAAAAAAAGAGAAAAGGTAGATGGCTATCCAAGAGATGAGAGTAGCTAGCATGCATGCATGCGCGCATACACACATACACACACATATGTTGTAACACATTTGAAAAAATTATTTTAACGTTTTATTCTTTGTTTTTATCTTATGAATAAATCAAAGTAACAACAAACAATATATTAGCCATCGATGTGATTTATTTGTATAACATTGTTCCTTTGTTTCGTTTATAAACCACAAAACCTTATCTATTTTCTCTTTAGCAATACTATTCCATCTCTCTGTATATTGACCCTACTTGTTTATCATGCCTGTACTAGTGACAGCATGTTGCGCATATCATAATGCGGATAGTACCTTTTGATGAACATTTATCTGATACTTGTCCTAAGACACCGAACACCATTATTTGACCTAATAAGATACTGCCCCGTCTCCTTCGCGCTTTTCTTTAGCACTAGCAAAACAGATTATATCAGAATAGTAGCACGTAGGCCTAACAAGGCCACACACACAATAATCAAAACGCCATGCTTTAACTAATGAATTATGTACGTACCAGTGGCTGAAAATTGTTCCGAGGATCCATGAAATGACCATGGCTTGCCCTACCATTTTGTGAACGGGAGCTGGGAGCAACAGCATAACTCGGAGAAACCGAGCACCCTCGAATCGAGGATATGCCGTACATCGACCATTGGGATGAAAGGGGATCGGGTGATGTGACGGCCATACTGTCCTGCTTTGCTGTACTGGCCAATGAGAAACGGGAGAGTTTTGGCATGGTTTCCCGATGCAACAAGATCATGCATGCACACCCACCTGATCAAAGTACGGCATTTTATTTTTTTGTGTGTAAAAAGTGCTCCAAGTTCTGATCATGGTGGGCATGCCAAGAGAAAAGGAGAGATATTGTCGATGCAGAACCTACGGTTGGAGATTCGGGCCTATTCTTTTCGATGTTGAGTAAATTTGAGTTTTACTGTAGCAAAAGCTTTGAGCTCTCAAAAAAGGTCTAAAAAAAGTTGAGAAAATAATTAAAAATAGTTTTTAAATCTTCGATATAAACACTAAGAGTTTTGAAAAAATCGTTACAAATTATTACAACAAATAGGCTATATAAAAATAATAAATTTTGCTACAGTAAAACTCACCTTTACGTTGAAAAGAACAAGGCCTCGGTCTAAAGGGTATATATGCATCGGCTTATATTTGACTTTTTAATAATATTTATGACATTTGTCTTGATATGTAAGAATGTTACAATTAAATTTTCATGAGCAATTGGAGCATCAAAATTCAGGAGAAGCAAGGTAGAGACTAGACATGATATTTATTAATTCTACATATAAGGAGGTAATATAAGAACAATCTTACGTTACACACAAATGCGATATTATATATATGGTGGCATTATATATGGTTTTGATTTAGCTTCATTTAGGATAACATCTATATGATTACACTACACATGTTAACATGTATATATAACATGTTGACATGAGCTATTAAATTAATTGAAAGGAATGAGCATCTTATATTCATTTTAATGTGTTGTAAATTAAAGGGCTCAAAAGAATAAAATGTGCCTTTGTTGATGTCCATTGTTTATAAGAGTTTCCAAGTCAAATCTAAGACATGTTAAGGGCAATATTTTTTGTTATTCAGCTATGACATTTTGATACAATGGATATGCATGATAACTTAAACCATTACTATTGATCTCTCAAAGAACATACAATTTTATTTTGGCTTATTGTAGCACTATATATATATATATATATATATATATATATATATATATATATATATATATATATATATATATATATATATATATATATATATATATATATATATATATAGAGAGAGAGAGAGAGAGAGAGAGAGAGAGAGAGAGAGAGCTTAGCTCTTACAATTTGTAGGTACAAAGTTACCATCCTATGACTATCAAATATCACATCACAACTACCCAAATAGAAACCATACTACATATGTGTCACTATGCTACATATTTTAACTGATGAATCGTTTAATGAAAGCAATCATTACATAAAATATAGTTTAGATCATAAAGTCGACTAAGATAATCTAGGGCGAGTAGCATGCGTGCGGGTCCATCAATGCTATATTTTTTTAATGCACGCCTAGAAAGTTGTATAAAAAATTAGAATCTCGCCGCCCAATATCTATAGTAGTGACACGAATGCACAGCAACGCACTCCATCAATCAATCAAAGGAAAATTAGCAACATGGTGCTGATATTTTGTTGAATTTGCTCAAAGATACCAATTTTCATGTCTTTTCTAAAACACACTACTAAATCATCGCTATTTGCTAAAAGACTCACACTAGTTGAACAAAGAGATTTAAATATAGAAAAAATAAAACGAAAGCTCTCATCCCAAAAATCTTCAATCACCTTATCTGCTCCAAATCCACCTCTTGTGGTTTAAATCAAAGGGTAAAATAGGCTTTTAATTTATCTCCTCTTTTAGCTAGAAAATATTTTAATGGACATAATATGTGTTAGCAAATAGCCATGATTTAGCAATGTGTTTTTAGCAAAGGCACCAAAAAAATAGAGTCCTAGAAAAAAGTGATGCAAATATGTTGCCATAGCTAATGTTTACATTAATCAAGAAAGGCAATGCCTCAAAATGTCTATATTGTTTAATGCTTTATAGAGATCCCTAAATATCTCAATGGTGGGGTATTTCAATTTCTTGATGTTTTATATGTTATAGTACTAGAAAGAGTACCATAGTTGGGGATGATAATTTATTGAAGCACAAAAACTATGAATAAATTTTTCTTTGGTTTTATTTTTAATATGACCACTTTCATTTTGTTAATGATCATAATGATGATCTAAAACTGAAATAACAAGAAGTGTTTCATCGAATTAATTTTTCACGATGAAATGTCAATATGAGAAAGGAACTAACTACTTAAAGTTTATTTTGAAAATACATGTTTTTGTACTTCATCTTGCTAGGTAAATTATAATTTACAAGCATATATATACTTGAAAATAAGGTTAGCTATGACATTAAAAGCACCAATTAGAAGCATAATGCATGCTATCTTCCCAATAAAAAGTGAGCATTTCATTGACACAAAATTAAGGTGCATGGTGAAAATACGTACACGATTTAAAAGCTAATGAGAACTATTTTTCACGCTGAAATGTAAGATTGCTTGATATCCAAGTGGATGTGGGTGGCCTAGATATCATTTCTAGCATGTGTCAAATAGCACTCTTGGTTACAATGAACTTTCTTGGTCCAAATTCGACCCCGGTCCAACATCCAAAGAGAAAACAAAACCAAAGTGCGGAGCCCAAGTTCTGCTATGGTAGTATTGCTAACATAATAACTATTAAAATCTTTTCTATTTAGGGCAATATAATTGAAATTCTCAAAGATCACCAAGTTGGGTATTAGTTTATGAATAGTGATACTGCACCATATGGATCATCCTCCTATACATAATTCTTCTAATTTATCCCTATCTGTAATATGCTGAACTAATGCGTCCCTATTCTTTTAACATAACCATTTGTAATTTCTAAACTCTCACAAATTATTTAGACCATCTCAATGGTAGTTGGATTGTACCAATGATATGCATGTGTACATCATGCCATATTTTGAAGCTCGAGCTAGCCTATAAAACCCAAGAAGATTGATGGAGGGCTAGCTCACTGATTAAAATTGAGCTAAATCTAATGATCACGTACAAAAGAATTTCATTATCTTGTATGTCAATATATGTAGGGATGGTCAAAACATAAATCTTTCAACTAACGCCTACATGTAGTAGATTGATAAAAGAGAAAATTCCATTGTTATCCTTTAAACTTATAGTGAAATCTCACTTAGCCCCTTACATTACTTAATTTTGTAGCCCCTTGAATTTAGTTTGCATTCCAGTGCCAAAACCATTTACAGATACCACTAAATGTAGAGGTAGACGTTAGTTTTTCATTAATCTCTTAGGTGGTTGCCACCATGCGGTTTTTTTATTGAGATGTTACCCACATCACACTACTGCGGATCGGGGCTTCACAAGCGGCCCATCACAAGCGACTGGCTTTAACCCGCTTGCGACCCGATCGCCACAAGCGGTTCGTGGCCAACGGGTGGGAGGGTGGCGGGAAAGGGCATATGCAAGCGGTTCATGATACAAACCGCTTGCAGAGATAGGACATTGTAAGCGGTTCGTATCACCAACCGCTTGAAATAATCTGTAAGCGGTTGGTGATACGGACCGCTTACAGTGTGCTATATCTGCAAGCGGTTTGTATCACAAACCGCTTGCATATGCTTTTTTCTTCCCGCCTAGTGCATTTAACCCCTTCTTCCTCCCCGAGCAGAGCTCGCGCAGTAGCACTGACGGGTCGAGCTGTTCATGCAGGGGAGGTGCTGCCAAAATTTTTAATTGATGCTAATAGCTCCAAATTAAGGTTTCCAAGGTAAGTAAACATGGTCTCAACATCATTTTCATGTGGACATTGCTTATCTTTTTGCATTGGATGTGGAGAAATATTAAATAATCTTGTTTGAATTGAAGGGTGTTTGTTTTGCTATAGCTCTCTCTCTCTTGATAATTTGAGGTAAGATGTAGATCTATTGGGGGTTTTAAGTCTCATATTAGTTTTGTATCCTTTTTTTGATGATGTATAAGATGTTGAAATTAGTTGGTAGGGGTGATTATTTGTTTTAGAGAGCAAGATCTAGCTCTTGCACCGACCGCCTCTCTGTACCGACTACCAAAGAACTATCAGAAAGCACGTCTTCAAGAGTAAACAATCTTCGGGCACATACATGAGCAAGGAAGAACAGGAGGAGGCAAAACGTCTACAGATGGAGTATGACTTCATGAGGGAAGCTGGCCTTGATAACATAGATGCCGCCCGTGGAATAACTGATGATCTTCCAACGGCACAAGTCAGGTGGCCATTTAAGCTGGGCCAGCCGTTGCTAGACCCTAAGGACATACGGAAACTACCGGTCAAGATGCGACGCGCCCATGAATGGTACGAACACAAGTCTGTCAGGGGATATGCTCATTGTTGCGTCTCGTTTCAAGAAGAACATTTGTTTCGAGGGAATGATCAATTGATAAATCTTGATTTTAAAGACTGGTACAATGTGTACCAGGAAGACGCCGTCAACGTGTCCTTCATGACCTGCTGGTGCCTGTGAGTGTCGACTCCACAAGATGTATATATATATCTATACATTCTGCTTGCCGAGAACCCTAATTAATTAACTCAATTAACCCATTTTCTGTAGAATGGAGATACAAAGACTTAGAAAGCAGAAGCCGAACTCGATTGGCTTCCTTGACCCTTGGTTGGTCAACGAGGAAGTCGGGCAATACCCTGGAAAACCAAAGGAAATCCACGACTACGTTGTACATGCACTAGTACAACAACACTACAAGCAATACATACTTCTGCCATTCAACTTTAAGTACGTGCTGATGTTCTCACTAACATCTCGTTCTTATATTGCTTAAGGCACCTGATGGCACACTATATATTGTTTAATTACATTCATAACTGTTGCAATATATAAATAGGTTCCGCTGGATCCTTATAATCATAAGGCTTGACAAAAGCATGATCATCGTCCAAGACTCACGGAGAAAACCGCAAAAGGAATACCAGTGGATAATTGACCTCCTTAACAAGGCATTCCTGAGCTTTCAAGAGATTCAGAAAGGACGTTTTAAGAAGGAATTCGATATCAAGCTAAGCGACTGGGTACGCTAAAACGATGTAATTGCCCTTTGTCAATTAATATTTTTTGTTATTACTGATCTGTAATTGCCCCGCATCGACCATAGGTAAAACAACAATCTGCGGAAAACAACCTATGTGCCTAGTATGTGTTCCACTATATCCAAATGATGTGCCACGGCGAGTTTGAGCCTCAAACTCCTGAAGAGGTTCGTATATATATGCACGCAACCATGCATCTAGCAACAACTTAATAACGTTCTTATGTGCTCCATTAATTTACATTATGGGTGCACGTATTTATTTATTTTTCACTTTAATTGAATTGGCAGCCCGACATGGATAAACATACTGAAGTGTTACCACATCATCGGGTGCTCGCATTACGAGAACAACGGTTCGGCTTCATTCTCGATGAGGTCATTAACCCCCAGGGCGAGTTCCATTATCGAGATCCATATTCGAACACGAACGAACTAGGGACGACTTCTATGTCGTCAAAGAGCGTTAAGAAGAGTACCGCAAGAAAAAAATGAACTGTTTTGTCCATTTTGCACAATGTATATTAATTATAAACTTTGTAAATTTGGCTGGTGCATATAAAGTGTACATTATTACATGTATTATCTAATATATTTAAGCTTGTTTGATCGCTAATTATATGCTCGTCCTATATGTATTTAAATTTAAACGACAAATAAAAAATCTCCTGCCAAATATATATTTAAATATCTATTTACGCTACCGAAAATGAAATAACCAGTGGCCATTAAATCAAGACGTTCGCAAGCGATTCTTGAACCGCTTATGAGATGATCTCGCAAGCGGTTCGTGGCTTCAACCGCTGCAGAGAGCCCCACGTGGCTTCCACGCCCGCCGCGCCATCGCCCATGAACCGCTTGCAGAGGGGCTTCACTAGCGGCTCGAGCCGCTTGTGATGCCGTCGAACATCGATCATGATTGCTGCAAGCGGTTCTAAAACCGCTTGCACAGGCCTTACGAGCCGCTTGGCCTACCCCGATCCGCAGTAGTGTCACAGCCCTCCCCATCATTTTAATCAAAAAGTATCAAATTCAAATTTTCAAATTTTTAACCTTCGAGAGTTCTAAAATTTGAATATTTTAAATTTGAATTCTCACATGTTTCATAATTATAAAATTCGAAACTGGTGTCTCAATTTTTGAAATTCTCAATACTTTAAAATTTGATTTAAAATTTTTAGTTTATTTAAATAATGAAGTTGATTTTTAAAAGAAATCTTTTTTAAAAAATAGGGACCTGCACACAATGCCAAAATTTAAACTCAGGGAGAAAATTAATGCCAAGCTTGTATATTTTAGGTAGGTCCATCCCTCGCCATCACGATATATAAGATTATTTTTACGGCTGGGCATACTACTAACAGCATCATATCCCAAATTGCATGCGTTTTGCTTGACCGGGCGGATTAATTAGCATTAAATGGTGCTAAAGCTAGCTCGGCACAGAGGATCTTGGGCGAAAAATCATTGGCTGCGCCTCCATAGCCGCCTTCCTTCTTGTGTTCCCTGGAGAGATCATCTACACGCATGCCCTTTCCAATCACCAAGCGCATGGGAACTTGAAAGGAAACAAAGTTCTTGGTTAGTGGTGAATCACATCATCCCATGTGAGCAAGCATATGGTCGTGTCCTAGCTAGGCCAATGACCAAACGAGGATATGACTCAGCACCCCCCCTTAGAAACAAGAGAGAAACATGACTTCGATCCTTACCTTTTTGCCACGTATTAGCACTAATTAATGGAGTAGTACGTACTAGTACTATACTTGTACTCCAGTATATATAAATTTATAATCTAATTAAGGGTAAACCGATCACAAGTGTCAATCATCAGAGGGACGAAAAGGGCAAGATTCTGGAGATTCGGGCTGCGTATGCGTAGAGCCACTGCCTGAGGCACTTTCCTCTTTCATCACACTGTCTACGTGAGTGCGCAGTGCTACTTGCAGGTTGCCGCTGCAGGTGATGCACAGCCTTTTTTAGGGAAATTGCTGCACGGCGACTTCTCTTTGTCGTCCATCAGATTAACCTTTGGGAAACTGGAAGAGACGGTGGTACGGTACGTAAAGTGACTGAAGCAAACTTCAATGTTGTACTTCTTTTCATTGGAGAGAGACAAATGGAATAAAATATTTTCTATCATGAGAGCGATAATGTTGTAAAACAGTTAAAATATTAAATATCACACAGTCCCATGTACGTACACTGTGAGACTCCGGAAAAGAGGCCTTATTTTGTTATATTTATACATACATACATATATACATATATATACATATATAGTAATATATATATATGTAGTAAAAATAATAGGGGCTCCCAAGGTCCAAGCTCCCCACTTCGTGACCCTCATATCCACTTTGCAAATCGTGCTACTAAACAAACTTTTCTCATCTGAAACCCGATTACACTAGATAGGATCCATTTTCATTTAATGGCCACGTTAATTATGGAATTCATTCGCTGCCAGCCTGCCATACCCGTCGCCCTCCTCCTCCCTCCGGCTCGGCATCTCCTCCCTAGTCCCTACCACGCGGCGGCTGGCGGCGCCCCTCCTGTGGCACGGGCCGGGTCGGCGGTGCCAGCGTCCCTCCACCACGACGCGACGGCGCCCGTGCAATGCGCCCTCCCCCCTTCCTCGGCTGGCGGCCTCCTTTTCTCAGATCGACGCGACGGCCCTCCTTCCTCGAGCCGACGCGGCAGCGTCGATCCGCCGCAGCATGGTGGCGCCTCTTTCTTGCGGGTGGCGATGACCTCCCAGATCCAAATCGGCGCGCGCGCGGCGCCTCCCCTTTCTCCAGCGTCTCTTTCCTCGGAATTGGCGGCGGCGCCTCTCTGCTTCTCCACTGCAGCGGCGGCTCTCGTAGTTATCTCGCGGCTCCCACTCTCCTTCGCTTCCCTCCGCTCCGCTCTCCACCGCCGAGTGTTCGGATGGACGAGTACCTCCTCAAGGCCAGCGCAGCGCACGCGACGCGCCACATCCGGAGTGGCCACTCCAAGGTGTGGTTCCTGGGCCAGTACGTGCTGGAGCTGGCGTTCTGCGAGTTCTTCTTGCAGAGGTACCCCAGGGAATCCCCTAGGCCGATGCGGGAGTGGGTGCTAGCTCTGATCGGGAAGAAAGTGTTGCTGAAGTGGATCAAGGCGGCCAGCCTGCAGAATTTGGTGTTTCCATATGTTTATTTGGATAAGATGATTTGGAAGGATCGTGAACCACCAACAAAGTAAGTGCATTTTCTTGAGTATATACTCAAAATGTGCGAATGAAATTGTAGAGCTAGAATTCTGGTGTGTGGTCGTGCATTAGGATAATGTGAGTAATCAGTGATTGTTTGTTCAAGCCTCATAATGTATGGACCCCGCTAACTCATATTGTGTGTGAGTTTAGATTCTGGATACTTCTATGCAGACATACTCTATTTGGTGGTTTTAGATGAATTTCAAATGGATAGATTGTATTTAGATGGCATGTACTCCTTTTGGTGATGAATTAATGGAGCATACTCCCACTAATGGCTTTGGTGGTATTTTGATTAATTCTAGCCAAGGAAGTATATGATATGCAACATAGATGGTATGCCTTTAATAACTCAAATGCATGCTCTACAATACTCATCCATCCCTATGAGGGAATATACCCAAGTATTTTTGCTAATTAGTTTGTTGGTCAGCATTGCAGAGTGCAAACATACTCTGAATTTTGCCATAAGCATCTCTTCTGCAGTCTACATTACTGAGTTCTCTAGTTGATTCTACTAATTTCGATTGATCTATTGCATGGTTTGATGGATGCATTAGGTGATGGACTTAGATCAAGTCTAAAAGAAGACTGAGCTACTGCATGTTCTATAGTTCTGTCATGTGATAGCCTCAAATCAAGAGATGATTGAGCTAATGCATGTTCTGATGATGATGGCTGCCCCATGATGATGATGATTGAGCTAATGCATGTTCTATAGTTCTATCATGTTCTGATGACGAGTGGATCCCCTTTTCTAATTCTTTTAGTCTATGACTAGAAAAGAGAGATGTATTTAGGTTGAGCCCACATACTCTTTGATATTCGGAGTATGTACCCTCAAACAGATGTTACTTAATTATTTAAGTTTACATGATAAATGAATGTGTTTTTCAGATATGCTTCACATCCATGCTGAATAACAATGAAATGTTTAAATATTTTAGGGAAATATTTTAAAATAATGAGTAACCAGATCTATGCTCGATGGTGTACATGACTATCATCAATTTAAATACACGTCCGGTTATACACATGTTTTTCATACCTTTTCTACATTTAAAAAAAAATCATAGTTTCTGCACAATAGCCCATACGCCATACCTATATTTTGAATACATGATTTTTTGTTTCCATATCAAGGAGGCTAACAGAGCATACCCGCTAAGGAGTATCCAATAATTTGGTTCCCACATCTCGATGCAATCCGATGATGAAGAAGCGGGGAGCCTAGGCCTTGGGGAGTCCCAATTCCGCTTCCTATAACACACACACACACACACACACACACATATGTATATATATGTGTATATATGTATGTATGGGAAAACGGAATGGGACTCCATAGAGTCAGTGCTCCATTCCTTGTTGCCGTTGGATTTCATCAAGATTCGTGCACATAAAGTAAATACATGCATGACAACACTATCATTTGCCATACATAGGTGTGAATGCAATAACTACGTGATTAATTGTTTACAAAGAAGGTATGAAGCACAGGCTCCATGGAGTCCCAAGTATTTTTACTGTTTGTATGTATGTATGTATGTATGTATGTGTGTGTATGTGTGTGTGTCCAGATTACGAGGTCATTTCTATCCATAAGAAAATCAAAAAGGAAAAGATTGCAATGCCATCCACATTCCAGCTTAGTGTTTAATTATTTGGAATTGGTGCTAGAGGGGAAATCTAGAGTGTTTAGCATCATTTCAAACGTTGCAAGAGTCGGTGCTAGCATTACTAAAAAGAGAATCCTGGAACTGAGCAAGTGCACTGGTGCATCGGAGCGACAGCACAAAAGAGGAGAGGTGACATAGTAGATTGAAATTTTTAAGAACTACATGCACCTGACTGAGCACTAGATAATCCCTAAAAAATTGCACTGGCCTATTTTTTAGCTCGTATATCACAACCAATTGGATCGATTGAGGTTGTAATAATACCAATTGCACTGTCCTTTTACTTCATCCACCCCCCCATTCGATTAGTTCCCCATCTCGAATCTTGCTGCCCTATCGGCCCCTCATCCTAGTTCGCCAACCTCTAGCTTGTTGTGTTGATCATTCTGTTAGCCCCCTTGCAGCCTCCCTATTGGCCTACCTGAGCATGATGATGTGGCAGCCCCTACTATATGGAGTAGATCCAACAAACTTATGGAGAGGAGCATATATTGGAAAGGAGAGACCAACTCCATTAAAGCCAGCCATAGGGAAGAGGAGGCCAAGACGGTGAGTCTCGTCGACCAAGTGAGCAGAGCAGGGGCGGATTTGGGCCCGAGACCACCGGGGCACCGGCCCTGAGAGCGGGGTGGCCCGTGCAGAACCCCCTCCCCCCAAGCGGCAAGGCCCAACCCCTAGGTCCACCACCCAGCCGCCCCTAGCGCGCAGCAGCGCCTCTCCTCTCCCTCTCGTCACTCCCATTCCCGTCTCCCTCCCCTCTCGAGTTCCGAACCCTAGCGCAACGCCTCTTCTCCCCCTCCGGCCCGCCACCACCCCCAGGCCCCAGCGCCACACCCAGCACCTCTCCCGGCCGCTGTAGGGCCCTGCCCCGCCGATCGTCGGCCGTCCTTTCCCGCCGAGGCGCCGACAACCTCCTCTCCCTGTTGGTCCCCGCCTCTCCGCCTACTCTCCGGTTCCCCTCGTGCCGCCGCCGCGCCGCCAGACTCAACGACTCATAGTTGTGAGCCACCACTCCCTATCACCCCTTCTCCTCTTACTCCAGTTGCCCCTCATCGTCGTATCTTTCTCGCGCGCGCTTCTTGGGTCGATCGGAGCGGGGAATTTTTGGAACCTGATGGGGTGCGGGACTGCAGGCTTCGTGTGTGAGTGGGCGGAATCGTGGATATCCGGATGGGGGTTTGTGGGCACACATTCGGATTGAGCCAGATCGCTACCAATTGTCATCTGCCAATGGGATCGGGGTGGACAAATAGAGCTTCTGGAATGGTCGCGCCCAAGTTCTGCAACAACTGTTGACTCTGGGATCAAACGCATCTAATGCTACAAAATTTCCCCTATGATTTTTCTAATCATGCATGTCACGCCATAAAGCACACCGTAAGCATCAAAGTAACTCTAATGATAGCATTAGAGTAACTCTATAATAGAGTAGATTGTTCTATCTGTTTGTGCAAGCAACATCTTTAGAATAATGACAAGTAAAGGGTGATACCTTGGCCTCAAGGGATTGGTAGATTAGGAAGAATACCCAGAATTTTGTCTTAGCATTGCTTGTTGTGCCACATTCTTGTTATGCAAAATGCTAATGAATGAAAACAACCTTATTAGCATTGTTGTATTGCAGGGTGAATCCCCTTATAAGCTATGAATATCATCCAAACTGATTTTTTTCATCTATGCATGATTTCAACTTGACTTAGATTTGGCCCCGGGCTTTACTAAGGGCGTGTTTGGTTGCCGCACAAGCCTAGCTAGGCTTGACCGAGGCATGCAGGGGCCCACCGGATCCAGGCTGAGCTCGTGCAGGTGATATTGTTTGGCTTGGTTGGACAATCGAAGATGACAAGTCAATGTAACACAGCACGTTATTAGCGATGGACACGTAGCGACTGACTAAGCGTTGGTATGAATTAGCGATGGACTGCACGACAGGAATAACGGTATTAGGGTCGGATAGTCTGTCGGTAGTAATAGCTATTTTTAGCATCTGACTTGAAGTTGGTAAAATCATTTTTTCCATCTTTAAGTCCGTCGGGACTGTTCATCTGTACATCAAGGATGTACTGTTCATCTACAAGCCATATGCACAAACCATGTACCTCTAGGACTGTTCATCTAAAAGCCTTACATCCCAGCCGCCCCTGCCCCTATATTCTCCATGCGCCGCCGCCCCTCCCCTCCCCGCCGCCGGCTAGCCGTCCCCATCCTCGCCCCTCCCCTCCCCTCCGGTGCCCGCAACCCTCCCTACCGCCGTAGCCTTCCTCCCCACCACCACTCCTCGGTAATTTGGCAAATGGCTGACTTACAGTCCGTTGGTAATAAAAAAGTCCATCGGTAAAGACTTTTGCCAACGGGTCTTTACCCGACACCCTAAGTCAGTCGGTAATACTTTTTGCCAACTGACTGTTCGACGGTATATATCTTATATTCCAACACACAGTTAGACGCTAATAATGTGCAATGGTATAGTGAGTGTTTGGTTACCTGCACGGATTCGCCGCCGTCAAAGTCGCCTTGCTCACGCGGATCTGCCGGAGTCGCCGCCGGGCTGGCCTCGCGCTGATCCGCTGCCGCCAAGCTCGCCTCGCGCCGATCCGCTCGGCACTGGGCTTGCCTCGCGCGGATTGGCTCAAGCGGAGCTCGCCTCACCCGAATCCGGCCACCGCGGAGCTTGCCTCTTGCGGATCCGCTGCCGCCGGGCTCGCCTCGCGTGGAACCGGTTGCCGCTGCTCCCGTTGGCTCGTCCTCGCGCACTGTATTGGCCAGGCTCGAGGAGAACGGCCATCGCGGGTGTTTCGCCGAAGCCTGGCCAGTACAGTGATTTTGCACCTCCCGGGCCAGGCTCTGCGAGCATTTCAGGCAACCAAACAAGCAGTTGTCTGCTCCCACGGGCCAGGTCAGGCTTCATACAGGCAACCAAACACGCCCTAAATCCTGGTTCCGCCACTAGTGGAGAGGGCAGCGGGCTCATCAGCAAGCGAGCTCTGATCTGGAGTAGCTGTCACTGCTGGTCCTAGCCTATTTGCATGACTAGGTGGGCATAGCCACCATTGCCGCTGCAACTTTTGAAGTAACCACTACTAGAGAACGTGTGTTCAGTCCCGGTTCAGAACGGGCTTTAGTCCCGCTTCCGACCGACAGATACTTGAGATCGATGCTTCGGGCATCGACCCGAATTACGTAAATCGGGACTAATCTCTTCTTGATATGTCGGCCATGAACACACGTGGCACCAGCGCACCGCTGCTGGGCAGCTTCTATCTATCCCGGTCATAACAACAAATCGGGACTAAGGTGCACGCGTCAAATACACGTGCCACATATGGGGGGGGCACTGGGGAGTCTATTGGTCCCTGTTGTTTGCTCCAGCCGGGACAGAGTGTATAATACACGTGACACCGCAATTGGGCAGCTTCTATCAGTCCCGGTTTTATCGACAAACCGGGACTAAAGTGTGCGTGCCAATTACACGTGGCTACACATGGGGCAGCCGCTGGAGAGTCTGATGGTCCCGGTTGGTTGCTCCAACCGGGACTGAGTGCGGTGTATTTCGGTTAACAAATGTAATTTTTTTAACCGTCGCCGCCGATGATTCATCAGCGATTGTGCTTGTGTGAGGTAGAAGGAATCAAAGACGAAGCTAATTAAGTGCATTTTGGTCAAATATAAGTGGAAAGACTTCGTAATGGCAAGTTTGCAACCGTTCATGCTTCATAATGCCATGCTATATCACAACTTGATAATGACACAAATACCGTTCAACCTACATATATATTAATTTTTAATTGTTCCAAATGTGTTGTGTTTGCTCGTCAGTTCTGAACTGGCACCCACGCCGATCCACCACCACTGACTATACACCCTCCAATCCACTATTCTATAGTCATCATATACCATGTAACAAGAGTATGAGAATGGCAGGATTAAGCAAAGCTAGCACGGACAATTGTCACGTCAAACTTAATTATAGTACGTACGGCTCCACGTGCAGCTGTTCCCTTGGCACAGACTCCTTAATTGGTCCTTCCAAATGGAGTAGGGCCCTGGCTTTTCCTAATCCAGAACGCATATGATATCAAGGCATGTGCAGCGTGGGGACGTTGTTAATCTTGGCAGCCAACGCAGCGTCGCCCTTCGCTTCGATCACCAGCTAATTGAAGGTTTGAAGGAAGCAGGAAATTAAAGGATATCTTCGATCCCTTCCCCTGCTCTCGGCGCCTGCATACCGAGACGAATGAATTACTACCTGATCACTCCAATTGAATCAAGGACAAAGCATGTCTGCGTGCGGCCAGCTTGAACTTGAAGTGCGCTTCAGCTATGAATATGTTGAGTGAATATTTTGAATTTTGTGTGATGAGATGATTTTCCAATTTATTTACATATTTTTGAAAGGATTTTTGGATTTATTGGAATATCTTTGAAAGGAAAATGATAATTTTGGATGAATATTTGAGCAAGGATTGATGATTTATTGGACTAATATGGAACTAATATTTTTGGAGAGTGTTGGATATATATATATATGTTTGTCTGTGCAGTTTAGAAAGTAGAAAGAAAAGGAAAGGAAAAGAAAAGAAGAAGAAAAAGAGTGCACTGCTGTGCGTGTATGCAGGTGGCGGACTTTTTTACTGTAGTAGCATTAATTTAAATCAAAATTAAAAAAATAATTGTCCGTTTAAAAAAATTAAAAAAATAGCATCCTGCCGCCCACTGGACGGGCGACTAACTATAAAACGCCCGTCCAGCAGGCGCTATTTAAATAGCGCCCGTCCAGCAGGCGCTATTTAAATAGCGCCCGTCCAGTGGGCGTTTTATATATAGCGCCTGTCCAGCAGGCGCTTTATGCTCCTGACATCATCGCATTCTCCCACGGTCTGCAGTGTTTTTACATCGGATTCGCGCTGCCATCAATTCGTGCCTGCCACCACCGTCATTTTCTGTCTGCCACTGCCATCGGATTCCTGACAATAATAATTCGTGCCAGTGCCATCGGATTCCTGACCATAAAGCTCTAATACGTGCATGCAACCAGAAATTGCTAACTAGGGAAGCTAATTAGGTTTTGTTGATAATTTAATTGACGGACGCCGGCTATAAAAGGGAGCAAGCGAGCAAATTATTCGAACGAGCGAGTGGGAAGTGTAGGTTTAGTTATGATGCGCTAATATGATAAATTGTTTTATCCATGTAACGTCATGATGACTTGTATCACGTTAATCAATTTATTTTAATATTTAAGCATCGGTTGTGAGAAACCATAAAATTTGACGGTGACAACCGAGAATGATAAGAGAAGGTAAAATGACACTTTATTTGTTCGACTTCGATCGAATACAAGTACGCATCCGTTTAAGGCGCTTGATCTGAAAAATGACATGGACAAATGCACCACCGAGTCTTTGCATGAAAGGTTTTCTCGAAGTCTGGATCTTCGATGTGCGGTACTCTCTCGAAATTTATTTCGCTTGAAGCGCCTAAATTCGTTCGGACTATCGGGTAGTGACATCCACAAAGGCATTTATAATTGGTGCATGGGGGTTCGCCTCAAATTGTGGATCAAGAACTAATCGCATTCGCTCCCCTCTGTCCGCTTGCACACTCAATAGACCATTTACTCGATCTTTAGAATCGCTGTATTCTTTCGTGCGGATAGTCTATGTATGTAGATGCAGCCATGGGGTATGGATCATCCATCCATTTTGTAAAGCCACAATCACATGCTCGCAAAAATCGAGTTTATTTGAATAACCTTTTTAACATAATATGGTTAATTTTGATGGTATCGCACCTCAAACATGGGACATCGGTAAAACCTACGGCCGTAAAACCATCTCGCAACACGATCATAAATCAGCACGACCGTGTCGATCCGTGGAGGCACCGCGCCATCCTCTATAGAACTCGGATCTCTAAGCATCGTAGGATTTGTGTTGTAGTGAGCTCTCGATACGATCGGTAAATCTTCAGAGGGTTCGTGTGCTTCAACTCCTAGGCCATATGAAAGCCACCATCTAGGTGGCACAAATGGACGAGTAGTAGTATGCACGTTATCCATCTACTACACATAAAGAGGACGATGAAACATATAGAACACACATATAAGCAGGTTGAACAGAATAAAATCAAAAATATTGTCACAATTAAACGGAATGAAATAAGAGACCACCTCCGAAACGATTGAAGATACAGTTCTTGTGTAAGTGACGAGTGTTCAAAAACTAGATATGTGCTATGGGTGTTAGTGTGGTGCGAGATTCGTGGGCACCGGGTGCTCCATTTAAAGAAAATTGACATCGGATTCGTACCAGCGCGTGGGCGAGAAGCTGCTTTTTAAACACTGTGTATAAGCTCTGTGTACGAACACTGTGTGATCAGCTTTTGTCTCTTTGTGCTGTCATGTCGCTTTGACACTTTGTATAAGCACTGTGTAGAATCTTGTTCCTATTTGTGCTGTCACGTCGCTTCCGGCTGCAGTGTCCACCGACGGAGAGAGATAGGACACGCGGAAGGACATGTTTGCACCGACGGAGAGAGAAAGGGGTGGGATTAACAGTGTTGATGATGGATCGGTCAATTTCACGAACAGTATACGTGAATTATTGCTTAAAAAATACTTAACATTTATCTCTTCTCACCGTGACAGTGTGGTACCCTTTCCATCTATAAATATCGTGCCTCCATAAACTTCGAACCGCAGAACCTCACATACACCATGGCAAGCTGGGATCCTTCCACACGCCCGTTCATTCCTAATACATGGTGGGAGTCATTTGGTCCAGAAGAGCATGCTCGTCCGCCTGCATCTGGCATGCGTGTGTTGGACTACGACGACTGGAGAGATGGTCCAGCCCTCCTGAGAGATCGGCTATGCTTCAATATGGCTATGGCGAAATGCGATGTGGTAACCCCGCCACAGTGCGATGGTTCGACTACGCCCATGAAGGCTTCACCGGTCGAGATTCTACCGTGCCTGCACTACAACGTAAGTATCGTCCTTATTTTCCGTCATACATCTCGTGCGCAGACTAAGTATATCAATTGAACTCACGATTCGGATGTTACCGTGGATGGACTATGTGGATGGATGAGCCTTACCCGAAGCGCATATTTTTACATCGCAAGCCTCCATGCAAAGATAGATCGCTTGAAGAGCGGGCTCCGTGCACTACGACCATCTCGCACAAAGAAACAACTCAAAGCGTCCTCGGGCGTCGCCAACAACCGACGGCAAACGCGAGCAAATCAAACCGCATGGTTCTCGATCAACACTACATCCCAACTCGTTTTTGTAGTGACATCTCATGCCTCTGTGGATGCCATTACCCCAACACGACACCGAACGAAGTTATTCGCGAAGATCGGTCATGCAAGAACAATATCGGGTATTTTCACTGGCGTGAAGCGACTTCTCAATGTTCAGCCACGTGGTGTTCATGCGAATGCCACAACCCTTTTACACAGCCATGGCCATGCACGTAAAATAGTAGGTATTTCAGAGTGACGACCTTATGCTACAATGGTTGTATCATTGATGTTCATGCGACTTGTTATGTATTTAATCTATGAGTTTAATTGCGATGTGTTTTCCATAATAGGAAAAAATTGAAGGCATTTTAGACGTTGCGCTGCGCTGCGCTACCAGGTACGACGGACGCTACGTCGTCGAGCGTTAAACATTGCGGTGTACAGTCGAGCGTTAAACATTGCGGTGTACAGTCGAGCGTGCATAAAATAACATAAATAAATTAATAACAATAAGATATGGAAAGTGACATAGTAGCGGTACTAACAACAAACAAAAGGTATGTACTAACATACGTCCTACGGACGCCCCCTTTTAGGCTTCACGCCCATAACAGAACCATCAGCTCGAGACATGCGCACACGTCCGAGCTGTGTAGAGGGAAAAGTGAAGTGGTTCGAGGCCCCGACGTCTCGCTGCGGTCGGGGCTGTGGCTCCGGCGTCGCATGCTCTGGCTGCGACTGCTGCGAGGTGACAGGGGGTGCCTCAGGCAACTGTGACGACCCTATCTCCTGCTGACTCCCGTAGAAATAGTCCAAGTAGTCCGCTGGGAGAGGACTGCTCTGGCACACTGGTGGATCGACGAGATGGCTGTAACGCATCTCGGCGCCCGCCTCTGGGCTGTCCCAAGCCGAGGTCAACGCAGGATCTGCAATGTGTTTATTTGTAAGTATCATCACATATGCGACTATCGAAAATGAAAACAGGAGAACTAACCATCAAAAGTGGGCGCAGCAGGTGGCCTGAACGACCCGTGAAACGACAAGGCCGCCTGAGTGGACGAGCCTGGCACGTCGACAGAAGGACGGACTGGGCCGCGAAACCCACTCGACGTAGAGGGCGCGTCGTGGCGGGGCCGGAAATACGCCTGGAAACCTCCGGACGACCAGGGCACGTCCTGAGTGGGGCGGAAAGTCCCCTGACCCCTGGAAACCTCCGGACGACCCGAGCACGTCCTGAGTGGGGCGGAAAGACCCCTGGAAGCCTCCGGACGATCCGGGCACGTCCTGAGGGGGCGGAAAGACCCCTGCAAGCCTCCGGACGCCTCGACACTCGGTCTTTGGAGCACGGGACGCTGGGTATCAGACGCGACGTATATTAAATTATTATAATTCATATGTGCGACGTATATTTAATTATTATAATTCATATGTACTATACGGAGAAGGGGGTCAGGGACCGCTGCAGTACGGAAGCGAGGCGCTGGATCGGCATAACAGACGCGTCGACGACAACTCGCGTGCACTTGTCGTAAATCGTCCTGAAGGACTCAAAGACCTCGCTTGTCGTCATCTGAATACCCGTCTGGATGCGCTCCATTGCATGGCGCGCTTCTAAGCCGACGATCGTCTGAGGTCAAGCTGTTCAACAATTATCGAAAACACGACATCCGACACAATTGTAAGTTTTTGATGCGTAAACTAGTAATTATCCGTCGAGATAGAAATGTTACCGCTTGATATGCAAAACTGTCGGTGGTGCTCGAGTGCGATGTCGGAGACGCTAGGTGCGCACGATCTCCGTAGGGGCGTGTATCCGACACGAGTCGCGTGGCGAATACGCACCACCGTAGGTACGCGTCGAATGTGCTGTCGTCGTACTCCCGATCCTCGTCGACGATATCCTCCAGCGCATGTTCCCACTCTTCCACCCATCGGACCATCGCAGAGGCCCAAAGTGCGCCGGCACTCTGACCTCGTCTGGTGACCCTCTGACATTATGAAATGTTTAGACCATTACACTACGATAACAATAATTGTGAAGAAAGCACGAGTATCGAACATCTTGGTGAGCGTGACGGGAACGGTGTGCACGGTGGTGGGAAACTCTGTCGTAGTCTGAATCGGGCGCATCACCACATGCGGGTGAGTACTCCTCGACAAAGATGTCGAAGAGTACGGCTTCCTCGTAAGCCGATGCTGAGTCACGCAGCATAAAGCGACGACGGACCAAGAGGTGCACGAGCCTCGGCGAGGTTGTCCGTGAGGGCTGCCATCGAAGTCGTGGTCCCGCAATCATCGATATCCGGACGTGGTCCGTAGTCCTCGTGGGGTGTGACGTGAGCCCACGTCGGCTGCAAAAGAGGTGAAATTGTTAAATTACAGAATATCAATAAGATAGGATGACAAATTGTTAAATCGAAAGTGTGGTTATTTCATTACCCATCGGCGAAACCACAGAAAACCCATCGTAGGTCTATCCTCCTCGTTCTTGTGGTAGTACACAGCGCCGTACACACTGTGATTCATGAGAGGTCGACCAACGACGATCCTCTCGCATCGACCACAACCGGAGTAGCGATGGACGACTGGATCACGGCTCCGCCTCCTCCGTCTTGTACACGCATCGCCTGACCCCAGACGTGGCCGCAAGCACCGCTGAGGCCCAATCTGACGCTGGTACCTGATCTCCCTCGGAGTCGGCGATCCCCGGGCGTACGAAAGAAGAAACGTGTCCACCGCATTCCCGGACGTGTTGCTAAACAACACGTACCCGAACAGCCAAAGCAGGTACGCCTCGAGGTGTCTGGACACCGTAGCCTCGTCTGCCTCCGGGTGGATGGTCTCCGCCTGTTAAAAAGTTTAACAAGGTATTATGCATGACGTCACCTGGTTAGAAAGAATATCATTTAGAATTTGCCTCTTACCGTAAACTGCAGTATCCACCTCTTCGCCGCCCATGCGTCTCGAATTTGGAATGGGCACAGTAGTGCGGGAACCGCCGCCGCCGGATATTGGCGTCATCGGCCATCACCAAGACGCCAAAGTGGCGACACGTCCACAGCCACCACTGGGTCACCCGCACAGGGAAGTCCTAGTATATAGGACACATCCTGTAGGGTGGGGGCGACCTCACCACAGGCCAGGTGGAAGGTGTGGGTCTCTGGCCTCCACCGGTCGAAGCAGAACCGTGTCTGCTGAAGCCGACGCGGAAGGGCCTGTCGCTCCTCGAGGCGATCGCCTCCAAAGATCCGCACACCGAGTAAGCCGGCAAGGCGAACCTACATATCAAGAATAAATAAGATATCGTAAAATTTCATTAAGCAATATACAATTTTTTCCTCACCGTGAACCCAGTGAGGCGTCGATAGTCGAGCTCCTTGGTATTTCATGGACGAAAATTTGGGAGCGGAAGGCCCTCAACGGCACTCCTGCGCGACCGATGCCTTTGGTCCACAGAGGGATCCAAAAGACGATCGGCCAGCTGTCCGTCACCCTCGTCCGCCATGCTGAAGCACCTGCATGACATGAATTTAACGAATTAATAAAATCTTTTACAGCGACGTACGGATCAATGTAAAATAAAATTATGGATTACCACACTTTCAAATGCAGATAACACAAATTTTAATATGACAAAGACTCCTCATCGTACATAGTAAATGTCTGCAACGAATATAGCATTATTACAATACATGGTGAGAAGCCCAAACTGAAATGTTATTTCGTTACAACATGACATCCACGAATATAAATATTACAAATTTCGCCGCATTACATTACATGTCCAGTCAATGGAAAGGACGTCGACCATCGTGTGCTGAACCTGAAGGTCCAGCCTCGAAATCGTACATTCCACTACTGGGTTTATTACAATTTTGGTACGTGTGGCCGACCTCATTGCACCTGCTGCATATCTTCACGGGACGCCCTGCCTTAGAGTGATCCATATCATTTCGAATACGTCGATGCACTCGGCGTCCTAAGTTGCATTTCAGCTTGTTCCTATCCGAACATGCCTACGATTTATTGGCCAACTGGTCGTTGAATGACCCGCACATACCGTGCCGTATATCTCGGCATGCCAAGTGTGTAGTATAGCTTCCTTCTGTATCTTGAGAAACATAATTGTATGTTGATTGATTTGTCATTGACGCCTTGCTGCAAGTACATAAGAGCAAGGTTTGTGTAAAAGTTTGACTACGACAGAGCACTTGCATTGATCATCGCAAGAATGCACTCGCTCTGCATTCCTCCGACGCTTCGCCCAAGGCGAGCCCTATCCATGCAATAAACTTCATACCTCAACTCGTCCGTACCCATTGCGTGAGGTGAGTGTAGCTGTGCCTTCTTAACCTTTTCAATGATGTACTTTGTGACAACCCTAGAAAAGAACAACCGATTATCAGACATGGCAATTGAGGCTGCTCGATACCTGTCCATGAAATACTTGCATGTTCGATGCAGAATCCCCTCGACAATTGCTACAAGCGGCAGTGCCCTGGTCCCTCTCATGACCTAGTTGTATACCTCCGCCAAGTTTGTGGTCATGATCCCGTATCTACGGCCTTCTGAATCATAGAGTAATGCCCACTTCTCTTTCGGACAGTCTTCAATCTATTCTGAAAAATTTGTAATTCTTTTGTTCCTCACGTTCCCAGCCTCCCTGGTATGCTTCGTCGTCAGCTCATCCAAAGTCTGCCAAAGCCGATTGAACTTACGTTGCTGATTTTGCTTGCACAATCGTTTGAACAGATTCATTAAGTGCTTACTCTTAAACTGGCTAAAGAAATTGGCACCCATATGTCTCATGCACCACCGGGTATGTATGTCCGCCATCGAAAGCACTCGATAGTCAGAGCCAAACTTAATTTCTTCGACCGCCGCCAACAATCCAAGATGTCTGTCATGAATTATACAAACATCTGATCTGCCAACAACAACCGCATGCTTCATCCTCTCTAAAAACCAGTACCAGCTCTCCGTATTCTCACCCTCGACAAAAGCAAATGCCACCGGCAGAATCTGGTTGTTCCCTTCAACGGCGATTGCAGTCAGGATCTGCCCCTTATACTTGCCAGTTAAGAATGTTCCGTCAACATATAGAACTGGAGGACAATTTTGAAATCCCCTGATGCACTGCCCCAAGGCAAAGAAAACCCGCTGCAGAATGAACTTTCCAATATCATCGCCCTCTTCCTCCACCTCTTTGTAATCATAATATGTACCCAAATTTCTCCTAGCTATAACCGCCAACAAGGATGACATATTCGTATAAGATGCTTCATATGTTCCAAATCTCATCTCTAATGCTTTTTGCTTTGCCCTCCAAGCAGTTGCATACGGAATAGTGTACTGAAATTGTTCCTCCATGGCTCGAATGATAGACCGAGACTCGTAGTTAACATTCTCTGCTATTTGAGCCTGCATTATATGTGCCACCATTGTTGATGTTAGATTTCTGTGTTTCTGTCTAACCTCAGTCACCGTACAATTATGCTCCCTCACTATTGAACATACCCAGTATTCCACCCACTTTCCTTTAAAGGCATGCACACGCCAAGGGCAACCGGGGACAACACACACGACATCGTACACACTTCGGCTAGACCTGACAAGCCTGAATTCTCTCATAAGTGATAATGCCCAAATCTTCACGGCTGTCACCAATTCTTCCTTCGAGGGGTATGTCGCTCCTTGTGTCACCTCGTTCTGGTGGTATTCCCAGGCTGTTTGAGTGTCTTCTCGAATAGATAGCTCTGCAAAGTTTGATGAGTTCCACTCGACCGGCACGACATTTTGAAAGCCACCGGGACTCTCATCGTCTAACACATCTTCCTTAGGGACTTGCTCGTGCTCAGCATCCTCGGCCTCCATCTCCGCAACTATAGCTTCAATATACTCTCCCTCATCTGCCGCACCTATGGGTTCCTGTGTTGTTTGTTGCTCACTTGATCCATCCCCTGTCTCCTCCAGCTCCTCCACCTCTTCCTGCACCACATGCTCAGTGTCGTCACCGTCTTCCTGCACCTCTTCCTGCACTACATTACTTCCTTCGACAGGTTGATGCAAAGCTTCTTCATTTTGTTCCCTGTATTTGGCCTGAACAAGAAGTGCTAGTGGTTGTCCTCGTTCAGTGGCTATCTCGACATAACGCCTCCATCCTCGGGTTGCCTTTATTGGTACCAACTCCCAATAAGGTCTTTCCGTAGTACGGCTAGCAACAACGCTGATATCCAGACCATATTCTTCGGGGTTAATTTTAAATGTCCTTAACAGCCAATTTTCAAGCCCTGCTAACGTTCTCTCCGTGGGCCTAGATATCCCCAACATCATCGACCGAACATAGATAGGTCTACCCGTCTCGACCAAAATTGATATCCCTTGCCCATAATGAAAATTAAAATATTTTCATCTCCCATTGACCACATAAAAACGAAATGAACTACTAATAAATTATAATTATTTTTGTACCGACAAAAACATCTTAAAGATTTATCGCTTTTAATCCTTTGTAATATGCTTTAAACCAACGTGCATTATGCTTAATATAAATCGAGTCTGCTACTACCCTAACGTCAGACCTACACATGTCCTCTAAATTTATAAGCCTTAACCGTAAACTGTATAAAAATAAACATACGCATTAAATCAACGTATAGCCCTCTCTTACAACCCTAGTTATAACCCTAAATATAGACTACAAACTACCGCATATATTATAAAACATTAAATCCTAAAACTCATTTACACATTCATACAAAAAACATATCGGAATATTATTCTAATTTAAAACTCTAAATCAAATGTACATAAAAATTACAGAAAATATACCTAATTTTTATTCAAACCTAATCGCTAAATCTAGGCTTTAAACGGAATATTCAATTTGTCATGTCCATATTGCTAACCTACCTTGTTTTTAAACATTACAAAATAAAAATAGAATAGAGTTTTAAAATTACCCTTTTTTCTCTCCTCTTCTCCCTCCTCCTCTCCCTCCTCACCCTCTTCTCTCTTCCTCCTCCTCCTCTCCTCTTCTCCCCCCTCTCCCTCTTCTCTCTTCCTCCTCCTCTCCTCTCTTTTCTCTGCGCTGCGGGTGGCAAATGAGTACTGTGCCGATCCGGCGCGCCGCGCTGTGAATAGCGCCAATTAGCGCCCGTCCAACGGGCGATCCATTCCCGCGCGTATAAAACGCCCGTCCAACCGGCGGTTTTTTTGAAACAGTGATAAAACGCCCGTCCAACGGGCGATTATTGACTGCGACCGTTGCCGCTATTAAACGCCCGTTGGGTCGGCTCTCTTGTACTGTAGGCTTTTAATAACGCCCGTCTATCGGGCGATTAATATATAGCGCACGTTCAACGGCGCCAGGATGCTATTTTTTAATTTTTTAAACGGGCAATTATTTTTTAAATTTCGATTTAAATTAATGCTAGTACAGTAAAAAATTCGCAGGTGGCGTGTGCGTGGATGCACATGCATGCAGTGCGTGTGGTGTGGCTGTGTAGGGTTTGCGGCCCAGGAGGGAGCAGCGAGAGGCGAGTGGCCAGCGGTGCTGGCCTTGCAATGGAGCCAGCGGCACAAATGCTGCACGCAGCATGGCCGCATGGGCAAGACTTGAGGGGCAATGAGGCGAGAGCAAGCGCCAGTTGGTTGGCGGGGCAAAACCTGTGATGGGCCTGTGGGGCCTTGCAGCCGAGGAAAGAGTAGAAGTTGAGCCCGAGACGGATTCAAGTTTTTTTTTTAAAAAAAAAAAGAGACGGATTCAAGTTATTTTTACTATTTAAGGGACCCGAGAGGGTCGTGATTGAAAGAGTTTAAGGATTTCCACGTGTTAATGACGGCTACAAAAATTAGAAAAATTCCAGAGGTGATTAGAGAGAGATTAGAGGAAAATTAGAAGAGATTTTATCAGGGAAGAGAGGCAGATGAGCGAGGGGTTGTGTTAGGCTTGCAGAAGCTGTAGCAGGCACTAGACGTCGTGTGAGGCATAGCCAGGAGCTGTTGCAGAGTAAGGTAACTCAGATCAGAGCAGATTTGTACTTCTTTGTAAAAGGATTTGATTGGGGAGGAGCGCCCGAAATCATTGCCCCGCAAATGTAGGCAGGTGCCGAACTGCGTTATCAAACGTGTGCGTCTCTGGTAATGTTTTTCTAATCTTGCATGAGAATCTACTTCTATTGATTTGCTTCCGCTAATTAGGGGTATTTAGCGCATACCATCCTACAGAATATAAGTCTGATCTGAAAGAAAAAGGGCAAAATCAATCGTACTGCATAGAGTAAGGACGGTGAAAGGTCCATTTTACAAGGCCTTAGAATATAATTCGTGGTGGAGTTTTTTTTTTTTGGTCATTTTTAAGCTAAAATTACTTTGCTTTACTGGAAGGGAAAATTGGACTTTTTGCCCCCGTCTCTCTCTCATGTACGGTTGGAAACGCGATTTTATTTGCTAGAGTGTCTTTTGGTGAAGAGGGGGAAATTTAGAGCGCCATATGACAAATTAAGGAGGGAATTATAATGGTACATAGAAAAGAGAGTGTTTTATAGTGTCCTACAACTAATTTTGTCAAAACAAACTTTCTAAATTTAATTTATATATAGTTTGCAATGTCTTGAGTGTCCAGTTTAGTTTTATTTTCGAATAAGACAAAACTAGACCTTTGCTGACGACCATGGCATGTACATGAGAAGATTCACATAAATTAATGGATTAATGGTATGAATGCATTTTATAAAACCATGTTATTTTCGTTGACCAATGAAAAAGGCCACGTGGCACTTCCTCCCTGCTACCACCATGGCAGCGGATAATCCACACTTGGAAAATCGAAGCTTATTTTTATTTGTAATTTCGTTGGCAGCCAACAAAAACGTCGGCATGTTCGTTCACTTAGATTTGTTTGTTAAAAGCCAACAAAAATAGCTATTTTGTTAATCGATTTTTGGTTCTTTTCAACTTTTTTTGACGACTACAAAGCTTTGATGAGGATGATATCAAAAGGAGAGTGCTGGGCTATCTACCAACTGGGCCTGGATGCATGAGAGTGCTCCTAGGCAAATTAAAGCATGGACAACTAGGAAGCCACACGACGAGTCGTGCCTTTAGAATAGCAACGGCAGAGCTGCTACTGCGGTTTCAGGGGGAACCCTGAGAAACAATTGATAAAAAATTTTAAAACAAAAATATATTCAAATTACTTTCATATCTAATAGTATTACGACTCTAAGGAGTTTTTTAAAAAAATTATAAAAGCTTAAAGGCCGGCTTGGAGCCTGGAGGCTGGAACTGACGCTGCCAAGGAGTTATGCTGCAAGCACCGTGTGATATTTGATGGGCCTGGCCTGTTTGTCAATCCAAGAGAGAGAGAGAAGACGGTGCGGCTTGCCACTTCTTCGGCCTGCCAACACACCGCTGATCTCCTACGAATAGGTGAACGCCGTACGCTGAGTACGTGGGATGGGCCTTCACGTGCTCCAGGCTGCACGCCCGCACGCACTTTCGGCCTTTCTTGTGGTGTTTGCAGTGGAGTTTTCAAAATCTACATTACTTATAGTGCTATGCTCAGTTCGCTAAAAGCATGTACAATGGTACACATTAACTGTTTCTAAGTTGTCTATAAGACCATTGAGAGTACTGACCACAAGTCGAAACACAAAATCTTTCTAGTTCATCTCTCTCGACAACCATATCATGGATCAATGGATGAGAGGTGCTTCTAAGCAGGTTGACCCAAAAAATGGCAGCCATCCAAGCCATGTTGGCTGCCATCTCTCTCGATGACTAGAACATGGCCATCGAGAAACAATAGCTTGTTTGTATCAACCCATCTCATAGCCAACTTCACTAGCTCTCTTGACCAAGATATGATAAGCCATCGAGAACAACTATTTCTCTTGACAAAACTTATCTAATGGTTTTTTATGGACGACCGGTTGTCAAAAGCATATTTTCTCCACAGTTCAAACCATCGAGATTTGGACCCCTTCTTTTTCCCCTTCTGTTAACACCAGCGAAGCCCGGAGAGAAACTGCAGCTTTATGCATCTAACTAAACATATATATTACTTAATTCTTTTTTAAGAACAAAACTGAAAACGGTACAGCTTAACCCATAACGCCGGCATGTTAAGAAAGTACTATGCCGCATGTTGATGTGGTTTTCGCGGCACCTCCTTGTTAGACGCATATATGAGCGCTTGAAAGCAAGCCGAAAATACTGCTAAGCCCTACCCCCTTAACGCTTCATTAATCTTCGTGGTCTTTTACGACGTTGATGTGCAAGCCGACTTTGCTGAGTTGCTCCGCTGCTCTCTAGCAGTCTAATCGATCGGGCTCCATCGGCGTCGCCTTCCTGAGTTCCAGCCGATTGCCCGGCCGCCGCATGCCTCTTCGAGAACCTGAAATCGGAGCTGAATTTGCATGTTGTAACAGCAGCTTGCAGGTACGGTTAGAAGAAAAGAAGGAAAATATTCTAGCATCTTTACGATATGCGGCCCAAACATCGAACAATCGTTTGGTTTCTGCTTCAGTTTGGTTAGGTACACACTCAACGAAGCGGGTAGTGTCCTTCTGGAAGTTGGAACTGTAACAATTGATGTGAACAAGGCTTGCGTTTCTGCCATGATGTGCAGCCTACCAGTGGATGGTTGAGACATTCGCCTGTTTCGACCTGTTTTTTTTTTTTTTCAAATAGAGATGAGGAGAACGGTCATCTATTATAAAATTAAGAGAAGAAAACAACGCGAATGCAATCAGCAGTCTCAGCATTACCAGAAAGGATCAGCAACCTTTAAGGGGCAAAATAATATTTTTTAGGTTCCGAGGGCTAGTGAGATTCACTACAACTTTGAGGAGGAAAATAGTATCTTAAAATCTAGAATGGCACCAGCAACCTGAGTAGTGCAGGTGAGGTGCACTCTGTCTGCCAAAAGATCCTATTTTTGCGCTTCATACAAAGGTTTCGGATGACTTCTAGAATGACTGAGTCAGCTCTAGAAAAGGTTGCACTGGAGAAGGTCACGTAGATGCCATCTATCCACCAATGAGTAATATTAATTGTATGGTTCCGATTGCAGGAACAAAAGCAGAAATGTTCAATTGTAGAGCGATGACGTTCCAAATCGAAGAGTTGAATGCACATTCTAGAAAAAAAAGTTGTAGGGTGTTTCTAGGTTGCGACGACAAAAGGGGGAAGTGGCAATTGGGCAGATGCTGTCAAAACAGGATGTTTGTAGTGTGGACCCTATCCAAGCGTTATCACGAAGAGTCACCGCGACCATTCTGTTCTTTCGAAATGAGATGTGAAGAGGTTGGGGGCAACAACCTTCGGAGAGTAACCAAACAACCCGTAGTCTGTCCAGAAGGAAATACAGCAACCATTACCAATATGGATGCGCGAAGCCGACTAAAACAAAGCGATGTCCCATGGCCTAGCGGAGGTTAGAACTTAGAACCAATACGAGGCTTGGAAGAGATGGAGACTACGTTGAGTCAGAGCCATCCGATGCGAAGGGCTCAAGAAAATTTGTCCAGATAAATGGCTCCCAACCCACTTTGATCGAGGGGAGAACACATCAGTCTAAAGTTTACACCACAGTGGTCTCATCTTGTTGTGTCTAATCCTTTCCAGAGCCAAGACATGTGCAGCTAATCAATTTGTTTCAACATAGATCTTGGAGCGGCAACGACGATGAGGGAGTAGGTCAAGAGTGCAGGAAACAGTGCTCTGAGGAGTGGGAGACGACCATGTCTAGACAATGGAGGACCTTTCCAGCCTGGAAGGCATGAGGAGATCTTGTTAATAAGAGGTTGAAAGTGAATATGGCACACTCTTAAGATGGACTGGGGGGTGAGGTAGCGAAATGGGAAGGCAATGTGTTAAGTAGGGTAGTTGGCAAGGACAAGATCTAACTCGATCTATCCCCTTGCAGCGGATGGGGACGACGTGGCTTTTATGGAAATTGGTGCGGAGGTCGATGACATCACCAAAGAACTAAAGGCCTCGATCTCATCTTTGTGTGGGGCTATGTAGATAGTAACATCATCAACATAGAGGGAAGTATGAAAGGCGGAGCCCATCCCACGGATAGGGTAGAGGATGGCGAAATCTATAACTAAACCAAAGAAACGGTGCAATGGTTCTGGTTTTTCACCTGACAGATTTTGTGAACCATGTTCATTTATAGGGGGATTTTTGCTAACTAGGTTGCTTGATCGAACAAGCGCAGGGGGACGCCAGATTTACCCAGGTTCGGACCCCCCAGACGGGTAATGTTTTGTACTCCTACTTGTGCTTGATTTTCTTGGATTGGAAGGTGTGTGTCTGTTCTTGCTGGAGAACGTACAATGTTCATGTGAATCAGGGATCCGAGAGAGAAAGAGTACATTAATTGGGTCATATCACTGTGCATCCCACTTTCCTCTGCTGCTGATGCCGATTGCTTCACCTGCTCTCGCCTATCATCGAGTGTGGAGGGACAAAAGAACCTCCCGACACTGGTGCCGGTCAGACCTGCTGCAGCACTGTGATGGAATGACCGCAGTGACTGCAATTATCATCTTTTGTCTCCCACGCCGAATCGCCGCATTCAATGCCTCCGATACACTGAGCAGAGACGGGCCTTTTTCGATAAGCTTTCTCCTTCCTTCGTGTGTACCTGCCAAGTGGAGCCTGAAGCCCATCCGTTTGGCAAGGCGCCACTTGTTGGGAATGCCGAACCAACGCCAAGCTTCCATGCGGCATGGTCACTCAGGGCGCCAGGGCCTAGCTCGCCCGCCGTGTGCTAAGCCGCCACGTGGCGTTTTTGTCTGTTGTTGATCCGATCCGACAAGTTCAATGGTCAAATTGAAAAGAAATGGGAAGAGAATCCCAACCCTAGTCGAAGCTCACAGCAATGGCAGATACGGGCGCTAGGTGAACCGGTTAGGAGAATCTGGCCTAAAGGAGGAGGAAGCCAGAAGCAAGGAAATCCACACCTTTCACTTGACCCTAAACCACAGCATGAAGGTTATTGAGGTAAGGCTACGACATTAAGTTGAAAGCTTTTGTAATATTGAGTTTGATAAGGAGCATCGACAAGTTGAAGCAATGGAGGGCATTGGCCTTTGGCTTGAACGGAAAAAGTTATCTTGGATGTGACAATTTTTGATGAAAAGATTCTAACAGGGGGAGATGAGATCATCCATGAGAGACGAGAGTCGGGACGCCAGGAGTTGGTTTTTGAGAGCAATGGCACGTAGGTAAGAGGTGGTCTGGGAGCAGGACGGCAGGGGTGTGAGTGAGAATTTTGAAAGCTTGATGACGGTCTAGGAAACGGTGAGTTATTACAAGTAATTTCTGTCTGTTCATTGTGCGGGCTTTGACGTTTAAGGCAGTGCAAAAATTCGAGCACTACGAAATTCGACTTTGGTGAATATTTGATCGGTAACTGGCGTGAGAATAGCTTGTTCGTTTCCATGACTAAGCCTGACAATGACACAATTTGTTATGTATGTGTTTGATTCAAAGACGCAAAAGTGGTTTACTATATTTTCTTTGTAGTCCCCTACTCCATATGTCATGCACTAATTTTCTAACCCAATTTTTTCAAACTTGTGGTTATCGTTTTTGCTAGCCACAACTTTTTGTGGCATTTTCACTAAAAAAAAAACTTTTTGTCCCATGCCATAAATTAGCTTATTAGCCATTAAACAAACAGACCCAAATTTACACCATGGCTAGAAGCGTAGACGTTTGAGGGAATGTGTAGGAGCTAATGCTATGTGGTAGTTCGATGATTGACTCTTTCTTTGTTGATCAAGCTACATTAAAGGCACATACATAAGCAAAACAATTACAAAATCAGTACTCCATGCTTATTGCGCACAGATTAAACCAGAGCACCCTGTGATTAACCTAACACCATCATTGACAGATTAACATTAGCACTAGTAGTTCACTGCCACGATCGACAGCAACAGCCGCCTCTGTAGCTCAGAGCTCTGCTTCCGCCGCCGGCGTGAACATCACGGGGTCCGTCACCAACTCGGACGACAACGACGACGAAGGCGACGACATGGAGGAGTTCACCATGTTCAGTATGCTGCTCCAGTATCCCCTGTCCTCCTCGCCGGCGCCGGTGCCGGCCTCCGCGCTCGCCGCGAAGCTCTGGTCCAGTGGTCCGTGCAGGTGGCGGAGCAGTCGAGAAGCACGCCGTCGAACGCTCCGGCCCCGAGAAACCCCATCTCGCCGCCGGCGCCGCCGCCGCCGAAGTGGTGCTCCTCGCACGCGTCCCCGTAGGGCTGCACGGGGTGAAGGGCGGCGCCGGCGAGCAGCGCGCTCTCGGAGAAGCTGAGCGTGGACGTCGGTGACTCGAGCCCGCTGGCGCTAGGCCAGTCAGTCAGTGTGTCAGCGTACGAGCGAGCGTCAGTCAGTGTGTCAGCGTCAGCCATTTTGGCATCTCTTTTACGCGACCGAACTGTAAGTGTAGCTCGCGTAAATGATGAGAGGCGCGTGTGGTGGCGATGGAGGAGGTGGAAATGTGGAATGATGCAGCAGTGGTGGCGATGGGGAAGCGGGGGCGGTCCGACGCCCGTCGGACTGCTGCTCCGTCCGACGCCGCGCTATCTTGAAGAACGTTTGTTTTTGTTTGTAGTAAAAAAATTGAAAAAAAATCATAAATAGTCTAATCAACGCCGCATGGCATATATTTTTATATCGATATAAACATTTATAAAATTAGGTTATTCTTTAAAAACGTTTATAAAAATGAATATTGGTCGCGTTAATGTCTGAATAAAATATATGTTGTACCGACATTGATTAGAGTATTTGTGATTTTTTGATTTTTAAATTTTTTACATGGCGAAACAAAAAAAACAAACGTTCTTCGAGATCTAACGCCACGTTGATCGAATCCAACGGCCAGCGCGGGCGTCGGACGGGAGCAACGGTCCGACGGGCGTTGGACCGCCCCCGCTTCCGGTGGCGAATGGCCAGGTCAAAACGACAAGCGAGCGGTGACGCTGGTCCCGAGCCCTGACAGGGATGGCGCGCCACAGCCAAGAGCCTTGGGGCCTCATCAACTTTTAATGGCAAACGTGACTGCCCTCATTTTCGCTCAGCTAGCTGTGCCAAGTAGGCATCTGTTGATTGGCGGCACCGGAGCAGATCGGCAAAGGGATCATGTGCAGTTAGTACTGGAACAGCAACTTTTGTGTTTTTTTTTCGTGAAGAAAATATGTTGCAACCTCTAAACTACTGAATGCATGCAGCCAACTAATTAGACGTATAATATGATTCTGATTATAATTTGAAATTTGTCTTTTTTTAAGCTGTAACACTTTTGTGGCCATTTTCTTTAAAACTTCATGTAATTTTTCTCCAAGATCTAAAAAATATCAGTTCATGTCATAAGGAGTAGCTGTTTCAAATTGTTTGTTCGTTGTGATAACCAAGGATGATTACGATTCACATTAATGTTATATTTGAGGGCATCTCCAATGATATCAAATCAATAGACTATAAGGTTTTAGGAGAAAAAAAAGGAAGAGAGATAGAGGTTATAACGGATTTCAATGATACCAAACTACAAATTTTGTCTCCTCATGGTAAGGTCAAACGAAAAGTGTCTCAACATGATTTTGTATTGACACTTTGCATAATGCCTTTAAAAGATGTCTCTATGGTCAAAGTGCCTTAAGTAGTGTCTCTATACTTGTGACACCTTTTAAAGTGCCACAAGAAATGCCCTTACAAACTCATAAGGACAAGTTAGAACATGTCTATACAAAAGTGTCTCTACATGAGATTTGTTGTAGTGTTTGTTAGAAGAGATTTTAGAAGTAAATTTTGAGGTAATATATATGTATAGAATGGTTGATATGATATTGTTTCTAGAAGCACTTTAAGTGTTTATAAGTAACATTTCATATATATAATATACTACAACTATTATAATTATTTTGTTGTTCATAATAAGGCCCCTATTTTGTTTCGCCCGGGACCCCCAAAATCTCATGACCGGCGCCCCTGAGGCCAGTTCCCTGGCAGTGTATGGAAGGTAAAATTTATTTATTGTTAAACTGTTCCTCATCAAGAACAGTTAAACTCTTGCATGCACAAATGAACAAAACGATAAAGTATGTTGAACTGTTGCTCATCAAGAAGCTAAACTATAGCTTAGCTTCTGAGAACTTTATTCAAAGCAGACAGATAGTACAATCAACAACTACATAGCCATACACGATAGGAAGACAACAATGTGACAAGTAGCACACCATAGGAGGAGGCAGAATGAGCACACCGCACACATGATAGGAACCCCCCCTCTTTTATTTATTGTAGCGAGCTAAATATATACTGCCGATCGGTGGTTGACTGCACGGACGGTTCACGCATTCCCAATAGCATATGCGCCGAGAGAGATGAGGAAGTTATCAGAGCTGCCAAAGAATGCGACTATTTTGGAATTCACCACTGGGATGCGGAATGTGGTGGCCACAGTCTGCCCGTACGGCCCGTACGTGGTGCCGGTGCTGGTCTTGATGCCGATAGAAGTTATGTAGTTGCCATTGTCACTGCCGAATACTTCAACCACGTTCTCATCTTCCGCAAGGGTAATCTGCATACATGCACGAACGAAAGCACATATGCACGTACAAGCGATATAGTCAATCACCATCTATAAACTAGCAGGTAGAGTAAAGCAAACCCATATGTTAATTGTAAGTAATTATTGGAAACAAGAGCTGGCCGGTAGTAGTGTATATATATGCTGATACAATACTCTCTCTGGCCTGAAAATTACCTTTATTTCATTTTGTAAGGTGTTTTCTGGTTGGGCAGAAAAGGATTAAGATGGGTATAAAATCAAGATGACAGTAGAAATATATAACCACAGTGCCCATCGGGTTTAATCTGTTGAAAATAAGAGAATGGTTTGTGTGGATGCTTCACCATAGATATTAGATATGAAACAGGGTGGCTAAAACTACATGCCATGCAACTTTGAACGATTAGAAGTAATAAATTTCTGGGATTGGAGGTAGTATAATTGCCTATTAATACCTGGCAATAGCTAGAGAAAGTTTGGGCTACATACATCGTATTTCTGCTGTCCCGCGCTCTTGTCACCCCAGGGGCCAACGGGGACAATAGTCCCTCCGGTGCCTGCCGGTTGGTATGAGAACTCCAAGGCATTAACGATGCCGAGAGAGCCAATGGTGTAGTAGATTGTAATGCCTGTAAGCTTAGCAGGTGGCTTTCCATGGGAGATATCCCGAGGCCGGCCACCATTCCCGCCGAAAGGGCCAACCTTCACTGCAACTGGAGTCGTGCTTGCCTGTTGTACATACATAAATGTATATATGAATATATATATGAATAAAAGTTTGGCTTCTATATCTACGGCATGTTATGCCACAAAAATACCATGCCATCCGACTGATCACTAGAGAATCTCGCGTCTTGTGAAGCTCTTGCAGTGGATGCGTTGCTTGCTTTGTTGTCTATCAACAAGCCTGCTGGTTTATTTATAGATTGAGCCTACATGCTGCATGCGTCACCGTCGGATATCTTTGGCCATTGGATGCGCTTGTTTCCTTTTGCTCTCCACGCGCAATTAACGGCCTCGGCAAACCAAACGTGAAGGCGCGTGCAAAGGAGTACAACATGAGTAATTAGGGGCACCAGTGTCATTTCTCATGAGTATTAATAATTTGTCTGAGATTTGCTAATTAAAGTGCACTCTTTTGGGATAGAGGGAGTACTTGCCAATTATTTTATCAAATATATATTAATCTGCAATTGTATGAATTAATGAATGTCATTTTTGTGAGAATCAACCTTTATTAATCTGTTTGTATTATCAATATCTTTATGCTTGACTGCTTACACATTAAAGTGACATGTTAATTAGGCAAATCAGTTGTCAGTAAACTTCTTGCTGAGGTCATGAAAATCTTTGTTTCAAGTTTAGGAATTCCGGTAGCGACTGATAATTATTCTACACGTAGTGTAGCAAATTACAAATGCTATAGCGGTGCAACAAAAATACAGTACACATGTATATAACCTGTGCAGATAATTACGATTGTCTTATCAAACAAATTAATTTGTGCCCGCTGGATATATTTGACCATGCCTACAAAATTAAGTCTACTCGTTCGGTTCTTACGTGTACATTCACAATAACATCCATCGCTCCTATCTATATATATGTCACTGTATTTTCCATGTCTTCATGCATACATATATCAAGCAGAAACTATACATTATAAAAAGGTCAAATCAATATCGCTACACATACCCCTATTAAATGGTGTAGTACGATCGCACAACCTTATTTGGTCTTTCGTGTTCACACATGTACCTAAACCTTATTTGGTCTTTCGTATTCACATCCTTGTTTTGCCTTATTTGGTCTTTCGTGTTCACAGACGTTCACACAATATCTTTATGCTTGATTGCTTGCACATTAAAGTGACATATGTTAATTAGGCAAATCAGTTGTCAGTAAATTTCTTGCTGAGGTCATGAAAATCTTTGTTTCAGGTTTAGGAATTCCGGTAGCGACTGATAATTATTCTACACATAGCGTAGCAAATTACAAATGCTATAGCGGTGCAACAAAAATACAGTACACATTTACATAACCTGTGCAGATAATTACGCTTGTCTTATCAAACATATTAATTTGTGCCTGCTGGATATATTTGACCATGCCTACAAAATTAAGTCTACTCGTTCGGTTCTTACGTGTGCATTCGCAATAACATCCTTCACTCCTATCTAAATGTCACTGTATTTTCCATGTCTTCATGCATACATATATCAAGCAGAAACTATCATTATAAAAAGCTCAAATCAATATCGCTACACATACCCCTATTAAATGGTGTAGCATGATCGCACAACCTTATTTGGTCTTTCGTGTTCACACATGTTCCTAAACCTTATTTGGTCTTTCGTATTTATAACCTTATTTGGCATTATTTGGTCTTTCGTGTTCACACATGTCACACAATATCAAACAAACAATAAAATAACATGCAGTCGTGTAAGAATTAAGTGAGAGAACTAGAGAAAATAATCAAACTTCATTCTACTCACATTTATACAATTGAAAAGTATTTCTACGTATCAAAACCGATTGTTTTAAATATTCTATAATCTCTATCTTTAGGATGTGATAGACTTTTTTTCTTGAACAACGGACATGAGAGCTGCCTTGTATTGATCAAAAGAGAGGAAGTACAGGGTGGGGGAGAGAAAAGGCCCCTCCCCCGTGGGCCAAGGGGACTAAGTTAACTAATTACAAAAGTGACCCCTGCTACAGCCCAAAGCCGCAGCTCATCAATCAAAAAATTCAAGAAAACTGCGGTCGGTCGGTCGACCTGACAGAAGAGCCGGTTGTTGCGTTCAATCCAGATGTGCCAAATTATGGCAACAATGACCGAGGAGACTGCACGAGGGTCACCCGGTCCGTTGACTATGTTGGTCCACCAACTCTAGAAGCAGTCGGTCTATATCCAGCAGGTTGGGTTGATTTGCGGGAAGTCCAGCAACACAGCTAGTCTTGACCAGGCTGTAATGCTAAAAACACACTGTAGGAAGAGATGTTGTGGAGTTTCTAGGTTGCGTCCGCAGAGAGGACAGAAGTAGTCATTTAGTATCTGACGGCGAAATAGGGCGTCAGCCGTCATGATGCGCTTGTGTAGCACTTGCCAAAGGAAGAATCTGCACTTTGAAGGGGCCCAGATCTTCCGCAGCCTCTTCCAAGTTGGGTTGGCGATACGGCCCTCGAACTACAGAAGGTAGGCCAATTTAACAGAGAACTCCCCATTCGCTGTTAGACACCAAGTTTACTGATCAGGCTCTCTCGCGGTAAGATTCGTCTGAGCGAGGCCGAGAAGGATGGCAGTCAATTCCGGGATCATGAGTGGGGTGAAGTTTTGGCGCAGGTCTGTGATCCAGTTGTTGTTGGTGAGGGCCTGGAGCATCGTTTTGTTTTTCCTTGTGGTCGCCTGGTAGAGAGATGGGGTTATATGCCTTGGGGCGTAGCCGGACAGCCAATGATCCACCCAGAAGGAAAGGGTGGAACCGCTCTGTAAGGTGGCGGAGGATCCGGCGCGCAGCAGGGCTAAGTCAGTTGTCACAGCGTTGGCCACGTCGCCCGGATTGATGTGGGGTCCGAAATGTGGGCGTAGCCGAAACGCTCTTGAGAAACGTGTGAGGTCGAGTACCCCAAGGCCCCCATGGGTGGTTGGGGAGCAAACCGTGCTTCAATTTAATCTACCACCCCCTGTGGTGACGGTGCCCTTCCAAAGCCAGCCCCTCCTGATGGAGTCTATCTTCTTAATGAAGGAGAAGGGAGGGGCGATGATGGACAGTACGTAAGCTGGTAGTGAAGAGAGAACCGTCTTGAGCAAAGTTAGTCTGCCCCCTTTTGACATCAGCGGCCCCCGCCATCTTGCAAGCCTGGAGATCTTGTCGATTAGGGACTGAAAGTGCAAGTGATGTAGACGCTTTATGGATAGGGGGATCCCAAGGTATTTGATTGGGAAGGTTGTTCTTTCAGCTCGAAGGCCTTCGAGGATGTGGTCGAGATCGACGTTGCCACAATGAATCGGCACCACCTGGCTCTTGCTGAAATTGGTGCGCAGGCCGGTGACTTCTCCGAAAGTACGAAGGATAGAGGCCAGCACCGATACATCCTCATTGGTAGGTTTGTGAAGATTGATGCGTCGTCTGCAAAGAGGGAGATTCTGCTACTGTGGTTGAGCCCACTGAGCGGCGCCAGTGCCCCTGTCTCGGTTGCTCGGTGAAGCAAGGTAACTAGCGGCTCGATAGCTAGATTAAAAAGGAGCGGGGAGAGAGAATCCCCCTGACGGAGGCCCCTGCGGTGGTGGATGGTGTTTGTGGGGCGGCTGTTGAGGAGCACTTGGGAGGATGACGAGGCGAGCGAGAGGGAGATCCGATCCCCCCATCGGACCCCGAAACCACGGGCACGAAGGTTATCGAGGAGGTATGGCCAAGACACGGAGTCGAAAGCCTTTTCCAAGTCTAGATTGAAGAGGAGCGCCGGGGGTCCTTGATCGGTGAAGGGCCTTTGTGTTGTGCTGGACGAGGAGAAAGTTGCTTTGGATGTGTCTTTTCTTAATGAAGACGCTCTGGCATAGGGAGATGAGCTCACTCATGAATGGTGCGAGGCATGAAGAGATGATCTTGGTGAAGAGTTTTCCCACGCTGTGTATTAGACTAATTGGTCTGAAGTCTGAGGCTGAAGCGAGGCAATCCTTCTTGGGCAGCAAAATGATGTGAGAATTGTTGAGGGTCGAAAGGCCTGACCGATCAACGTTGAAGATGCACTGCAGGGCCGCAAGTAGGTCATCGGCAATGACATCCCAACAAGCTTCGTAGAAATTGCAAGTGAACCCATCCGGGCCTGGAGCCTTGTCGTTTGGAAGTGAGAAGACGACTTGTTTGAGCTCTTCAGCGGTTAGAGGTTCTTCCAAGGAGGAGAGATCGACCATTGGCAGACCCAGATAGTCCTAGTTGAAAGAGCGGAATAGGGTCTCGGGAAATGTGGAGACTTCCCCAAAAATGGCATTAAAATGTTGATGCAAGGCATCTGCTTTTTCTTGAAACTCGGTGAGAAGGACGGACGGGCTCTGAAGGGAGTGGACGAAATTTTTGCTCCTCCGGCCGTTTGCTCGCACGTGAAAGTACTTAGTGTTTGCGTCGCCGAGCCTGAGCCAAGTGAGGCGCGATCGTTGCTTCCATTTTATTTTTTCGACAGCGCAAAGGCCCAGAATTCTGGTCTTGATTTGCTTGCGGAGGGATACTTCTTTAGGAGAGAGTGTAAGGTTCTCCATAGCCACGTTGAGAAGGCGGATAACTTCTGAAGCTATGGAGAGCTGGAGTTTTGTGTCCCCGATGATTGTTCGGCTCCAAGAGCGAAGCGCTGCAGAAGTGCGGGCGAGCATGGATTTGAAGCGGAGTAAGGTGTGAGCCGGATTGTTGGCGTGGGGTTCGCACCAAGCCTGCTGCACCACATCTTGGAAGCCATTGACTTGGGGCCAGAAGTTCTCAAATCAAAAGCGCGCTGGGCGGGGCGGAGCCGCTCGGCGGTGAGGAGTAGCGGATAGTGGTCCGAAGTTGTTGAGGATAGGGGCAACAAGGAGCAAGAGGGGAATAGTAATTCCTAGTCAATGTTGGTGAAAGCTCAATCGAGTTGCACCAAGGTTGGGTTGGCCTGTTCGTTGCTCCAGGTGAAACAGCGGCCTGAGAGGTGAATCTCATTTAGGAGGCAGTTGTCCAATGTTGAGCGAAAGCGTGACATGAGTCGCCGGTTAAGGTTCAGGTTGTTTTTGTCGGAGTCTCGGTAGATTAGATTGAAGTCTACGAGGACGAGCCAGGGACCGGAGAAATGGGCGGAAATGTCTTGCAACTCCTGGAGAAATAGTTCTTTGTCTGGATCTGAAGTGGGCCCGTGAACGTTGGTGATGATCCAGCTAGGGCCTCCAGGGACAGGGGAAACCCTAGCGGAGATGGAATACTGTAGGTCCAGAGGGTCGGAGAGCTGCACCAACGAGTCGTCCCAGAAGAGAAGCAGACCTCCTCTGGTACCATTAGCCGGAAGTTGGAGAAGGCTTCGCAGTCTGTGACAGCAAACTTCCATAAGGAGTTGAGCTGTTGGATTGGAAAGTTTTGATTCTTGCAAAGCGACTATTCTTGGACAATGGGAGCGGACGAGGGAGGCGACAACGTCCCGTTTGGCCATGGAGTTTAGGCCACGAACATTCCAGCTTATGATCTTCATTTGGGAAACGAAGATGACGCGCTAATAACAGGGCTCTTAGTTGGGGTTGGTGGACCCCCAGGGGGAAGAGCTGAAGGTCATAGACGCACACAGGCGGAGAGGGAAGGGGTGATCCGGACCCACGCAGGGGAAGGAAGAACCCGGACACACCGCTCAGGAGCGGTACTAACGAATAGAAACCGCACGCAGGTGGGGAGAAGAAAAAGACTACAATACCACGCGCAGGTGGTTGAAAGCAAGCAACTAGGCCCACGCGCAGGCGGACGACTCGATACAAACTCACCCACAGGCGGTACACAGACCCACAAGGAGGACTAATCATTAGGAAGGAGAAGCTCTAGTAGGGAAAAAAAGGGCCTACTAGGCTGAGATGGGGGAACCCTCGAGCCCATCAGGCCCAACCTCGGTCAGGGTGACCGCCGGGCAAGAGAAACCATAGAGGTCAGTGACGGCGGAGCGCACGGCGGCCTCCAAAGGAGCGCTGGTGAAGAGTGTCTGGAGCTGAGCGGTGAAGTCATCAGCTGAGGAGTCGGCACAGATCCCAAGGTGCCTGGCTAGAATCCCTTGCGCCCGACGAATGGCTGGCAACCGGGAGGAGCCAGCGGGGGCAAGAACCGGCATTGATGCAAGATGAGAGCTACGTCGGACCGCGGAGGTCGGCTTAGGGCGCGAGCGCCTAAGCGGCGATGAAGCAAGCAAGGGGGCGGGCCCAGTGACAATAGCATCTGCTAGGAAGCTGGCGGCCGGTGGCTTGGCGAAAGAGGCGGGAAGGGAGGCCTCAATGGTCATCGGGTCTACCCCTGAGCTAGCAGGTTGCCGCGGGGATGGGAGAAAAAACCGGTAACAGCAGTGGGCCGCAACTGGGTCAAAAGCCCAGCGGAAGTGACTCGTGGGTCGGAACTGGTGGAGGGTGGCCCAGGTGAAAAGAGCTGCCGCAAAGGATCTGGCCCAGTACCGGCCAGGCTAGGAGTCGGTAGCAAGAACGGCGAGCGCGGCCCAGCCCCAGAGTGGTGTGAGCATTGTTGAGCCCTAATTTTTATTAGTGGCATTGATGTCAAAAATATTTATTAATTAAGTGCTATGGGGTTTTTGGACTTCTCGGAACCCTAGCGAAGACTCGGCTTCTCGTAAAACCCTAATTTGAAGTTTCGACGATTTTGTGAGCTGCTCCAAGGTTCTCAGTGCGTGACCGGGCGAGAGATGAGGTTAAGTATAGATTAGGAGTAGTTAGGTCTTTTATTTCTGTTTTTTTCGGATTTCAAAAGGGGTTTGAATCTCTCGGACTATGCCGAATCTTTGCGACTTCTTGAAAAATCGGTTTCCGTAGTCCACCTCTTCTAAAAATATCCAAATATATTCTTGTGAGATTTCTAGAGAGAGAAAGAAAACCCACCTAAATACCTCCACATCCTTTAGCACGCCACTCTCTCGTTGGACGGCGTCTCGAAGCAATGGGGATCGCATCCGATCAGCTTAGCCCAAGCACAGTACACACTGTCGGACGGCGTCCGGTAGTTACCGAACGGCGTCCGATAAGCTGAATCCAGTAGGCTTTTCTCTCTGTCGAACGGCGTCCGGTGGTTACCGGACGGCGTCCGATAAACCAAAATCGATGAGCGAGAGTCGCCGTTTGACGGACGTCCGTCCGCCGTCGGACGGCGTCCGGTAGAGGCCAACGGCTAGTCTTTTTGTCCCCTTCCGGGGGGCAACGGCTAGTTTTGCTCTAGGGGCTATAAATACTTGCCTAGTGGCTGGCTTCTTTCAGGTTTGATGCTCTCTTCACCTACCATAATTCATTGCTCATAGATTAGGTGATCTAGAGCTATTCCTCCACCCTCCAACCAATCAAAGTCACAAATCATACAATCTCAATACCGAGCTTCATTGAAGTCCTTCGATCCGGCATGATCGGGGCGTTTCGGGCTTGTTACTTTTGAAGACGGCATCCTTCATGGAGGCGTGGGCTTGGGAGTAGGCCTTGGCGTGTGGCTACTCTCGAGTCGGTGTACGGGTGACGGAGTCCACCTCGCCGGAGTGGCGGAACGACTACTGGGGAGTAAGTGAGGAGTTAGGCTCGAGAGCGAGCCGACCCTTGTGCGCAAGGGGTAGCCTCAACGGAGAGTAGGAGTTGCGGCTCCGAACTTCGGTCAAACAAATACCGTGTCACTCTCTCTCATTTATTTTCCGCACTTACTTCCATTACATTGCTTGTGATGAATTGTGATGCCATGTCTTAGTTTTTCAATTCACTTGTTTATCGCTTCCGCTTGCATGAAAATTGAAACTAGGATTGGGTTACTATTAATATGATGCTTAATCAACAAATAATCTAAAAAGTTTAAAATTGCCTATTCACCCCCCCTCTAAGCCTTAGGATCCTCTTTCAAGTGGTATCAGAGCCAGGTTGTCCGGTATTAGCTTCACCGCTAGGAGATGGCTCAAGAGGGGTCTAGGATAGAAATTGGAAAAGCTCCTATCTTTGATGGGACCAACTACAACTATTGGAAAATTCGAATGCAATGTTATCTAGAGGCTCTTAGCTGTGATGTATGGGTTGCTTGTGAGACCGGTTATCCGGACCCTTCGGTAGGAACTTTAGCTCTTGATGATGTTCATGCTAAGTACAAACGCTTTAATGCTATTGCTAGAAATGCTTTACTCTCTAGTGTTTCTTCTGAAGTGTTCGATAGCATTGGCAATCTCACTAAAACTTATGACATTTGGAAGCATCTAAAGGAAATCCATGTTGGTAGTGTCGAGATGCTTGAGGAGAAGCTATCTCGAGTTAGAAAAAGATTTGATCAATTTAAAATGCTCTCTAATGAAAGTGTCAATGAAATGTTTCTCAGGTTGAACCCCATCGTCAATGAAATTGCCGGATGCTCGGAGAAGAAGGTCTTGGAGGACATTGATATTTATCGAAAGATGCTTGATGTTGTGCCATTTAGGTTCAATCCGCTTGTGATCTTAATTTGAGCATCCAAGTTAAAACTCAAGAAAATGACACCAACAAAGCTCTTTGGACAACTCAACTCTTATGAAATGCGGCTTCTTCAAAGTGAAGAGTCCCCGCTCAATAAGAAGTCAATTGCTCTCCCCGCCAATGCCAAAAGTGGGAAGAAGAAGGTTGAAATTGAAGAAGATGACGATGACTCCGATGATGCAATTCCGAAGATTGAAGAATTGGCCCTCCTTGTCAAGCGATCAAGAAAGTTGATCAAGAAAATAAGCTTCCGCGGTGGATCATCCTCTTCAAGACGAAGACCCATCTCCGAAATGCGTTGCTATGAATGCGGAGAGAAGGGTCACTTGGCAAGAAATCAAGAGGAAGATGAGGATGACGACAAGAAGAAGTACCGTCACTATCGCAAGAGCGATCACAAATCCAAAGACAAGAAAAAGGCTCTTGCCGGTCAAAGGACCAAAAAGAAAGATAGCTCAAGCTCATCATCCTCCCAATCTTCCTTCGAAGAAGAAGACACTAGAGCTCATGGGCTAGCCGGACCTGCGATCAAGGAAAATGCTCCTTCGGCCCTTCCCAAGCAAAAGCTTTGTCTCACCGCCAACATACAAGAAGATGTGATCGGGGAATGGATTACCGACGATGAAGGCTCTTGGGCGGACTCCTCCGACAATGAAAACACCAAGGTGTCCGGAGTCGCCATCAACAACCCTACACCTCCCATGTGTCTCATGGCGCTAGAGGAGAAGGTAACAAATGAGCACCTCTCTAAAAGTGAGTTTAAGTTTTTGATTGATGATTGGAATAATGCTCTAGAGAAGGAAAAATGTAAGAGAAAAAAGTTAATGAAAGTGCATAAAGAGCTTGCGAATGAATTTGAGATTTTGCTTGAAAAAACATGAGACTCTAGAAGATGATTATGAAGCTCTAAATTTGCAAGTTGAAATTCTAGAAAACAAACTAGATAGCTCTAATATTGATGAAGCTCCTCTTGATTGCTCAATTGAAAAATGTAATGTTGGTGTGACTTGTGACTTGATTGACACTATAAATGGTTCACTTAGCTTGTCTCATGACACATCTTTGAGCTTGTCACCTACTATTACACCTAATGTTAGCTCATCTTCACCCACTAGTGCTACTTCCTTAAGTGAGAATACTTGTTCTATTAGTACTTGTGGTGTTGCTAAATGTGCTAATGAGCTAGTCAAAGAAAATTTGCTTCTAAAAGATAGAATTGAGCAACTAGACTCTAGCTTGGTTAAATTGCTTGTGGGAAACAACTCTCTTAACAAGGTGCTTAGGGAGCAAAGGTACACCTTGGGCAAGCATGGTTTGAAATTTCATCCCGGGGATTTGCCCAAGGGAGGTTGGGAAGCCCAAGGTAACTTTTGTTAAAGGAGGGACTCATTGCCACATTTGTAAAAATAAGAAACACAAAGCCATTGTTTGTCCTCTTGCTAAATCATCTCAATTCATGTCTAAAACTCAAATGCGTGATGCTAGTTACATGCTTATGAGAAAAAATGGCTCTACTTATGCTAAGTATGTCGGTGCACCCAATAATAAGAAATATGTAAAAGCTATTTGGGTGCCCAAGTGTTTGATGACTAACTCAAAAGGACTCAAGATGAAGTCTTGGGTACCTAAAACCCAAGCTTGAATTTGTGTGTGTAGGTGAACTACAAGAGCGGTGGCCGGCATTGGATATTTGATAGCGGTTGCACCTAACACATGACCGGTAGCTCAAGTATGTTCACCTCATTAGAAGAGGAGAAGGACTCCGAACACAAGATCACATTTAGGGATAACTCCAAGCGAAAGGTAAAAGGTATTGGTAAAATTGCAATATCCGATGATCTATCCATCTCTAATGTTCTCTTGATGGAAGCTTGTAACTTTAATCTCCTCTCCGTTGCTCAAGTGTGCGATTTAGGCTTTGATTGCTTTTTTTCGGTTAACAGAGTTCGTGTTGTTTCCACCAAGGATCAAAGTGTTGCATTTGAAGGCACCAGGTTTCATAACTTATATTTGGTTGATTTTTCAAACCGTGAATCTTCTCAAATCAAGACTTGTCTTATTGCTCAAACTACTCTTGGTTGGTTGTAGCATAGACGTTTTGGACATGTTGGAATGGCTACTTTGAAAAAGGTTTTTAAAGACAACTTGGTTGTTGGAGTGAAGGATGTCAAATTCGAGAAAAACCGTTTATGTAGCTCATGCCAAGCCGGTAAGCAAGTGGCTAATTCTCATCCGACTAAGACATTCATATCTACATCCCGACTACTTGAACTTTTGCATATGGATTTATTTGGCCCAACCACCTATGCGAGCATAGGCGGTAATTCTTATTGTCATGTGATTGTCGATGATTTTTCTCGCTTCACTTGGATATTTTTCCTTACAAATAAATCACTTGCCGGTGATGTGTTTAAAAGATTTGCTTTGAAAGCTTAAAAAGAATTTTACTCTTTTATTAAAAAGGTGAGGAGTGATAACGGCACCGAGTTTACTAACACAAATGTTGATGAATTTTATGATGAGTTAGGAGTCAAGCACGAATTCTCGGCGGCCTACACTCCCCAACAAAATGGAGTGGTGGAGATGAAGAACCGTACTTTGATAGAGATGGCAAGATCGATGCTTGACGAATATGGTACGCCGCATGCTTTTTGGGCGGAAACTATCAACACGGCGTGCCATGCCATTAACCGTCTTTACCTCCACCGACTCCTTCACAAGACCTCTTATGAACTACTAGTGGGACGAAGGCCCAACATCTCTTACTTTCGAGTCTTTGGTTATAAGGTATACATTTATAAGAAAAGGACTCATTTTGGTAAGTTCCAAAAGAGGTGTGATGTTGGTATCATGTTAGGCTACTCTTCTCGCTCCAAAACTTTTCGAGTTTTTAATAATACTACCGGTCTAGTTGAGGAAGCTTATAATGTTAAGTTTGATGAAACTAATGGCTCGCAAAGTGATTAAGATTTGATAAGAAATGTAGATGATGAGCTACCACATGAAGCCATGGAGTTGGGGGGAAATTCGACCTTCTCCGGAGGTACCAAAAGATGAAGACGTCTCCGCCACCACCTCCATTGATAAACAAGCTCAAGACACCTCTCCAACAACTCAAGACCAAGCGGTGGACGGAGATGCAAATTTTAAAGTTGATCAAGCTCAAGAGGGAGCCATTGATCCACAACTACCCGTCCAACAACACCGCTCTCTCTCCAAGGATCAACCCCTAGATCAAGTCATTGGCAATCTCAATCAAGACGTAAAAACCCGTTCTCATACCGCTAATTATTGTGAGCATCACGCCTTTGTGTCTATTGTTGAGCTTAGGACCATTGATGAGGCATTGGCGGATGCGGATTGGGTGAACGCCATGCATGAAGAATTAAATAACTTCACCCGCAATAAAATTTGGGAGCTTGTGAAAAGACCGAAGGATCACAATGTCATTGGCACTAAATGGGTCTTCCGCAACAAACAAGATGAGAACGGTGAAGTAGTACGAAACAAGGCAAGATTGGTAGCGCAAGGTTTCACTCAAATCGAAGGTCTTGACTATGGAGAAACCTACGCCCCCGTTGCTCGACTTGAAGCTATACGGTTACTCTTGTCATTTGTCTCTCTCTATAATATTACTCTCTTTCAAATGGATGTTAAGAGTGCTTTTCTAAATGGTTTTATTGATGAACTTGTATATGTCAAGCAACCGCCCGGTTTTCAAAACCTTAAACACCCAAACCATGTCTATAAGCTCACTAAGGCGCTATACGGTCTCAAGCAAGCTCCTAGAGCATGGTATGAGCGTCTTAGGGACTTTCTCTTAGAAAAGGGATTTAAAACCGATGCGATTGATTCCACATTGTTTCTCAAGCCTATAGAAAATGACTTATTCATTTGTCAAATATATGTGTATGATATTATTTTTGGATGTACTAACAAAGCTAAATGCAAGGACTTTGGAGAAATGATGCCCAATGAATTCGAAATGTCTATGATTGGGGAACTCACCTTCTTCCTTGGATTTCAAATCAGGCAACTCCGAGAAGGGACCTTCATTTGTCAAAAAAAATATACAAAGGACCTTCTCAAGCGGTTTTCTATGGATGATTGCAAATCGATCAAAACACCAATGGCCACTAATGGGCATCTTAACTTGAATGAAGATGGAAAGCCCGTGGACCAAAAGCTTTATCGCTCCATGATTGGTTCGCTTCTCTACCTCACCGCTTCTCGATCCGATATTATGTTTAGTGTGTGCATGTGTGCTCGCTTTCAAGCATCCCTAAAGAAGTGTATCTTGTTGCCGTAAAACGCATTTTGAGATATCTAAAAATCACTACTAGCCTAGAACTTTGGTACCCCAAGGGAGCGCGTGTTGAGCTTTTTGGCTATTCCGACTCGGATTATGCCGGTTGCAAAATTGATCGCAAAAGCAACTCCGGGGTTGTCACTTGCTAAGACGCTCACTCGTGTCATGGACTTCGAGGAAGCAAAACTCCGTGGCGCTATCTACCACGGAAGCGGAATATGTAGCGGCGGGGAGTTGTTGTGCTCAACTCTTGTATATGACACGGATGCTTAGTGACTTTGGGCTAAAATTTGAAAAAGTGTCACTTCTATGCGATAATGAAAGTACGGTAAAAATAGCCAACAATCCAGTCCAACATTCCCGTACAAAGCACATCGACATCCGACATCACTTTATTCGTGACCACATTGCAAAGGGTGACGCTGTGCTTGCCTACGTGCGAACGGAAGACCAATTGGCTGATATCTTCACTAAACCCTTGGATGAGGCACGGTTTTACAAATTAAGAAATGAACTCAACATACTAGATAGATCAAATGCGTGTTAATTGGTCTTTGTGATTTTTTGGGTCTTATTTGAATTTTTTCATTTGCTTTTGACCCTTGTCACATTTAGGGGGAGTTTAATTTCAACTCATGATCTCAAGACTCCCTCTAGTGATGAAAAGATAAATTTGTTTTTGGGTTAGCACATTCTTGTCCTATATTTCAAGCCAAAACAAATTTGAAATTAATAGACTATCCTTTATCTTCTTACCACTTCAAACTTTTCAATTTGAAAAATCTTATCTCTTTTGAAAAATTTGCTCCATATGCATATTTGCTCTTTTGAAAATCATATGGCATCAAAATTGTTGAAAATATTTGAAAAGGAGCCAAAATTCTAAAAACATGTGCTTAAACTTTAAAGTGAACCCCTACGCGCGATTTTCATGCCAATATGAGAAATCAAGGCAAAATTTGGGTTCACACATTTTCTTGATCTCTAAGATCAAAATTTGAGATTTTTGAATTTGGTTGGTTTCATTTGTCACATTCGAATCTTATCCCTTTAAAATTAAAATTTAAAATTACTTCAAATTGCTCACATTTGAATCTTTCCTTGAATTTTGAGCAAAAATGGAGAATATCCCTTCAAAATATTATTTTTATAAAAATTCTTGCATTGGTGGGGTCCACTGGTCAGAAGTGCATGCTGTGGCGAATTCAGCCTTCATCGGACGCCGTCCGACGGGGTTTTGCGCGCGCTGCATACGTACCGTCGGACGCCGTCCGGTCACTAGCGGACGCCGTCCGACAAGGTCTTATCCACGCCGCAATCCTCCTGTCGGACGCGGTCTTGATTTCCTAGACTCCGTCCGACGAAGCTCTTTCTGCGCTGCAACCGTACTGTCGGACGCCATCCGATAGGCGTCGGACGTCGTCCGATAGGGCGCAACCGTGCAGATCGCCTTTAATATCACCCCTCTGCCTCCCTCTTCCCTCATTTCTCTTCACTCTCCTCACCAAACCGGCGCCGCCACTTCCTCTCCTCCTCACCGGGGGAGGCTCTCCGGTGATCTCCGGCGACATGCACCACCACCGGCGGCTTCCCTTCGTCCTCCTCTTCGACTCCCTCCGCGGGGATTGAAGGTTGGCGGCCCGATTCGTGCGCCTCGTCTCCGTCAAGCTCCCCTTCTTTCCCCTACCGGGAAAGGCCTAGGGGACGATCCTCTCACGCACGGCGGCTTCCTCTTCCCTTCTAGAGCTCGGTAACGGTTTCCTGCCTCTAGTTCCCGCAAATTCCTTTACTTACCGAGTTCTAGGTTTCGAATAGGATTTTTCCCAAGCTTGTGTCTAGGGTTGGCTCGTGGTGTGGTTGACACTTGTGGTTGGCACTTGGTCAGTGGGCACTTGGCAGTGGGATTGATTCATCAGTGGGCACTTGGCAGTGGGATTGATTCGATATGTCTCGTTCGTTGAAGAAGCTCAGCAAGGCTCTTAGCAGGACTTTCAGTGGTCATGGTGACAGTGGCAACCGAGGTGTTCGAGATGACTTTGACGAGACGGCTAGCTGTGTCGCTCCTCTTCGCACAAGAAAAGCTACTAGAGAGGATCTACAATAGCAGCACGATGAAGGATTCAATTGAAAACGAGTGGCAGGGTCCTCTTTTGCGACAGCCGAGGACTTTGATGATGACACTTTTGCTGAGGAGCCAATAGATGATGATGTCACTGAGACTGTGGTTGCTGAGGATGAACCCGTGGACAATTTGGTCCTAAAATTGTCTATGGAAACTTTAAGGAAGAAGAGGGCCGTCTCTTATGCAAAATGGTTCCCTCAGCGGAGAGAAGATACTAAAGATTTCAGATTCCACACTAAATTCCAGAAGCAGCTCTATATGTGTTTCTCTGCTCCCAAGACTGGTCCTAGGGACTCTCACTGTGTAGATTGGCATGAGATCACCGCAGCCGCCGGACATGAGGTTCATACCATTTTCAGCTCTTCTCCAGGCTTGGCAGATTTGATCTCAAATAAAAAGTTGACTTGGAACAAAGAAAGGAACTGTGAATTCTTTGCTACTCTGCTAGTTGCCGAGGATGAGACAGAGGTCAATTACTATCACTCAGTCAATTAATGGAAATATTCAGGGCAACTCGGTGGCAGATATGAACTATGCTTTGGGAACTCTAGATTCTGGCACTGACTTGAATGAGATGGCTTATGAAGATGCATTCTGGAGGGCCAAGTATCCACCACTTGAAGAAGTTAAATTTATGTATCTTGATCTTGATGAGGAAGAGATAAATATAGAAAAGGCAAATCAATTGCGACAGGAGCCTGCATTGGAGTTGGGATTGTAAGATCAAGAAGCATCAAATGAAGATCTTTCTGAACACACTTGGCAGCAAACCCAGGTTGGATCGTCTAGGTGATGATGCTCCTCCTCCAAAGACTGCCCCCGCTTTTGCTCCCATTGCCCAATGCAGCCCTCTCGCTGTGTCTAGGGTTGGATCTTCTGCAGCTGCCCCTCCTCCTTGGTATGACTCTTTGATCAGTGAGATGAGAGGTATGCGCACTGAGATGAAAGAAGAGCTTGCAGCCACCCGCAGAGAGATGAATGAGTTGGCAGGGCAGCAGACGTATCTGAGTGATGAATTTGCAGAGTTTAAGTCTGCTCTACAGTATATGGGGGCTATGTTTATGCCAGTGCCAGAAGGGGCCAATCCTTACTCGTGGTATTCTCACGCCCATGACAGCTATCAGGCCTACGAGCAGCGTTAGGTGTTTCCCCGCCCACCTGCCTACCCACCTCCAGTTCACCCTTGGGTATATCCTCCTCCAGGGCCTGCTCCTGTCTATGTGCCACCATCTCAGCCTTTCCCTCCTCAAGATGCTTCAGCCTTTGCTCCCCCAGCTCAGCACCCTCCTCCTGGTAAGATTTCATTTACTGGTGGAGAGATGTGTCGCCATCTAAACTTTTCTTTGCCAAATCCTCAACCGACCCAGCTCTTTGATGATCAATCTTCACCTCGGTCGGTACCCTCTGCAGCTCTTCTGTCTACGTATAAGCGTCGTAGAGGTCAGGGTTCCTCTTCTCGTGGACACAGAGATGATGGAGGCGACGACATGGATCAAGACCAGCAAGATTAGGAGCTTTTCCCTTTTGTGTCACTTGGTGACAAAGGGGGAGAAGTTAGAGAGAGTAGCAAGGGTTAGCAAGGGGTAGTGATCGAGGTCCTGTTGTTCTTGTAATACTATTTCTATTGCCTCGATACTCTTTTGTTGTGTGAATTGTTACTTGGTACCTTGGCTTTATGAAATTTAAACCTTTTTGGCTTGTGTTTTTAAATTTGTGCATAAATTTAGGGGGAGCTTCTCTTGTATGCGCATCCTTGTGGTCGAGTTGTGGTTTCTTTTAAATTGCTTTGCACTAACCCTTTTGCAGCTCAAAATATTTGTTCTCTCTTGGGTTGCCGTCAAGTGCCACAAAGGAGGAGATTGTGAGCATTGTAGAGCCCTAATTTTTATTAGTGGCATTGATGTCAAAAATATTTATTAATTAAGTGCTATGGGGTTTTTGAACTTCTCGAAACCCTAGCGAAGACTCGGCTTCTCGTAAAACCCTAATTTGAAGTTTCGACGATTTTGTGAGCTGCTCCAAGGTTCTTAGTGCGTGACCGGGCGAGAGATGAGGTCACGTATAGATTAGGAGTAGTTAGGTCTTTTATTTCTGTTTTTTTCGGATTTCAAAAGGGGTTTGAATCTCTCGAACAATGCCGGATCTTTGCGACTTCTTGAAAAATCGGTTTCCGTAGTCCACCTCTCCTAAAAATACCCAAATATATTCTTGTGAGATTTCTAGAGAAAGAAAGAAAACCCACCTAAATACCTCCACATCCTTTAGCACGTTTTCACTCTCTTGGACGACGTCTGAAACAATGGATCAGGTCCGATCGGCTTAGCCCAAGCACAAGATACATCGCTTGGACGGCGTCCCAAGAGTTACTGAGATTCGGCGTCCGATAAGTCAATCCAGAGGCTTTTTCTCTCGCTTGACGGCGTCCGGTGGTTACCGAACGGCGTCCGATAAACCAAAATCAGTGAGCAATAGTCGCTGTCGGACGGCGTCCGGTAGAGGCCAACGGCTAGTCTTTTTGTCCCCTTCTAGGTGGCAACCGCTAGTTTTGCTCTAGGGGCTATAAATACTTGCCTAGTGGCTGGCTTCTTTGAGGTTTGATGCTCTCTTCACCTACCACAATTCATTGCTCATAGATTAGGTGATCTAGAGCCATTCCTCCACCCTTCAACCAATCAAAGTCACAAATCATACAATCCCAATACCGAGCTTCATTGAAGTCCTTCGATCCGGCATAATCGGGGCGTTTCGGGCTTGTTACTTTTGAAGACGGCATCCTTCGTGGAGGCGTGGGCTTGGGAGTAGGCCTTGGCGTGTGGTTACTCTCGAGTCGGTGTACGGGTGACAGAGTTCACCTCGCCGGAGTGGCGGAACGACTACCGGGGAGTAAGTGAGGCGTTAGGCTCGAGAGCGAGCCGGTCCTTGTGCGCAAGGGGTAGCCTCAACGGAGAGTAGGAGTTGTGGCTCCGAACTTCGGTCAAACAAATACCGTGTCACTCTCTCTCATTTATTTTCCGCACTTACTTCCATTGCATTGCTTGTGATGAATTGTGATGCCATGTCTTAGTTTTTCAATTCACTTGTTTATCGCTTCCGCTTGCATGAAAATTGAAATTAGGATTGGGTCACTATTAATATGATGCTTAATCAACAAATAATCGAAAAAGTTAAAATTGCCTATTCACCCCCCCTCTAGACCTTAGGATCCTCTTTCAGGTGGGCTAGCGGTGGGGGCGGAAGACAGGTCCCGCTGCTGGGTGACTGTGGTGACAAGGCGGCCCGCGTGGCTCGCTGACTGGGTGGGGTTTGAATTTCTCCTCCCCGAGGTGTGCAGCGGCGAAGCAGACTAGGCGGCGCTCTGCTGCAGTGTGGACAGTCACTACAAGAACCTTCTATGACGAATATCTCGTGACAATGGAGCAATTCGTCATTAAGTCGTTCTGTTTATGACGTTTTCTGGAGGGAAGCATGGCTTAGTGACGAAACTAAAGCGTGCGTCACTAAATTCGTCACAAACTAGTTCAATGCCAATTTTGTGACGAATGCTATATTGCTTAGTGACGATGTGATTTGTCGTGAACCAATTCAATAAGTTTATGACATTATTGTTTTGTCATAAGTGATTTTTTGGGAAGATGGCCACCTGTAGGTGGGTCCCACTAGCAACAGGGGCAGAGCCCAATGGTCCTAGGGTGGTGCACAGGCACCAGGGTCAAAAAATATTTTTAGGGAGAATTAGCCCATATATACCACATGTGCACCCCCTTAGGCCAACACTTGTGCCCCCGGGACATCCACAACGCTCGGCCGAAGGACCAAAATTCGGCCCAAAGCCCCAGCGTGAGTCTTTCCTTCGTGGGCTAAAGCTCACAACAATTAGTCCATTGTTTGGATCAAGTAGCCAGATAGCGGTGCATCACAAGACTTAAGGTGATCACTCAGCTGGGCCAAGGACGGAGGCCCACAATACAACTGCGCTACAAAAATGATAGCTCAACCTAGTCATTTGCACAGAATGCAAAGTTAATTGGCAATTCAAGATTCGTTCAAAAAAAATTGGCAATTCAAGGTGTTCATTCCTTAATTCTTGAGGACTTAGGAATTGCCTAACATATGGTATTTTTGTTATTGTTATCTACTTTACCTCCGCTCATCAGTTTTGACTTTTTAGAGTAACTCTGTCATTGTACGAAACAGCAAAAATAATTGGATGCTAATATAAAGCCTATTCGAATAGTGCACTAATATAATTTAGATTTAATTGTTCATTCAAAAATGAAGCTTACAAATATAATATAATATCATTGCAGTAACCCCTATAATATTAATTCCTTTGTTCTTTTTTATTTATCGCCATTCACTTTTAAATAAGCCCTTTGATCATTCGTCCTATTAAAAAAACTATTTAAGTATCATTTATTTTGTTATGCTTTATTTTATCCTTAAATATACTTTAATCATAACTTATATTTTTTTTTTGCATATTTGCACAAAAATTTAAGACGAATGGTTAAAGGGCATGTCCAAAAATGTTTGAGCATGAAACTCCATCGGAGGACGACATTTCTTTCATATGGCGTCCATTCGTAGCAGATGTTCATAATGAACTCTCCCAAACCTCCCAAGTTTCAAGGTGACCAACAGTTAACTTCACCTTTTCCATGTGGAGATCTGAGGCATCCCTCATTTCACATGTTTATTGGCCTAAAATTGAAATTTTCAGACACCCCTATATTATTTTTAGGATTTAATTGTAGTTTTGGTGATTTCCTAATGAAAAAATTAACAATACCAAAATATCCTCCGAAATCATATGGCGTCCATTCGTAGCTTATGTTCATAACAAACTCTCCCAAATCTTTTAAAATCTTTTACATGGTGTTTTGAGTGCAAAGTTAAATTTAAAATCTTTTAAAAGACGTTAAATATCGAATAGGTGCTTGTGGAAATTTTCTAGCTTTTTCTGGGAACTTTTCTTCTCTTCCTAGATCTAAATATTTTTATATGATCATCTTCTAAATCTTTTCATGAGCTTTAGTTATTTTATTTGGGTTTATTATGTCCCAATCTATCTCCATGGATTTTCTGGGAGTATTTGGAGTATTTTTCATGGTTTAAAAACTATTTCAAGACTTTTTGGAATTGTTTTTAAACTGAAAAGCATTTTCAAATATTCTTAAACCCCCAAAAGCTTCTGGGCCTGGCCCACTCGGCCTGCCTCATCTCCACCGCCTCCCACCATTTCCCTCATGGGCCGAATCCCACTCATTAGCCCAACACCGCAGCTCCCTCCTCCTCTCTCTTTTCCTAGAACTGGGCTGCCACCGGTCCACAAAGGTTTGACCAGATTTGAAGCACAGTTTGACCGAGGTTAAATTCAAACGTTTTGGCCGAATTTGACTAAGATCCAAATATAAAAGTTGTATATAATAACATTCTATACAACTATGGCATACAGAGTTTTCCCCAGTTCTTTTACGAATTTGTTTGAATTTTCAAATTTGAATCCTAGGTTTAATTTAACCCTATTTAAGTTTATGTTTGATCAGGCCACATTTCAAAATATGTGCATTTTCAAGCCAAGGTAAAAATGGAAAAGTTGTACAAATTTTCCAGCTCTACAACTTTGGTATATAAAGTTTTCACTTAATCATTTACAATTTATTAAAAGGTTGAATTTAACCCCAAATTTGACCCTGGTTTGATCAGCTTGAAGTTTGAAAACTGTTCTCGGAAAAAAATTAATAATTCTGAGACGGGCTCCGAAAATCATGGGATTTGGTAGGGGGCCTTCACATACCCATAAAACATCCCTGAAAAAGTTCTAGCATGGAACTCCAAAGGTGGCTGGTAATTCTTTTGTACGGTGTGCATTCATGGCTTAAGTTCGTAACGAACTCCCTCGGATCTCCCAGTTTTAAGGTGACCACATGTTAACTACATCGTATGCATGTGCAAACCTTTGATGGTGTTCATTACACCTGTTTGTTGACCAAGGTGGATTATTTTGAATTTCTGGGCAAGGTTATGGTTTTTCCACGATTTAAATGTCTTTTTGGTGAATTTCTTGAGAAAAAATTAATAATTCTGAGACGGGCTCCGAAAATCATGGGATTTGGCAGTGGGCCTCCACATACCCGTAGAACATCCCTGAAAAAGTTCTAGCATGGAACTCCAAAGGTGGCTGGTAATTCTTTTGTACGGTGTGCATTCATGGCTTAAGTTCGTAACGAACTCCCTCGGATCTCCCAGTTTCAAGGTGACCACATGTTAACTACATCGTATGCATGTGCAAACTTGTGATGGTGTTCATTGCACCTGTTTGTTGACCCAGGTAGATTATTTTCAATTTCCGGGCAAGGTTATGGTTTTTCCACGATTTAAATGTCTTTTTGGTGAATTTCTTGAGAAAATTAATAATTCTGAGACGGGCTCCGAAAATCATGGGATTTGGCAGATGGCCTTCACATACCCGTAGAACATCCCTGAAAAAGTTCTAGCATGGAACTCCAAAGGTGGCTGGTAATTCGTTTGTACGGTGTGCATTCATGGCTTAAGTTCGTAACGAACTCCCTCGGATCTCCCAGTTTCAAGGTGACCACATGTTAACTACATCGTATGCATGTGCAAACCTATGATGGTGTTCATTGCACCTGTTTGTTGACCCAGGTAGATTATTTTGCATTTCCGGGCAAGGTTATGGTTTTTCCACGATTTAAATGTCTTTTTGTTGAATTTCTTGAGAAAAAATTAATAATTTTGAGACGGGCTCCGAAAATCATGGGATTTGGCAGGGGGCCTTCACATACCCATAGAACATCCCTGAAAAAGTTCTAGCATGGAACTCCAAAGGTGACCGGTAATTCGTTTGTACGGTGTGCATTCATGGCTTAAGTTCGTAACGAACTCCCTCGGATCTCTCAGTTTCAAGGTGACCACATGTTAACTACATCGTATGCATGTGCAAACCTGTGATGGTGTTCATTGCACCTGTTTGTTGACCCAGGTAGATTATTTTGAATTTTCGGGCAAGGTTATGGTTTTTTCACGATTTAAATGTCTTTTTGTTGAATTTCTTGAGAAAAAATTAATAATTTTGAGACGGGCTCCGAAAATCATGGGATTTGGCAGGGGCCTTCACATACCCATAGAACATCCCTGAAAAAGTTCTAGCATGGAACTCCAAAGGTGGCTGGTAATTCGTTTGTACGGTGTGCATTCATGGCTTAAGTTCGTAACGAACCCCCTTGGATTTCTCAGTTTCAAGGTCACCACATGTTAACTACATCGTATGCATGTGCAAACCTGTGATGGTGTTCATTGCACCTGTTTGTTGACCCAGGTAGATTATTTTGAATTTCCGGGCAAGGTTATGGTTTTTCTGCGATTTAAATGTCTTTTTGGTGAATTTCTGGATAAAAAATTAATAATTCCAGGACGTGCTCTGAAAATCATGGGATTTGGCGGGGGGCCTCCACATACCCATATAACATCTGCGAAAAAGTTCTAGCATGGAACTCCAAAGGTGGCCGGGAATTCTTTTGTACGGTGTGCATTCATGGTTTAAGTTCGTAATGAACTCCCTCGGATGTACTCAGTTTCAAGGTGACCACACGTTAACTACATTGTATTCATGTGGAAACCTGTGATGGTGTCATTACACCTGGCAGATTATTTTGGCCTAGGTAACTTAGTTACAATTTTCAGGCAACCATGTATTATTTTTTAGGAAATAAACCGAAAAAAGATCTAGAAATAAAATTAATTCGCAAAGGTTGTTTCCCCCTGGAAAACGGCCCAGCCCAGCTCCGTGCGCTGCACACGTTCTGGCAGCCCAGCAGCCGGCTCGCGCCTGCCTCATGCGGGCGAGGCGCACCGTCGGATCTAGCCTACGGTCAGGATTCGCTCTCAGCTGGCATATAACCCGACCGACGGACAAACCCTAGGCAGCCCTTGAGTCATCTCCTCCCTCCGTCTTCTCTTCTCTGTCTTTTCCACCCGAAGCGGCTCCCGAGCCCATCGCCCCCATGCCGGCGGCGCCGTGGCGGTGCTTCTCGACGGCGCGCGCGTGCAACGAACTCGCACGCTGGTCCGTCGTGCGTCTCCGCCGCAGTTCCCTTAGGGCGTGGCGGCTGGGCGAGCTACTGGCGGTGGCGGCGGCGGCGCCGGGCAGGGCAAGCTAGCGACGGTGGCCAAGGTCGAGCCTGCCTTGACCTTTGCTTCTCCCCCCTCTTTACAGCCACGCACTCACCTCCTCTGACCTTTGCTTGTTTCCCCCTCTCTATAGCCTACGGCGCTCAAGCTAGCTGGCCCAGATCCGCAACCATGGCTGAGGTCCCTTGAAAATTTCTATGCCCAAATCAAGCCCCCGAACGAGAGGAGCGGCGATGGCGGCGGCGGCGGCGGCTACACACGCGTGGTGCTGAGATGGCGACGATGGAGGCTCCCCACGCACGGCAGCGACGACGGCTCCCCACGCAGCGGCTCTGAACGCGCGGCGCGGCGACGGCGGCGGCGGCTACACACGCACGACAACGGCGGTGGTGCGTGTCGCATTTACTCTGCTCTCCCCTCTCCCATCCCCTATCTTCGAGGAAAGCTCAAATCCATGCTTCTTTTAGATTATTGCTCAGGTCTCTGATTGATTGTATTGCTTTAGATTCATTCTGTAAGCTATTGTTTTTTCTTTAGATTTTTCTTTATATTTGTATTGGTACTGGTGCTTCATGTTCTTGCTGGTTGATTTAGTATTCTGTTTCTGTCTAATAATTTGCAATAATGGTTTAGCGCGCCGTTGCGTAGAGTGAGTAGCCGTGGGATTTTTATCACTACTAGTGCTGGCTGCCTATCTACTCCTGTACTTGTGGTTTGTGAGCATGTCTACTAATGGTTTGTGATTTTTCAAAGCATGTCTACTAATGGTTTGTGAGCCAAAGCATATTTATAGCTCTTTGTAATTTTGTAGGTATTGTCATCTCCCTATACTTTCTTGTATTATTAGGTACCATTGCTTTACTGTGCATTATTCATGAAAACAAGTCAAATTTTGCTCTCTGGAGGTGTATTTTTTTTTTGTAAGAGCCTAATTACTTAGAAGTTGTATGCCTTGTAGCGAAGCTAGTAAAATTAATATGGTTAGCCAGGAGCTCTTGTGTTAATGAGAAAATCCTGATTCCAATTTCTATCTGTGATCTCCTACTTTTATAACTACCAGCATATTCAAGGGCAGCAACTGACAGAGCTTTTTATAACTGGAGTTTGAAATTTTGATGCAGGCCATAGCCCATAACTGATAATTGAGTGACCAGCTTGTCAGCAGTTTGCCCCGATCTGAGAAGGTACTCTGTTTTACTAGTAAATAATGTCAGTAAAGCTTTTCAATTCATCTTTTTAGTTTTTTCTGAATTTGCAAAATTAGAAGCTCAGTTACTAACATGTCATCATCCAAAGCTGATTTCTTATATTGTTGTTTAGTCTAGAAATTTTGTATACATGATGCCTTCCAGCTAGTTGAAACTAACAAAATTAGCACATCATGAACTTGAACTCTGACAGCTCTAAATTCCAAACTGATTTGACTTGTGACATGATCTATTCCTTAGTGTGTGCTCTGTATTTATCAGTACTATAACCACATATGTCAATACTTTTTTGCAGGTTTCAGGAACTTGGTGGTGAAACCATACTTCCTCTCACTTGTGCATTGGAACAGAAACTAGTGGATATGCAAGAATATGAAGCTGTCAAATATTGTCCTGAAGCCAGATAACAAGGCAAGTTAATTCAGTTATACTTTGAATTGGTTAGCTTGGTCATGCTTTTACTTAGAAAAATTAGATGGGACAAAGATTTGAGCTAGCCGCGTCCATTTTCTTTATGCAGGACTTTGAAGAATTGAAGAACCAATGTACTTATGGTCCATGAAATATTATTTCTGCTTTTGTTCTGACAATTGTTTGTTCTCAGCTTTTGTTGAGTGCAATTGTATGGGCCAGCCAATATTTTGTATGTATGAGATTGGTTTAAAATTGTGACATTCTATTTTATATGAAATTGGTTTTGAATCGTTATATATGTATATGAATTTGGTTTTAAATTGTGATGATAGAATGGCCTGGGCCATTGATAATTGGGCCTAATGTATGTGCCAAATGGGCTTGGGCCACAAGGGAAAAAAATAGCCTCATGATCAGCTTTGAAAGGAATGGACTAAAGCCCAAATAATAAAGGCCGAAAATTGAGCCCATACCGAATTTTAAAATGGACCAAGCCCAAATAATAGGGCTGTACAAAATCAGCCCAAACTGAGTTTATGACGCTCAATTTTCGTCGCAGAATTCACCAAACCAAATTAGCCTCAAAATGGGTTTGGTCAAATTAAAAATTGGGCCTTAAATTGGGCCAAGCCCATATTATTTATGCTAGCCTTTTGATAAATTATGACGATAAAATTCGTCACAATATTTGGCCACGTCATCTGCCATGAGACATGACACGTCATCTGCCATGTGGCAGCATCCCAGTCATCCACTTGTGACGTTTTTTATTTCAATCTGTGACGATTCGAGGCGTCATAATTCTTTGTGACGATGTAATGTTCGTCACTAAATTTGTGACGTTTTTTCTTGTTTTGTCACAGATGATCTTTAGAGACGCACCTTCTGTGACAGACTAGTTTTCGTCATAGGGTCGTCACAGATTGCATACGGTGACAAAAAATCTCTCTTTTCGTCACAATTTAATTGTCACAGAAGCTCATATTTCTTGTAGTGAGTTTTCTTCAGAGTTAGCAGTACACAGGAAATTCAGAGATCCTACGTCAGTTAAAGCATCAGTTCAGAATCCGATGGCCAATTGTTCAAGCATGGGGAGGAGACCGATGACCCTGAATTTTCAAAATAATAGCTTAAGCTGCCTGAAACCTGGCTATCCCTCTCTAAAAAAATAATAGAGAAAAGAAGAAAAAAGGTAAAGAAAAAAAAGAGAGTAAATAGAGAGAAAGGCTAGCCAGGCGAGCAGCAGCTATTAATTAGTTAAAGGCAGAGAAGAATCAAGACCAGGATGCTTTATTTTTACTTTTCCAACCATGTGCAATATGCTAACAAGAACTTCATCAGGGCTTTGGGATCATTCTTTATTCCACTTGCATATGTCTACTATTCTAAATGTTCTCTCTCCTTGTTTTTCCCGAACATTATTTATTCACTCTTTTTCTAGACCTTTTTCTTAATCTCAGTGAATCCATATGAGGGACTAGTTTTTAACTTTACAATATTTTCTCGCTTAGAATGCTTCTTTGTAGGTCCTTACCAAGCTCCACATATAGCCTTTATCCTTTTAATAGAACCTTAGCCACATCTAAATATTTTAGCTTGTGCCTGTGAGAAGTGTTTACCAGATCTTAATCCTAAGATGAGAGCTCAGTGGGGTTTCAGTTTTTCTTTTTAAAAATATTAAAAACTCTTCAATATGCTTCCCTGGAAAACTTTTGCTTTGAGGTTTGAAACAGCAGGCGATGAAGGTTTGATTTGAGTTAATTATGCTAGTACCCATTCTTGATATGATTAAGCTATCCTTTAATGCACTTAATTTCTACTATGAGCTGATTTTATAAGGTCTAAGTTGTATGTTTCGCTTGCTTTTTAGTCGTTTGAGTTAATATCAGGAGTAGCTTTGTCTTGTTTTTATCGCATTACATTGCTCGGGACGATCAAAAGCTAAGCATGGAGATGTGTTGGCGCCAGTTATTATAACCTTTTAGCGTCTATTTCTCCTGATACTTATGCTTAATTTCATGCATATATGTTGATTTATGCCTGTGAACTAATGAAAATGACAAGTGTTCCTATTTTTGGAGCATGTTGCAAAATCAGGTAAAAAGAGAGTAAAACAAGGTCATTTTGGACCTTCTGAAAAATCACACGTTATACGACCCTTTTCCTCGCCAAAGACGGGAATTTTTTACTGTACTAGCATTAATTTAAATCGAAATTAAAAAAATAATTATCCGTTTAAAAAATTAAAAAAATAGCATCCTGACGTCCGTTGAACGGGCGCTATATATTAATCGCCCCCACAGACGGGCGTTATTAAAGGCGTACAGTATAACAGAGCCGAACCAACGGGCGTTTAATAGCGCCAACGGTCAGAGTAAATAATCGCCCGTTGGACGGGCGTTTTATCACTGTTCCAAAAAAACCGCCCATTGGACGGGCGTTTTATACGGTGCGCGAATGGATCGCCCATTGGACGGGCGCTAATCGCCTTACCCCATGGCGCTAGATCGCACAAGAGTCATTTGTGCCACCACAAGCAGAGAAAGAGAGAGAGGAGGAGGAGGAAGAGAGAAGAGGGAGAGGAGGGAGAAGAGGAGAGGAGGAGGAAGAGAGAAGAGGGAGAGGAGGAGGGAGAAGAGGAGAGGAAAAAAAAGGTAATTTTATAACTCTGTTCTATTTTTATTTTGTAATGTTTAAAAACAAGGTAGGTTAGTAATATGGACATGATAAATTGAATATTCCGTTTAAAGCCTAGATATAGCGATTAGGTTTTGATAAAAATTAGGTATATTTTCTGTAATTTTTATGTACATTTGATTTAGAGTTTTAAATTAGAATAATATTCTGATATGTTTTTTGTATGAATATGTAAATGAGTTTTAGGATTTAATGTTTTATAATATATGCGGTAGTTTGTAGTCTATATTTAGGGTTATAACTAGGGTTGTAAGGGAGGGCAATACGTTGATTTAATGTGTATGTTTATTTTTGTACAGTTTACAGTTAGGGCTTATAAATTTAGAGGACATGTGTAGGTCTGTCGTTAGGGTAGTAGCAGACTCGATTTATATGAAGCATAATGCACATAGGTTTAAAGCATATTACAAAGGATTAAAAGCGATAAATCTTTAAGATGTTTTTGTCGGTACAAAAATAATTATAATTTATTAGTAGTTCATTTCGTTTTTGTACAGAGTCAACGGGAGACAGAAAATATTTTAATGTTCATTATGGGCAAGGGGATATCAATTTTGGTCCAGACGGGGTAGGCCTATTTATGTTCCGGTCAGTGATGTTGGGGATATCTAGGCCCACGGAGAGAACGTTAACAGGGCTTGAAAATTGGCTGTTAAGGACGTTTAAAATTAACCCCGAAGAATATGGTCTGGATATCAGCGCTGTTGCTAGCCGTACAACGGAAAGGCCTTATTGGGTGTTGCTACCGATAAAAACAACCCGAGGATGGAGGCGTTATGTCGAGATCGCCACTGAACGAGGACAGCCACTAGCACTTCTTGTTCAAGCCAAATACAGGGAACAAAATGAAGAAGCTTTGCATCAACCTGTTGAAGGAAGTAATGTAGTGCAGGAAGAGGTGCAGGAAGATGGTGACGACACTGAGCATGTGGTGCAGGAAGAGGTGGAGGAGTTGGAGGAGACGGGATGGATCAAGTGAGCAACAAACAACACAGGAACCCATAGGTGCGGCAGATGAGGGGGAGTATATTGAAGCTATAGTTACGGAGATGGAGGCCGAGGATGCTGAGCACGAGCAAGTCCCTGAGGAAGATGTGTCAGACGATGAGAGTCCCGGTGGCTTTCAAAATGTCGTGCCGGTCGAGTGGAACTCATCAAACTTGGCAGAGCTATCTATCTGAGAAGACACTGAAACAGTCTGGGAATACCACCAGAACGAGGTGACACAAGGAGCGACGTACCCCTCAAAGGAAGAATTGCTGACAGCCGTGAAGATTTGGGCATTATCACTTATGAGAGAATTCAGGGTTGTGAGGTCTAGCCGAAGTGTGTACGATGTGGTGTGTGTTGTCCCCGGTTGCCCTTGGCGTGTGCATGCCTTTAAAGGAAAGTGGGTGGAATACTGGGTATGTTCAATAGTGAGGGAGCATAATTGTCCGGTGACTGAGATCAGACAGAAGCACAAAAATCTAACATCAACAATGGTGGCACATATAATGCAGGTTCAAATAGCAGAGAACGTGAACTACGAGCCTCGGTCTATCATTCGAGCCATGGAGGAACAATTTCAGTACACTATTCCGTATGCAACTGCTTGGAGGGCAAGGCAAAAAGCATTAGAGATGAGGTTTGGAACATATGAAGCTTCTTATGCGAATATGTCATCCCTGTTGGCGGCCATAGTTAGGAGAAATGTGGGTACATATTATGATTACAAAGAGGTGGAGGCAGAGGGCGATGATATTAGAAAGTTCGTTCTGCAGCGCGTTTTCTTTGCCTTGGGGCAGTGCATCAGGGGATTTCAAAATTGTCCTCCAGTTCTATGTGTTGACGGAACATTCCTAACTGGCAAGTATAAGGGGCAAATCCTGACTGCAATTGCCGTTGACGGAAACAACCAGATTCTGCCGGTGGCATTTGCTTTTGTGGAAGGTGAGAATACTGAGAGCTGGTACTGGTTCTTAGAGAGGGTGAAGCATGCGGTTGTTGTTGGCAGATCAGATGTTTGTATAATTCATGACAGACATCTTGGATTGTTGGCGGCGGTCGAAGAAATTAAGTTTGGCTCTGACTATCGAGCTGCTCAGTGGCCGGACATACATACCCGGTGGTACATGAGACATATGGGTGCCAATTTCTTTAGTCAGTTCAAGAGTAAGCACTTAATGAATCTGTTCAAGCGATTGTGTAACCAAAATCAGCAGCGTAAGTTCAATCGGCTTTGGCATACTTTGGATGAGCTGACGACGAAGCATAGCAGGGAGGCTGGGAACGTGAGGAACAGAAGAATTACAAACTTTTCAGAATGGATTGAAGACTGTCCGAAAGAGAAGTGGGCATTGCTGTATAAGTCAAAAGCCCGTAGATACGAGATCATGACGACAAACTTGGCGGAGGTATACAACTGGGTCATGAGAGGGACCAGGGCACTGCCGCTCGTAGCAATTGTCGAGGTAATTCTGCACCAAACATGCAAGTATTTTATGGACCGGTATCGAGCAGCCTCAATTGCCATGTCTGACAATCGGTTGTTTTTTTCTGAGATTGTTACAAAGTACATCATTGAAAAGGTTAAGAAGGCACAGCTACACTCACCTCACGCAATGGGTACAGACGAGTTGAGGTATGAAGTTCACTGCATGGATAGGGCTCGGCTTGGGCGTAAACGTCAGAAGAATAGACAGGAGTGTATTCTTGCTGATGATCAATGCAAGTGCTTCTGTCGTAAGCCGAAATTTTTACATAAGCCTTGCTCTCATATACTTGCAGCGGCGTCGATGACAAATCAATCAACATACAATTATGTTTCTCAGTATTACAGGAAGGAAGCTATACTCCACACTTGGCATGCCGAAATATATGGGTACGGTATGTACGGGTCATTCACTGATCCAGTTGGGCCAAACTGTAGACATGTCCCGGATAGGAACAAGCTGAAATGCAACTTAGGACGCCGAGTGCATCGACGTATTCGAAATGACATGGATCGGTCTGAGACAGGACGTCCTGTGAAGATATGCAGCAAGTGCAATGAGGTCGGCCACACGTACCAAAACTGTAACAATCCCAGTAGTGGAATGTACGATTTCGAGGCTGGACCTTCAGGGTCAGCACACGATGGTCGACGTCCTTTTCATTGAGTGGACATGTAATGTAACGCGGCGAAATTTGTAATAGTTATATTCGTGGATGTCATGTTGTAACGATATAACATTTCAGTTGTACTTCCTACCATGTATTGTAATAATGCTATTTCCGTCGCAGACATGTACTATATACGATGAAAAATCTTTGCCATATTAATCCGTAATTTCATTTTACATTGATCCGTACGTACCTGTAAAAGATTTTATGAATTCGTTAATTTTATGTAATGCAGGTGCTTCAGCATGGCGGACGAGGGTGGCGGACAGCAGGCCGATCGTCTTTTGGATCCCTTTGTGGACCTTAGGCATCGGTCGCGCAGGAGTGCCGTTGAGGGACGTCCGCTCCCAGTCTTTCGTCCTAGAGTACCGAAGGAGCTCCTGACTATCGACGCTCGCTGGGTTAACAGGTGAGGACAAAAAAATTGTATATTGCTTAATAAAAGGTTACGATATCTTATTTATTATGGACATGCAGGTTACGTCTTGCCGGCTCTTACCAGTCACTATCAGCACTGTTAATCCCAGCTCTTTCTCTCTCCGTCGGTGTAAACATGTCCTTCCGCGTGTCCTATCTCTCTCTGTCGGTGGACACTGCGGCCGAAAGCGACGTGACAGCACTAGTAGCAACAGGATTCTGCACAGTGCTTATACACAGTGTTTCTACACAGTGTGAAAGTGACGTGACAGCACAAAGAGGCAAAAGCTGCTCACACAGTATTTGTACACAGTGCTTATACACAGTGTTTAAAAGCAGCTTCTCGCCCACGCCCTGGTACGAATCCGATGCCAATTTCCTTTAAATGGAGCACCCGGTGCCCACGAATCTCGCACCACACTAACACCCATAGCACATATTTAGTTTTTGAACACTCGTCACTTGCACAAGAACTGTATCTTCAATCGTTTCGGAGGTGGTACTTGTATTCCGATCAACTTCCTTAAACGGATGCGTACTTGTATTCCGATCGAAGTCAGAAAAAATAAAGTGTCATTTTACCTTCTCCTATCATTCTCGGTTGTCACCGTCAATTTTTATGGTTTTTCAGAACCGGTGCTTAAATATTAAAATAAATTGATTAACGTGATACAAGTCATGGCACGTATGATGCATAAAACAATTTATCATATTAGCGCATCATAACTAAACCTACATGTCTTAGGAGATTTTAAAATATATTTGTTCCACACGATAATCACTCTACTGGATACAGCGGGGGTATTTTTCCTTCGCAAATGCGCTAGGTCCTGCTTCCTTAGCTCTCGCAGCCCTCTCACGCTTTCTGGCACGGTCGGTCTCCCGCTCATTCAACTGCCGCTGCCGGTCTACTTCGCGCTCAGTTTGAAACTCCTCTCTCACAACCTTGTTTCTTTCTTCACTGAGTGCGTCTTGCCACCGTTCCTCGGCCATAGCACGGCGCCTCGCCGCCTCTCTTTGCATTTCCCGCTCCTGCTCGGGAGTTTGCTCCACGTCCAAATATTGGATAAACTCGCATAATGGAGGCTAATAAAATTGAAGTTAGCTTTTGCATCTATATGTTTTTTTATCAAACATAGGAGTAAGAAGTTACTTACATGGTACTTTGCCCTCCTCTCCATCTCGGGTGTTTGGTCATACGCATAGTTCGCGCACTTCCAATAACGTCTCCCGTAAGTGTAACCCATGTCTTCAAACTTTCTTAAAATGCAAAGACTGTCGCAGGGACACATGGGCCGCTGAACATCTCTTGAGACAGATTGATGAACAAACTCCCTTGGTGGCGATGGGAACTCCATGTCACTTTACTCGTGGACAGAGGTTAAACTGAAGTGCTTCCCACTCTGCTCGTCTGAATAATTTGCCTGCTGCTCCCCTTTTATAGCCGAGCGTCCGTCAATTAAATTATCAAAAAAATCTAATTAGCTTCCTTCCTAATTAGCAATTTCTGGTTGCATGCACGTTAGAGCTTTATGGTCAGGAATCCGATGACACTGGCGCGAATTATTATTGTCAGGAATCCGATGGCGGCGCTGGTAGATGCGAAATAGCGTTGGTGGCGAGCACGCGAATTGATGGCGATGAATCGCGACCGTGATCGAGAATCCGATCTTTGGGAGGAGGCCCCTGGCCCATAAAGCGCCCGCTGGACGGGTGGCAAATATTTTGCGCCTGTTAGATGGGCGCCTAGTATAAAACGCCCGTCCAGCAGGCGATATTTAAATATCGCCCGCTGGACGGGCGCTATTTAAATAGCGCCTGTTGGGTGGACGTTTTATACTTAGTCGCCCCTCTGCCGGGCGTTTTAAATATAACGTCCGATCAACGGGCGCCAGGATGCTATTTTTTTAATTTTTTTGAACGGGCAATTATTTTTTTAATTTTGATTTAAATTAATGCTAGTAGTACAGTAAAAAATTCCCAAAGACGGAGACCAATGGGCCATGAATGAGTCTAGCGCCGCATGATGCCACCCAGGCGCCGCACGGTGCCAGCCCATCCGAGGCCCGCCAGACCTCCGGTTTGAATCGCACTGACATAAAAGTTTCACACCAGGAAGCTAACGAGAACACGGTACCGCACGACGCCACCCTGGCACCGCACGACACCTGGTCAACCCTAGGTCATTTCGACTTGTGTTTCGCACAGGACGTTCACGACTATAAATACTCAAGGTTTCCGCTGCACAACGAGACTTTGGACCTTCGGTCGAAGACGGAAACACATCTTGAGGGTCGAGGCCTCGAGGGGAGCGCCAACCATGGAGGTGACATCATGCCAAGACTGCAGATCATGAACCACCAGCGCTGGTGCGAAGCGCTACTGATCAAGTCCGTCTAAGGTGAAAGGATTGACCCTGCCGGCCGATCTCCCTGCGTGGTTGATCATCCGGAGCTCCTGTAACATCCCCATTTTCAAAATCCTAAAAATCATGGCATCATTATTTCATGTGCATGAGTTTCAAAAACTTAATTAATTTGAAAATGTGTATGTTACCTTCCAAAGGCTAAATTTAATATTTTAAATTTTGAATTAATTATTATAAATGTCAAAGTAAAATTTTGGTAAAAATAAATAATTTGGTTTTGAAATTTTAACATAAGTAACTGCAAAAGCCAGAAGAATATTTTGGTAATTAATATTTTAGCTTTGATATAAAGAATGTTTAATATTAAATTTAAGAATAATATTTTGTGTTTCAAAATGATCATTCAAAATTTATATTTGATAATAAATGCTTTGATGTGAGTTTGATAAAAATATAAATAATTTAAATCTAAATTTGAAAATAATTGTTCTATTTTGACAAAATTTGATTTAATCAAATTATGTCTAAATTTTATACCAAAAATTTGGAAAATATTTGTTAAAAATAAAAATTCAGAAATACTAATTTAAAAATAAAAATCTCTTCTAGTGGGCCCCACCTCTTTCTTTTCTTTTCTTTTCTTCTCTCCCTTTTTCTTCTCCTGCTGACTTTTCTTCCCCGAGCTCCTCTGCGCCACTCCTTTCCAGCGCTGTGGACCCCGCCACACTACCTCGCCGGCGTGGCTTCCTGATCACGCTGCCGTCCCCCACTTGCCGTCGTGGTCCCCACCCCGCTGTCGCCTTCCGCCATGCCGGCTATAAAGCCATGGCTCCCCACCGCAGCTCCCTCCTGCTCCTCCTCTCTGTCCCGACGCTTGGCAGAAGCCAGACCAACCGGAGCTGCCCAGCTCAATCGATCCGCCTCAGCTTCCCTCACCTCCCGTGAGCTCATTGTATCACCTACACCGCCCTTCCTCATCGCCGGTGACTAATTGCGCCGAGCGCCGCCGCCAACCTCCGCCAGAGCATGGCCGGCATCACCGGAGTTCCTCAGAACCGCTGAGGCCTCCCCGAGACCCCACGGCTCCTCTCACTTTCCCTCACATCCCTCGCCAGAGCGCCCTGCCATGTCGCCGGATTTCTCGTCGCCGAGCCGCCTCCCGCCTCCTCACTCTCTGTCTCTCTGAGCAGTCTGACCAGCGACCTCCTCCACTCTCTGTCTGCCGCCACACGGGCCCCACCGTCAACCCCTCCTCCCTTCGGCCGAGCTAGCAGTAGGGCACGCTGTCGGCTCAGCCCCGGCCATGAGCCACCCCGATCCCACCCAATTAGCTAGGTCACAGTGGTCACTTGCAGACCGAGCCCGACCCGAGCCGAGCCAGGCCAGCTTCTCCCCCTCTGCGCCCGCGTGTATTTGGGCCGGTCTGAAGAGCCGCCCAACTTCTTTTCTTTATTTATTTGTCTTTGGAACTTTGTTATTTTTGTACCTTTAAAAATACAAATCCATTTTCAGTAAAATAAATTTCTATAAGTTCATAAAAATACACACTTTAATTTAAAAATATCATTTTCATCATGTGCATTCATATCTTTGGTATGTGCATTTATTTGTGATTATTTGTTTGTGCTAGATACGGATTCCGGCGTCGTTGGAGCTGAGGACCTACCCGTACACCCAGAACACTGGATTCACGGCAAGTCATTGTTGACCTTTCCCCCCAAATGATTGTTGATCATATTGCTACCTAGATTTCTAAATGATTTACTAGATTTGCTAAGTGCATATTATATTAAAATATAAAAATGCTAGTTGATTAGGCTGATTAGTGAAATGCCTAGCAAATTTATTATTATCGTATAAACCTGATCCTTGTCACCGTAGGAATATATAACTTGTTTATGGCCATTTCATTGATTAGTTGATCGTTAAATGCTTATCCCTGTATTTATTGCTTGCAGTCGTCACTATTATTTCATGTGAAATGCAATGTTTGAAATACGTGATTTAAAGACAGATGATGCTGTCATGTTTGATAAAATGGGACTATTGGGGTACAATAGTTATTGTTATAATGGGAAATTATTTTCAGAGAAACCCTGATTTGGGTGGATGGTTGTATGGATTGGTGCAGTATGCACGAGTCGGGCCCAATGTGGGAACCACCCAAATCCCTTAGGACCGAGTCCTTGAGGTAGTCAAACTAAGTTCAACAGTGCGACCACGAGTGCTTGTATGGGCAAGCCCTGGTCGAGTACCCTTCAAGTTCTTAGTTTGGACATCTCCCTTGGTGGAATAGGGAGCGTAGAATCCGTAGCACACACACGGTGTCACGCAGACTATGAACCTATTGGCGCAAGAGGGGTCCGCTGGCAACTGAGTACCAGCCCAGAGGTGGAATCCTTAGCGGAGATGTCCAAGCTAGGAATGAGTTGGTTAAAAACTTTGTGGTGGTTTACTTTGTAAATTACCTCTCGTGGGTAAAGCGTGCAACCTCTGCAGAGTGTAGAACTGTCTAGAGTAGTGCTCACTTGGTCAAGGGCGACGACGAGCGCCTCATGGTAGTCTTTCCCCCTTTTGTTTTCAAAACGACGCTTTAAAGTGAAAACACGGCAGAACGTCGTGAGATTTGTTTTGGGCCTTCGCAGCAGGACGCTGTGGAGTGACTGTTATTGCATGACAGGGGCCATGAGTTTACAGGGCAGTTGACCCTGATATATTCAGATTGACATGGCAGGTGCCATGAGCTTATGAGCTTGACATGGCAGGACGCCATGAGTTGACCTTGGTGGGTTAAAACCGGCAGGTAGCCGGAGTTTCCAAAGAAAGAGATTTGTTTTAACTCTTCTTAATTGTTTTCCATATTTTCAAATATATAGAAAAATTTATAAATTTGGCTTTCCGCAAAAGAAACCCTAATCCCTCCTTTACTAAGCCCTCATTTGCATATGTCAATTTGGCTTGCGAGTATTTGCACATATACTCACCCTCGCGTTCACTTGTGGGGCTGCTCATTCCAACGAGCAGGTTTGGAGTCTCAGAGTTACTACCCAGATGACGCTGAGCCTGGAGACGATGACTTCGCTGACGGTGTTCAAGACGTGGATTTCTCTGACGCCTAGGATCGCTACTACAGCCTTGCCTGTGGGATTGTGTTGGAGTTCTCTTTTGGATCTTACTATGTACTCATGCTTCCGTAGTTGTATGGTCTGCGTGCCAGTCTTTTGTATTAAGAGCCTTAATGGCTGCACTTTGATGTAATATTGAATGTTTTAATAAGTATGGTTATGATCCAAGTTCGAAATCATGTGCACTAGCTCCCATCCGAGGACTAGTATAGTAAGGCATGTAGGGACTCGACTGTTCAAAGGGTCCCGGCGACTCCAGAGCATCATCTAGCTAGTCGTCAGGTATAACCCTGGATGGTAAACTAAATGTATCTTGTTACTAGTTTCTAGTTCTTTTTGCTCATGCGATCTTATAACCTCTGCCCTGTGCTACGAGGAAAAATACCCGAAATAATCAACAATAAAATAGAAAATTAATAAAATAATCCACAGGAAAATGAAATTACAAAAATATCCCCGGCTCCCGCCATCCCGGTGGTCGCCACATCAAGGCGTCAAATGAGCCGCCACCACCCGGGTGGTTGCGCTGAAGTCGTTGCCACTGACTAAGAAGGCAGCTCACCGCCACCACCCCGGATGGTCATGTGGCCAGTGGCCCCATATTGCATGTGTATAGTATGTGTATGTGTATATGTATAATATGTATAGTGTATGTGTTATATATGTATAATATGTATACTGCATGCCATTTTACTAATATTATATTTTAATATAAATATATGATAAATATATACTAAATTATTTATAGTTGTCCAAAAATATATAGTAGGTGGCGTCTAATTTTATTGATAATTGATTAGTAAAATGGCATGTCTAAAATAATTTACGTTGGGAGGTAGGTTTCATTCGAAGAAAGCCTCCCGCAATTTTTCCAGTGCAGTGAGCTCGTCAGATCATAATGACATATCACATATCACAATCACAATCACAATCATATATCACGTTGCATGTACGTGGCGTATATTTATATACACATATGACCGGATAGCATATGGCATATATACATTATAATATATGTATAATATAGATATATTTATATACACATGTGACCGGATAGCTTCTCCCATGCCACATATAATTTTAATATATATGATAAATATATGGGCGAAGTAAAATTTGATACATGTATAAGCATGTGAATATACATTTTAAAACTCAAAATTGTATCTAATTTTACAAAATTGCAAATTTAAAATTTTAGCAGTGTTAATAGTCGTTTGTACGGCAAACTAAATTTTGTAAAGTTAGAAGCTATGAGATAGATAAAAACATTAAATACACGTAAAGTGAATCTTGTCATGTGAAGTGAATTAGAGAATGTAGCAGAGTTCAAACCATAAAATAGAACACAAACATCAATACGAAAATAGCAGAGTTCAAACCATACAATACAAGCATGAAGACCTTATAGTCGTTTCTTAGGGAATTGAAAAGTACGACGTAACATTTGCGTGGCAGCTAGCTAGACGCGTCGCCTCCGGCATGCAGGGCATAAGCGTTCCGTGCGGACGTGCATCTCTAGGGTACGCCTTGTCATTTCGAGATGATTTTCGAGATCTGCGATCCTTGCGTGGAGAACCATCATGTATGCATCTGCTGCCATTGAAAAAGGATCATCCATCCACGATGCCATACGACAATCATTTATCTGTTTTGCACAGGATATGAAGTTAGGTTACATCGTAAAATAAATTCGATCTATATGAAGGTAAGTAAACTCACGGCGTATACATGACATCGGTAGAATCTCCGTCCGGTCCAACCAGAGACAGGCCTATCGTAGGTCTGCACCACTGCATCCATTCCGAAAGCACACCGGCCACGATCCGAAGATAATGAGGGCCGGGCCGCAGCATGATTGACTCCGTTCGGTAGTTCTGTTTTATTTTGTTGGGCAGGTCCTCCGATGGGTAATGGATGTGGCCTTCTGGGCCGGACGATTCCCACCAGCTTGGCCTAATCCATGCGTTCGTGGACCTTTGTTCGGCCATCCTACTATGATGACGGCAGACAATATCACATGTCGTGCATATATGTGTCAACGGCAAGTGGTAAGTGCGAAGTAGTAGTAAATACAACGTCAGTAATCGCCATAATGGTAAATGCAATGTCAATAATTGTATGGAGAATAATTTTATGGCCAAACCACCGAATGCACATAATAACACAAGTCCATCAGTTACATTATTACACTTAGCGCCGACGACCCCTTGTCGTGTATGCACTTGGGGTGTAATGGTCAGGTGGATGCGTCGTACGCTGTCCAGCAACCTGAGAAGGTCCAAACCGAATTTGATCCTCAGTTTGGTCCGCGGATGGGATATACCTAGGCTATGAACTTATGGCGTACGCAGACCCACCAAAATATGGAAAACCCCCCATCATGCTTTGTTCATAAGGGGTCGCTTGGCCGTGCACAACCTGTGGAGGGACCGCATAGGGGGTTTGCTCCCCGTGTTGCAAATTTGAAGGGAGCCCATGGGGAGTTTGCCAGTTAGACCCCCCAGGCTGTGTCGGATCTGGTATAGGAATGTTGCATCCGCCCAAGATATCTTGAAAGCTAAGATTGGATGCAAATGCACTATCCAGCATTGATCCTCCCATGTTTGCCCAATTTGCATCAAATTGGGTATCTTGTGTGCTGCGATAGTCATCGTAGGTTTCTGAAGACGGCGCTACGTTAATATCAATCCCCTCCTCGTGACTGGGCCACTGGAGTTGAAGAATGGTGGTATTTGTGTTGGAAGGGTGTCGATGTAGAGGCTCGGGGTTGAGATTGTCGGCGTGGAACCGAATCCGTGGTGTACGCCGTCCATGGATCGTGACCTCGCAGGAGCAAGCAGATCTTCGGAGGAGGTGGTGACTCGGTTATGCGGTGCATGATTCTTCTCGGATCGGGTATCCTTTCGCGATCTGGCGCGATCTATGCCCGCCGACCCCTAATCGCTCCGTGGCGAGATCCCGCCTTCTAATGAGGGCCCTCAATGAATTTGGAGAAGATTGGCCGGTCCGCTGTGTTTGCGATAGAAGCTCCATTGCATGGCCATGCAACGAATCGGCCTCCTGTGTCTGCATCAACCATGTCATATGGTATTCAGAAGGAGGTATGAAGTACGCAATATAGATGAAATTATCGGAGAGCGCACGTCGTACCAGAACATGGACTCGTTGGGCATAGCCCTCTGGTTGTCAGAGCGGTGCTGCTGCTGCCTGTGGTATCGCAAGCTGACATCTGGTCTTTGGGCGGTACCATTCCATGTACCCCAAATATCAGTCTCGTGCGCGGCTCCATCAGGGTACCACACTTCGTCAGTAGCTAACTCAGTCCACCGCTCGATGTGGGCGCTGTGGACGTGGGCCCAATCATGGTTGCGCCCGGTTGAACTAAGCCTGAAAAAACACTTGTACGTTACATTATGTGTGGTAGAAATATATTCGAAATATTTAACTTATGATGCATACTCATGGAGTTGCCCGGATCTTTGGCGGTGGAAGTGGAAATGTTTGCGGTAGCCAAATTGCCGTTGAGCGCGTTCCGCGAGTATCCTTCGACGGCATTCATGCGAGACTAGATAATGTGTCGTCATCCAATAGTCTACACTCTCGATACACGTGCTAGCCAAGCCAAGCCCCCGTGGCAATATCATAGGTTGCCAGATGGCAGAATGGTTCCCACGTAACTTGGTCATGTACCAGAAGGTCTAGGTCTGACACAAGCCGCGTGTAAGACGCCCTGTCTACTAATTCTCTCAACCATCGTAACCTCGCATGCAACCATCTATATCCCATTGTTGGTCTACATGCCGGGGGGTCAAATCGGTGTCTATATGAACAGGATAGTATCGTACTGTCGTGTTTGGACGATTTAGTGGCAAATAACTCCACGACCATAATTGGATGAGGAGAGGACAACCCCCAAACACTGCATTCGAGGCTGACCGATGGCATGCGACACATAACTCCCGGTATGTATCGGCCAATACGGCAGACCCCCAACTGTACGGCTCGTAGTCCTCATTAAATAAAGCTTCGTTGCATAGCTCTCGAGCCACGAAGACTAGGTGAGGGGTATCTGATCACCGTTGCCATTTGTGAACATGACGCGGCGAGGAGGTAGTACAGATACACCTCGTAATGCCGCAAGATCGATCGCCTCTTCAGCATTGGATCGACACGGACCAGCCTCGTCAAGGTGCTCGAGCCATGAGATCGAAACACCACAGTCGCTTCCATTATATTCAACTTCAAACTGCATGATTTAGAAAAATATTTCATAGGCTAAATTTATGTACTAATTAGAAATATGCAAGTGAAAAATTAGACACTCACCTTTCTTCGACATAATTTTTCCATGTTTGCCTGCTTGGTTTGTTGACAACGAAGACCCGTCCAGAGATGGGCAACCCTGTGAGCATGGCCACATCCTTCAATGTAATCGTCATCTCACCGACCGGTAAGTGGAACGTGTGCGTCTCCGGACGCCAGCGGTCGACCAGTGCGGTGATAAGGCCCGGGTCTAGTCTTGGTAGCGGTGTCAGACGGTCATTTCCTTGTGGGACCCCATTAACAGTGAGGGCCCACGGCAACAGTCCGGCACGGGCAAGGAACATCTAAAAGCGGGCATCTAATTGTTTGATCTGTCGTGATGCCCTCAATCGTAATGTTTGCATCTACAAATAACAATATCATAATGTTAGCAAACCATGTTAATATGACATAATTTATATGAAACATGCAAACACATTCGATGCCTGCACCCATTTCTGAGACCTATGGCCGGAGTCATCCCGTGCGGAGAAGAACTGTGGAACCTCCATTATGCATCTTGCAAGAAAATATTATAGTTATTACATATGACAAATACCCAAACATCATGTGACGATGATTTAATACAAGTCTTTTATTAAAACTTACAAGTGACGATAGCGAATAATCTTTGTCTTACGGTGAAACAAGAAGTGAAGATATAACGAATACAACTCTTTTATTAAAATATGACAGTGATACAAGAATTGTCAGAATGATATTGTTGGACTCATCCCTGATTTGGACAGCGCCTACGGTCATGTCCTGGCTGTTTACATAGCCGACAGCGACGCAAACATCTCCTCCATCGGTAGCATCCATGTCACCTTCAAAACGCGCCGTACGCGGTCTACCTTGTGCAACACGCTTCGTAGTGGGGAATGGATGGAAGGTAGGCCCTTCTGAGTTTTTATATCCCCCCTCGATTAATTGGCTGCATCTTGGATGCCCATGTTTGTCTAATTGCATTCATTGAATAGTACGGAAAGACGTATTGGGTGCCATCGTTGCCAGCAAGATCTCGACATGCCGCCATGACGTGCGAGCATGGGATATGTTCGAGGCGGGTTTATTGCAAGTGCATACTGACCTCATCTCGCCAAGTTGGCACTTTTGTTGATTATCTCCTGCGCTAAATCTGTCATGTACTTTCTCATGCAATCCACATTGAATATGTTATTCATTGTATCATATATTGACGTCGGTGAATCGAGATTTCATCGGCCCCCGTAGGATGGCTTCGACACGAGGGGAGAAAGTGCTTGTGATTTGCATGGCCGCCATTTCTCGGTCGCGGAAATAATCTCTTGTCCTAAAAAAGATCATCTCAATGATAGTGCATATTGGCAGGCCACGCACGCCTCGTAGCACATTATTATACGACTCAGCTATGTTCGTCGTCATCACCGTGTATCTGCAATACGAGACTTCTTAAATTTACGTTCGAACGAAATGGAAACTAACATTGTAAATAAATCTACCAGCTTACCGGGCGCCATCACTGTCATGGACGAGAGCCTATTTCTCCGCCGGTTTTTGCGCTATCCACTGAGCAAAAGTAATTTTACGGCGAGAGCTGACTTGCTCGCCCCCTACTATTTGAACCCCTGACGTGCTTTGCTTTTCGGCGACCATCTTCCTGGTACGTTCGTTAATATCATTGAATAGCGCATTGAATTTGTGCTGTTGGTTTTGCATGCACATAGACTTGAACTTCTTTACTAGGGGCTTGTTCTTGAATGCGGTGTATAAGTTCGCCCCCAGATGACGCATGCACCATCGAGAACGAACGTCTGGCCACATTGCTGCACACCGGTGGACAATGCAGCTACACCATATAGGATCCCCTGGTGGCGGTCAGAAATGACGCACACTCCAGGGTGATCCATGACAACGTGAATCTTCAGAAGAGTTAGAAACCACAACCAGCTGTCAATGTTCTCGCTCTCCACAAAAACAAATGCGAGAGGCAATATCTGGTTGTTCCCGTCAACTCCAAGTGCCGTCAGTAGAGCACCATGGTACCTACCGGTGAGTAATGTCCCATCCACACATATGACAGGACGACAGTGCCGGAAGGCCTCTATGCACTGTCCAAAAGACCAAAACAGGCGCAGAAGGTAGAAGTGGTTCGGTGCGACACTTCCATCGGGGAGGTATACTGGCTCATGGGCAGAAACATAGCATGTCCCGGGATTGCTCTCCTGTATCTTGCGGAGAAGACGAGGAGCCCAGTTGTATGACTCCTTATAATCTCCGAACAACATTTTTAGTGCCTTTTGTTTGGCTCGCCATGCTTGGTGATACGTAATCGACATGCCAGTGCGGTTCTGCACCTCGGCCATTATGAAGTGTGGTTTCATGGAGATATCGGCTTGAATAGCTGTTAGCAACATCTGCGCTATGAACTTCGAGTCCACGTTACTGCAAATATTGCGTACCAACTCCTCCGTACAAGTGTGCGGCTCGTACCTACTGATTATGAAGTGGTGCTCATGTTTTGGGCGATGCGCCCTAACATGGAATGAGCACTCCGGTTTCTTTACGCACTTCACCTCGACACGGCCGCCCGACGGCTACCAGAGTGCTCGCGCCGTGTTGTCACACCAAAGTTCTTGATGAAGTGTATTACCTCATCCTTCGTGCTAAACTCTTGACCCATCATATGTCATTGTGCATATACCCCATCTGAAATATTCGAGTGATCCCGATCACCCAATTCAAGCATCCAGAGCGCGATATCGCTATGGCGGGCATCGGGTCGCCCTCTTCTTCGACATCATGCTCACCCCTTCATCGAAAACATCCCACATGGCATGTGCATCTATCTCTCCTCCTCCATTGAGATATCCGGATCCGTGCCCATGCCTAATGCCTCGACACGGTCATGATACTACCAATTGGGTCCTCCCCATACCCTTCCGCACTTCCTCATGTGCACTCTCTTCTACGGTGTTGCTAGGCCCGCCCCGATTGTCTTGCCTCGGGCAAAGACGTACACACCTAAGTGGTACCCTCTTCTCTTGCCTTATTAACATAGTACGCCCAAGCAGATTTATTTCTCAAAGGCCACGGTGTTGTATACGTACATCGTACTATTTGGAACGACATGGCCTAACACCGTAAAACAAGTTTATATTCATGACGGTTTATACGGAGATTTGAGCTATAACCTCGCCAAAGATTGGCGACTCTATTGGCAATGTGATTGTAGTCGCAAATGGTGCATGTGTGCATGCTTATAAAATTCCGTTGCATTGGCGTGGGTGCATCTCCGTAAAAATAGTCATTGGTGTCTCCATTTACGCCTCAAATATACACGTGCTCATTCATATTAATATTAAATTTACGTTTGTTTGTATTTAACTATTATTTCATACATTACATAAAATGTTAGCTTACGTGTTTAATACATAATACGTGTAAATATAGCGCACGTGTTTAATACATAAATACGCATAATTACTAGCTTACGTGTTCAATACATAAAATGTTAGCTTACGTGTTTAATACATAAAATGTTAGCTTACGTGTTTAATACATAAATATTAACTAAAATGTCACTAAAATACGTTACAATTATATTACTATTTTGCATGCTAAATATACATTAATTTCTCTATTATGTTTAATTAAGCTAACAAGAAAATTACTATATGAAAAAATATAGTCACTCTTTTTAACTACGCACACTAGCGTTAATTTGTCGCTAATTATATATAATTTTGCGCGGTACGTGCAATTAAAATTTAAACATTCATATATTACATGCTATAAAAATTCACTAATTTCCATTATATTTGTATATCATTTTCTCTCAATACATAACTAATTAATCACTAATCATAATTTAAGTTAACCTAACACAACAAGTTTATGTGAACTATAAAATGCGTACCTGACGGTTATAAGATCGATTGGTTCAAAGTTCCTGAAAAAATTAAAACAAGCGTAAATTAGACAGAATATACGAAATTAAGTGGTCATATTAAACTATCACCGTATGTCCTTATTACCTTCGTAAATCTGGTGCATGCGCTGCTGCTCTATAGCATTGGTGCGTGCTACGGTGCGGTGCACAATTGATAACAAAATAGATGCAAGACCTAGGTGCTGATGCTTAGTTTAATTAATTAATTACGTCATGGTGATTAGTTTAATTAGCATTAACAACATACTATGCCAACATCAGTATAGTCAGATAGCCCTCACATATCAAGATTCTCATATTGTGTATATAATATATACATACAATATATACATACAATATTAAGTACTAATATGGCAAGACTAACATACAACACTGCATATAATATTAGCATAGAATATTATTATGCCAAAATTAACTCTTGCATATACGTACCGCAATAACAATAATTATTAGCAAGTAGATCAAATTTAAATTCCAAAATATTTCCTCACACTGAAAGCAAAAATGTCAAGTGACACTCTGAGTGAATCTCAACCGAGGTATCGTGAATAATATACTGAATCGAACGAACTAAAAAGAACCGAAAGCGAAAGAGTGCGTAGTGTGAAGGCCGCTCAAGGTGAAGCTGTGCGTGTGTGAAATTAATCAAAGCGAGAGTGTTTGCGTGTGTGAAGGCGAACGGCAGGACGCGATATATATAGACTCAATTTTACGATCACCGTGACTCTAATCGGTATTAATTAGCGTTAATCATGCAATTACTATTTGATTAATTATAAACTCAAAGACTATTTTGTCGGTGAGGATTATTTTATTATTTTTTGGACACTATTTCGTCGGTGAGGATTATTTTATTATTTTTGGACACTTTTTTTGTCGGTGGAATATTATTTTAATATTTTTTGGACATCGTATTGTCTGCACGTATTAGTTTAATATTTTTTCCGCGCTTTGCATGCAATGCCGGTAATTAGGGGACAATGGGCCATGCCACACAGGGTGGCGGCACTTCAATATGCCGCCCTCGGTAGCGACCACCACCCGTGGCGGACCCGAGGATATTTTTGTAATTTTCTTTTACAGTGGATTATTTTATTAATTTCTATTTAACTGTTGATTATTTTGGGTATTTTTCCGTGCTACGAGTCTTATCTTGTTAACGCTGCTTTTATCGGGTGGTGCGAGTAGCATAAGTTAGGATTCATGACCGAGATGGACCTTTCCTAGATCTTGCCAAAGCACAAGAGGGTAACTGTGGCCATTGCGGAGCCTTGTGAGTAATTTAGACGATATCAGAGACTGTGACATGTCATGGTATGGAAGCAGAAAGCCGGGTGATGCCACATTGCCACAGAGGAGGGAACCGATTTAATGAAGCTTGAGAATAGATATTGAACAGTAACGTATTGCTGCCAGAGTTGTGCGTTAGAATAGGTTATGGTCTCTGTTTACCAGCAGGACCTAGCCAGCTATCCCCAGGTTTTCTATCACCTAGCGTCGCCCGGCGTATGACAGACGCCACCCGGCGCTAGCCCCTTTTTCAGCCATCTGCAAACAGCCTTTTCATTGCGTGTTCGTTCCCCTGTCCCAAAGTCTTTTCTGGCACTTTTGTCAGTAAGTTCGATCACTATAGTCTTGGTCTATGTGGATTTAATATACGAAAAAGTACCAATTTGGTCCCTCAACTATCCTTGCCGGACCACTTTGGTCTCTCAACATCAATACCGGACTTGTCAGGTCCTTCAACTCTGAAAACCGGACTTAACTAGTCCCTTGACCGGTCAAAATGGTGGTTTTAGGGTTTTTTGCCTATGTGGCAATGACGTGGCTGCCACTTATTGCCACATCACCCCTCTCTCACTTTACCCCTCCTCTCTCACTTCCCCCTCGCGACTCCCACATGCCACAACAGACACATATACTCCCATCGCCACCTCTCATCCCCCGCCTCCCCAATCGGCGAAGTTCGGCGGCGCCGCCACCTCCCTAATCGCCTTCCTCCGGTCTTTGCACGAAGAGAGATAGAGAGGAGTCCTCCATCGATGCACACAGAGAAAGATAGAGTGAGGAGAGGAGGGACGGATCCATGGCGGCGACGGCAGAGGGCGAATCCATGGCGGCGACGGCAGAGGGGCGATGACGATGGCGAATCCATGGCGGAGACGGCGGCGGCGACCTCGGGCAGCAACGCGATGGCGATTTTGGCGGTTGGAGACGAAAGGAGGCGGGCGGCGAACTTCGTCGGCGGAGTTGGGCGACGACGATGGGAGCGCGGCGCGTGGAGATCTGCTCGGGAGTCATCGGGCGGTGCCTCAGATCCGCGGGCAGGGAACTCGGCTGCTTCGGGGCCATGAGCTCGACGGCGGCATCGAGGCGGCGAGGTCGTTGGTGGCGGCGAGGCGGCGAGTTCATCGGCATCGGTGGGGCGGCGACCTCACCGGCGCTGTTGGGGCGGCGGCGGCAGTGGGAGATGCGAGGGGGGAGTGAGAGAGAGAAGGGGAAGTGAGAGTGAGAGAGGGGTGGTGGCAGTGGGAGCCGTGAGGGGGAAGTGAGAGAGGGGTGATGTGGCAATAAGTGGCAGCCACGTCATTGCCACATAGGCAAAAAACCCTAAAACCACCATTTTGACCAGTCAAGGGACTAGTTAAGTCTGGTTTTCAGAGTTGAAGGACCTGACAAGTCCGGTATTGATGTTGAGGGACCAAAGTGGTCCGGCAAGGATAGTTGAGGGACCAAATTGGTACTTTTTCCTTCAATATAAACCTTGGAATACTCTTTGAGGGAAAGAGCTACAACCCTAAGCAACTTCAAGTCCCCATCTATATTTCCCCTCTAAAACACTATTAGCGTCCCCTCTATCCATCCCTCTAAAATTCCTTCACAATTTACACTACCCTCTAAAAGATTCCTTCCCTCCAGCAGCCCCTCTATATCTGCTATAGTATTATAGAGGACCTCCTGGATTTGCTTCGCATGAAGATTAATTTTGCAAACGCACAGAATTCCCGCTGTAGCCTTTCACCCGGGAGTATTCTAGAGTATCGTATTTATTTCCACGGGGAAGCGCTATGGCTAAGATGATCGGCAAATATAAATCAGGTGACAAGGATTCAAAACTCAATTCATCACTACCTCGAAGGATACAAGTCACTAGGGAACAATTTCCTATGATTTTGGACATCGAGGAGGTGATTCAAGAAGTGGATAATCATGAAGACAAATATTTACAAAAACATACCTACTTGTGGGTAGTATCAGAGAGTTGAAATAGCTCATGAGGAAGATTAGACAGCAACAGCAAGTAATTTCTAATGGTTTTTGGGAAGCATGGTCATGGATGTATAAATAGGTATGTGCATGCATAATGGTCACCAACATGTATATACTAGCCGAATAAGCGGGCCCATGGCCCACCGGTTCGGAAGTCGACTATGGTGGTCATCTGGTTAAGCATTTCTATATACTTGGTCAACAAAAAAAAATAAACACAAACACAATGTTTAATCATAGATCAGATAAGAGGGAACTAATGAAAATCAAGTCCAAAACCATCGACATAGCCCAAATACTCTAATTTTAATATTTTACTGAATATAGTTTAACATAGCCCAAGAAAACCAAGGCATGAACCTAGGGGGTGTTAAAAAATCTGGGATGTTGCACGATATTACACATTTTATTATTTACATGGTCCATGCAGAGAGAGAGAGCTAGACATTATGCATCAGCTTAGACAAATACAAATTAATTATTTGCAGGCCTAGTAAAAGACATGTGTCAATTGAGGTTTCTCCTCAATCTTCGTCTTACTTTACTCCACCAAAGTACTTGTCCGGGATAAAATTATGGCCCATTGCCATGGCCCACTCCCTGACGGCCCAATCGGACAGCCTACCAGGGCCCAGCTCCCTGGAAGGTTCTATCTGGCCCATATGCATTCTCGCCAACAGCTTCTGGTCAAGTAGATACGAATGGCCAAGGAATCATGTTTGAGTCCGCCTCAATAAGAATTGTGCGGCCACGTGAAGACCGGACGTTGGTTTCCGGATTGGGATAGGAGCCGTGATCCTCAAGATTAGAGTATGCCTTATCTACCTCGGGATATATTTGGCATGTACGGAGTTCACAGATCTCAGTAGTTAGCCCGCCCGATATTCCCTCGGTAGATCGGTTTGCTCTATACTATATAAACAAGGCCCTCTACGGCGTAGAGGGGGACGAGTTTTACGGATCGGATTTTAGCTTGTAGCATCCGGTAGACACCGATCTTCGTTTGTACACCACGATCTTGCCGAGACTTGTTCGCCTCGCCGAGCCACCTCTTGTATTCGCTCTCGATATATAAAAAGGCCGGACGTAGGGCTATTATCCGTCCGAGAGGCCCGAACCGTGATAAAACCACCGCCTCCTGCTCGTTGTTGTTCGTGGTTGTTCGCGCGGTCTCCTATCTCACTTTCAAAGAACCTTAGCGACTTGAGATCGTTATCTCAACCGCCGACAAACGGGCGCCGTTCGGGGGATACGCAGATCGAGCATGTCGAACTCTATCGCACCGTGAGACTATTCCCGAGGGATACGACTCGGCGACAGACGCCTCATCCCCGCCGCTCAGACGACCGTTTCGGTCTCGAACACTTTCCGTGATCCGAGGCGTAAGTCTCGCCTATATGGCGTAGATAGCCTCGATCGCACTCCGCCATTGACGATGACTACGAATCGATAATCTTTACGACGGTTTAGATCTGCCGACTCCAAGGCTATGTCGGTAGATTCCACCGTGGCGACACGTTGATGACACCGCTAAGCATACCTTCTCATGGCCCCGCAAAGATCAACATGGCCGGCGCAGAATCTCCGGAGATCCCGCACGGATGCGGCGGCAAGCGAGATCGGGCAGATTAATTCGCCGCAAAGAAGATGAGGTCGCTACTGCGCTCACGAGCAAGATATCATTCGCCGCAGCTTCGACACCTCTATCAATCGACCTTGACACGGTTTCGCGACCGTTAAGGCGACACGCCACGACCCACCTCGCGTCTTGGCGCTTAAGTATCCCGGCAGTAAGCTTCCCTGCTTGGGTCAATTTCGCGGACCGACTCCGATCAGGCGAACGCGGATGGTTCAGTGATCCCGGACCCATAGATCGAGTCGAGAACGGCTCGGGCTATAGCAACGGTCCTCGATCCACCAATCAAGCCGATCTCGCCCAGATATGGCGTCGCTGTTTCTAACCTAGAGCGATTGGTCAAGGCCTAAAGTCCCTAGGAGAAGTCAACACCTCCTCCAGACAACAAGCTATAACTCGCCTCGGCATGACTCGGACACTCGACCGATTATGTGACCTCGCCACCATCGAATGAACACCGCCCGCGATCAAGCTACCCATGGTCGCCACAGCCGCTAAGTCCCCGTAGTCGCCACGACCACGGGGTAAGCGGCACGTGATGATCACGGACGGTCCCTCGTGAGGAGCGCCAGAGTCGCGACCACGAGGAAGGAGCGTGGCGGATTGTCCCGAGAGAATTTCTCCAGTCAATCTTCCTGCTCAGCAGAGTCCCTCCGCAACAGGCCAATGTCTTCGAGACTAGGTTCTCGCCGAGGAAGGTGGCGGTCATATGCCTTGGGCTGCAGGGCTTTCTCGACGAAGCCAGGCTGTCCGGGGCCCTCAAACTTCAAGCCCGGCCACATGGAGAGGTACAATGGGACTCGTAACCCGAGGAATTCTTTCCATCTACGCTACACCATCATGGCGGCCGGGTGACGAGCTCGTTATGGCTAATTACCTCCCGATCGTCCTTGAGGGCGCCGCCGGACGTGGATCGCTCAATCGCCAGGAGGGTCCATCACCATGGGACCAACTTTGTGACGCCTCGATCGCCAACTTCTAGAGCTGTTAAGTGCGTCTGGGCAAAGAGGATGATCTGCACCAGATAATCCAGATGAACGGGGAGACTCTCCGCAATTTCGTGAAGCGTTTCATTAAGATTCGCAACACGATCCCGAACATCTCGGATGAATCTGTTGTCCGCGCTTTCAAAACGGAGTCCGCGACGAAGCGGCTCACCCAGATCTCGAGATCAACGAGACCTGGACCGCCAACGACTGCTCAAGGCGGTGATCATATGCCAACGCGCAGAGCGCTGCTCAAGACAAAAAGGCGCTCGATAAGGGCGAAGCTACCCGCCCATCCCGTGTGGATGAGAAGAAGAAGAGCAAGAAGAACCCGGTGACAAGAAGTCCCGAAGAAGAAGAATAAAGGTGATGCAAACAATACCGTCATTTGGTATAGATCGCAAGACCTCCTCCCAAGGATGGGCAGAAGAAGCCCAACAATAACTACAAGGGCAAAAAGCCTGCTCAGGGAGGCGGACAAGGCAAGAAAGGTCCAAGCGACCGATTTTGCAAGTTCCACCAGCACTACGGGCACGACATACACCATTGCAGAACTTGGGCCGCAAAGCTCGAGGATTTCTACAACGGCAAGGGCCCAATGCCCCCCGCCCGAACAAGGTGATGCCGGAAGGACAAGCGCCCACCGACGGTGGTGATCGGACGATGATGACGAATATCAAGAGCCCGTGAACCATATCGCCGCTATTTTCGGCGGCTCCTCGGCTTATACTTCTCTGCGCGACCTCAAGGAAGCCGCCGGAGGTCCACAACGCTGAAAAGGCAAACCACAATCTGAATCGATGAAGTGGACCGAGGTCTCTATCTCCTTTCTAAGGATGATTGCCCCACCGGGATGACCAAGCCTCGCCTCTCCTCCGTGGTCGCCCACCATCGCGAACGCCAGAGTTGGCGCTGCCCGGTCGACGGCGGAGCGCTTTGGACCTCGCTATCAAGAAAGGTCTTGGACGAGATGCGATTCCTCGCCCAAGCTTAAAGAAGTCGCAATGCCTTTCTACGGCATTGTCCCGGGAAGCTGTTTCACCATCAGCGATTGTTCGCTGCTACCTTCGGCAGTCCAAGCAACTTCCGGACGGAGTTGATCACGCTTGACGGGTCGACTTCCTTCCGCTGATAATGCGATCCCGGCCGCCATCTCTTGGCAAGTTCATGGTCAGATCCCATCATGGATACCATTGCGTGAAGAAACCGGCCCTAACGGCGTGATCACGTCCAAGAGCAACAACAAAGTCGCTCGATTGCGACGAGCGATCCCTCGCCTCGTCGACCAACTACCGCCAGCGTGGCCTCAAATTCCGCAGACTAAGTCTCAAGACGCCTGTGGTCTCCCTTCACCAGAGGAGAGACCAAGGAAGTTCCATCGTCCCTTGATGACGCCGCTAAGATAGCTTCATTTGGGGCCAACTCGACCCCAAATAGGAAAACGAGCTCATCGCTTTCCTCCGAGCTAACGCAGATGTGTTTGCTCGAGCCATCCGACATGCCCGAGTCCCAAGGAAGGTCATCGAGCACAAACCGCCGTCCGGCGGACAAAAAGCCTGTTCGCCAAAGCTTCGACGCCGACTTCAACCAGGGATCATCAAAGATCGCCTTGGCAAGCCGCCGCCGGTTTCATCCGTGAGGTTGATCACACCGAGTGGTTAGCCAACCTCGCTGCTGTAAAGAAGAAAGGCGGCAAGTGGAGGATGTGTGTCGATCACACGATTTGAACACCGCTTGTCCCAAGGACAATTTTCGTCGCCAGATAGACCAAATTGGTCGATGCGATCAAGGATGCCCAAATTTTGAGTTTTTTGGATGCTTACTCCTGCTATCACCAAATAAGCATCTCCCGAGGATGAAGAGAAGATCCGCTCATCACCCCTTCGCACTTTCGCTATAATGACCATGTCTTTCGGTCTCAAGAACGCTGGTGCCACGCTCAAATAGCAATGGAGAAGACTTTTCCGAGCAGTGCTGAAAAATCGGAGGTCTATGTCGACGACATAGTTGTAAAGAGCAAGCATGCTCCAGATCATGTAAAAGACCGACCGAGACGCTTTCAGAAACCTCGCCAGCATCGAATAAAATTAAATCCGTAAAAGTGTACCTTTGGTGTTCGATCCGAATGTTGCTCGTTATGTGATTGGTTTGCAAGGCATTTCGCCAACCCCGAAAAAATCGAGGCCATTGAAAACATGCAGCTCCAACTATCGTTAAGGAAGTTCGAGCCTCCCATGCGATGGTCGCTCCGAGTAGATTCATTTCCGTCAGGAGAACGCGGTCGCCTTCTTCTTAAGGCTTTGCGCGCAGCACAATGGCTTCGAGGGATGTAAGAAGTCGATCGGTCTTTTCGAGATCTTAAGCAATACCGTCCAACCCACCTGTCTTGACTACCCCGCGACACGGCGAACAGCTCTTGCTCTATCTTGGCTGCATGCCTCAAGCGTTGAGCGCGGTCTTGACGGTGGAAAGGGGAGGCATCGAGCGGCCAATCTATTACGTGAGCGAGGTACTTCACGGATCTAAGGAGCATTACCCTGAGGTCCAGAAGTTGCTCTACGCCTTACTCATGTCCTCCAGGAAACTTCGCCATTATTTACAGGCGCATCAAATACTGGTCCCGACCAAGTTCCCCCTTGGAGAAATCCTAAGGAACAAGGAAGCAGGCTGACGTATAGCTAAGTGGGCAATGGAATTGGCAGAGTTCGATATTTTGTTTGCTGCCCGAACTGCTATTAAGTCCCAGGTCTTGGCTGACTTTGTCGCCAATGGACCTCCCTCACCTAAAACCCGTGAAGCTCCCCGAAAGCACTCGATGACCCCTCGACCATGTTTTTGACGGTTCACAGACCGAAACTCGGGGTGGTTTTGTTCTCATCTCCCCTCAAGGAGAGCAACTCCAGTATTCTATCCAACTACACTTTGCGGCGACTAACAACGCTGCAGAGTATGAGGCCCTCCTCGCGTGACTAAGAGCGTGCAAGTCGCTTGATGTCCAACGGCTGACTGTGAAGCGAGATTCACAGCTCTTCATCAATCAGGTTAACAAGGAGTATCAGTGCTGCGATGACTCAATGGCGCGATACCTAGCTGAAGTGAGGAAGTTGGAGCAGCATTTTCGATTTTTCGAGGTGCTCTTCGTGCCCAGGAAGGACAACTTCCTAGGCGACCAGCTATCCAAGTTTGATCCTCACGCTAACTCGCTTCCGGCAGGGTGCTCGCCGAGCACCTTTACAAGCCCTCAATCACGCCTCCGGACGAGGCAATCGAGACAAGTGGTGCTGCTCCGCTCATCGAAAGGTGCCGCGATGAGCTAGACAACGCCATTTGTCCCAGACCAGCGATGGGACCCCGCCTAAAGATGAAGCCGAGCGCTCCCGCCATAAGGCGTGGCTGGTCCATACAAGCTTGTGGACGGCATCCTTTACCGCCACGGTGCTCTAGGAGTCCTCTCCAAGTGCATCTCTCAACAGAGGGTGTGTTCTTCTAGGGACATACACGAGGGTGCTCAAGGCAACCACGCCTCCTTCGTAACTCCGTCGGCAAAGCGTTTCACATGGGCTATTATTGGCCCACAGCATTACAAGATGCCCGGAGTATCGTGACTAAGTGCAAGGCTTACCAATTTCACGCCCGGAAGGCACATAAGCCCGCCCAAGAGCTCCAAACGATCCCCCCATCTTGGCCTTTCTCCACATGGGGTCTGGATTTGCTCGGCCCATTCCCTAAGGGGTACAAGGGCTACACACACTTGCTCGTCGCCATCGACACTTTTACAAAGTGGATTGAGGCAGAGCCTGTGTCGTCTCTTCACGCCAAAACAGCTGTGCGCTTTTTCAAAAGCAACGTGGTCACACGCTTTGGGATCCTCCATAAGCTGATCACGGATAACGGCATTCGCTCGTGTTTAGCTATTCCGTGAATATCGCGAATACCGGGCACCAAGGTCTGCTTCATCTCCGTGGCACATCCACAGAGCAATGGAGCGGTCGAGCGAGCTAACGGACATATCGTCCAAGGTATCAAACGGCGCGTGTTCGCGGCACTCCGCGAGCACAACAAAGTGCTGGTCGACGGTTCCTTCCGTCCTTCCGGGCGCCAGACCACGGCCACCGCAACCGGGAAACTCCTTTCCAACTGGTTCATCGTGCGGCCATCCTACTCACCGAATAGTACTCGCTCGCCAAGACGAGCTCACCAACTTGGTTGACGACGAGCAAGAGCGCTTACTCGATCTCGATCTCCTCAAGGCACACGCGAACGGCACAAGTCGAATGGCGCGCTACCAAAGAAGATCTTCGCCGCAAGATGTCGCCAAGTCGGCTCGACCAAGGGCTTTGAAGGCGGGCAACCTCGTTTCACGCCGTGTCCAAAACTTGTCCAATGCCAACAAGTTAACTCCACGCCGGGAGGCCCATTCACGGTCGCTTTTTCCGCCGCCCGGGCTGTTCGCCTGCAATGGAGGACGGAGAGAGCCGACCAAAGACTTGGAACATCGACCACCTTCGTAATTTCTTTGTGTAGGTCTCTTTGTGTGTTTGCTTAGCCTTGCGCTTTTTGTCAAACTTCGCGCTTTAGTTCGGCCCAAGTGTCTCTGCACCATGTAAAGTTCAATCCAATTCTTATGAATTCTCGCGCCTCGCGCCTTTTCACTTCTTGTCTTCAAGACTACCTCTTTCTCTCGTAACACTTGATGGTCGCCCGGTCTTGCGAACTCTTGGTTCGCGACTTTTCGTGGTTTCCCCGCACCTTGCTTCAACGAATTCTGAACTCGAGTTACGTAACACGGCTTTTTCCACCTTGCGCTAAGTCTGCTCTCGAAGCCCTCCGCGCAGAGACACTTATCGCTTAGCGCGACCACTTGGCAAAGTCCGCTCGTAAGCCCCCGCCGCGCAGGCATTTTCCTTGTTCGGTTACTTTCGAATCGCTTAACTTGCGTTGACGAGCGACCCATGGAACGAGTCGATCAGTCGCGGTGTCACTTATCTCTCTACGACGTGCTCGAGTTCGCAAGCTTAGGTTCTTGAGCATCGTCTGCATCGGGGCTAGGGTGTCGCTTTTCTTGTGCACTGCTCGGGTTCGCAAACAAAGGTTTCCGAGCGAGATGCACAACGGGCCGGGAGTTAGGCTAAGCGCCTACCGGTTTTCTTAAACTTCCTAGCTGCTGCGCTTTTCTCTTAGTTTCGCTCGCTCGCTTTTTTGTCAGCTTTTTTTGCAGAAGAAAGGTAAGTGCTTTATTGCATTAATCAAAAGTTTCAGTACAAGGCCCTTTCGGTTACAAATGGCAGTGCTACTTGGGAGCAAGTCGCCCTTTAACTCCTCAACTTCTAGCTTGAGGCGCACGACTTCACCTTGGGCCTTGATCCTTCCCTGCTTCACTGGAGGCGTTCTATCTCCTCCTTGTCCGCTTGGCTCAGGCCGCAGCCTTCTCGCCTCGGATGGCCTCGACCTCTTGGTCTTGGCCAAGCTGGTGGTCGGCCAGAGCCTCGCCTGCTAACTCACGCCTGACGGTCTTGTGTCCGCCGACCACTCTTTGACCTTGTTCTCTCGCAGTGATCGCCTTACCGCCATCCCACAAGATCTCCTCGATCTCTTCCCCGTGAAGCCCACAGGTTGAAATCTTCACTGAGTCCCGCGGAGGTCGGCTCTTGGCGAAGCCGGGCCTTGAGCTTCGACGTCCACGCGAGCGCCTTCCGCCAATGGGACGCTTCAGCCGCTTCTTCGAGCCACTTGCGGCGCCGGCTTCTCCTCCGGTGCTCGCTTTCACGGCTCATACAAAGCTCCTCGGCTTTTTTAGAAGAGCCTCGAGGAATGCCTCTTGGTCACTGCCTTGAGCTTCTTCTGGCCACCGACTCGGCCGGGCTAGCAGAGGGCTCGCCCCTGCTCCTCGTCGAGATGCTCCCGAGGACGCCAAGACGGGCGCCCGCTCGATGGTAACACCGCCCTCGAAGTTCCGCCATGGTGTCCCTAAAGACCGAGGGAGAAGAACAAGTCACCGCTGCGGCGATAAGGCTCAATCAACTAGGTTTGGTCTTGGGGCTTACCTTGCCGAGCCGATGCCAGCCCCGCCGCAGCGATCTTCGAGACCATGTGTCACGAATCCGCCGCGGGCGGATGAGATCGGCGCGCTGTTTTGACGCCGCCTTCAGGTTCTTCTTCCTGCGGAAGCGCCAGAGCAGGGCGACCGGCGAGGCGCTGCCCCCCGCCTCGCTTTTCTTCCTCCTCCGCCGGCCAACCTCGCAAGGTCGGTGCAGCCCACCGGACGACACCGGTTTCCACCGCGTGGCAACTTGTGCCGCTCGCCAGGTCTCTTCTGTACTCGGCGGCGGAACTTCGCCGCGCCCGATCACCTCCGCCGCCAGGATGGATCGCCGCGACGGAGTGCCCGTAGGACCGCCGCCGTCCCACTCGGCGCCTTCCGAGCCATCGCTTTGGCCCCGCAAATCCGTGGCACCGCGCGCCGCTTTCTTCGCTTCCAAACCGCTTCCACCGGCCTTTGAGCGCGCTGTCGCTAGCTAGAGTCCGGCGGGAGCAGTTCCATGCCGCCACCGTGCCCTTCAGTCGCCACCACCGCCTCCGCGATGCATCGTAGGTGCTCGGCACCACGAACGCCGAGCGCCGCCGACGCCGTCTGTCGCGGTCTCCTCCTCCGGCAACGATGAAAAGACTTAGTCAAGCCCAACACGGTCAGAAATCCGAAGGTCAAAGAGATTCATTGCTACATACCCGCCAGAGAAAGCTTGATCTTGATTTTTTTGCCGAACCTTCCGCCTCTTCCTCGGGGGCTCCTTGGCGAATTGTTCGCCCTGGTCCCTAGGTGCTCGCGGCGATGAGCTCAGCTCCCTGCTGAGCTGAGCACTCTTCTCACACAACGCAAGAAGTTTTTCCTTGCGCGCAACTTCTTCCTCAAGCCTCCTCTGTTCGGCGACCTGTTGTAGCCGTGCCATATGGCCCGAGTAAGCCTCGCGTAACGCCTAAGCCAAAGGGTCATGTTCTTTACCTCTTCGCCGCCTCGCTTTCGGTGAGGAGGGAGGGCTTGGTCTCTTCCCGCTTAGGTTGACCGCGCCCGCTTGGTCTGTTTTGGCGCGCTGCCGCCGCTGGTGGTCTCTTCGACGGTCGGTGGCCGCCATGGCGTGGCGAGCTCGCGTAGGCTCACCGCCATCTTGGGCTTTATGGCCACCTTGGCCTTGCCTTTCTTCGCCTTCTCCTTCTCGCATCTTGAGGGCTCCTCCACGATCCCTCCAAGGATCACCGTCCTCCCGCGGTTTTGAGAAGCGGACATTAGCATTAAACAACTGCAAATCTAACAACACAGATGAGCGTGAGTGATTTACCTCGTCTCAGGCGGACAAGCACGCTATGCTGGCAGTGTAGGCCACCTCGCCGGTGACCTCCCGTCCTTCGTCGCCGCTTTCAAGATGGCGCCGACCGCCGGGTCACCCACGCTGGCGGTTGGCTTCTCCGCCCAACAGAGGGATCGTTAGTTCTGCTCGGAGAAAATGATCAATGTAAAGGTTGAGTCTTAAAGGAACTTACCCGTGTTTCCCTCGTGATGTCTTCCCATCCTCAATCTTATAGAAGGATAGGTTTTCTCCGCAATGACAGATTCTGTTTCATTGTAGTCTCTGATGATCTCCCGCCTGCGGAGCTCCGAGGCTCACGAGGGAAGCGATCTTCCTCGCAAGTACCACCACACGGACATCTCCGGCCATGGATGGGTGTCCCTTCACGCGCCTTCCCTGAAGGAGAGTTTGTCAGAGCTGCATCGCTTGTCAGAATCACCTCGACCACCACACACCCATCGAATCAAGCAATGTGGCCGAGGGTACGGCGCGTTGTCGGCAAAGGGTCTTGAGCTTGAGGTAGTAGCACCTGCGCCCGAAGCGGCGGAGCTGCTCCTCGTCAGCCGTAGTAGTAGAGGAGGAATTTCACCGGCGGATCAATGCCCGATAGCCTTCAGACAGTGTGCAAAACGGCCATCCGAGGATGGATTTGGATTGAGGTTTGTCACCTCCAACTACCGATGTTTAAGAAAGCTCGACGAAGTCGCTGGAGACCTCAACCCAACAAAGGTGAAATGTCTGTCGATTTAACTCTCCTCCAGCTGCTCGAGTTTCTCCTCCCCGGCAACCTCCACCACAATACGATGTGGCTCCTCCTTCCCAAGTCGCTAAGTCCTCCTCGGTCGCTAGTGGCTAAGAATCGCCATAGCGTTCCCTGGGCGGGCGAGCAAGTTCTTGGGTGGAGTTTGGCTGGTTGATGTTGAGCGTGGTTGGAACTAGGGCTTAGGAGGAAAGGCGCGAAAGCAGTGGTGGCAGCCGGCGGTTTGGTGCTTTTATAGGCCTAAACGAAAGCGTACTCAAGAACGGTTCGGCACAAAACGGCTAGTTTTACCTTAACGGCTAGATAAAACAATCGTTCTGCTTTCATCAAGCAATGACAGAAGTTACCGCTGGGTCATCAACGGCTATTTTCTCCAAATGATCGCACTAAAGGTCAATGCTCGCTAGGATGATGCGTTCCCTGCTCGGCAACAGAGTTGTTCTAAGATCGGTAGGTTTGTTCGGTCCCTATCGTGTCCTCGCTTTGCTTGTACCTTAAATCGCTTTCGGTCAATCGTTACACGCCTTTGTAGCATCAAAGTTTCTCTCTTCGTGACTTGAGTCTCAAGAGGAAGACCCCACTCTAGTGAATCCTTCCACTTGAGTCTCTGGGCTAGTCTGTCAGATAAAATTACGCCCATTGCCATGGCCCACTCCTCGACGCCCAATCGGACACCTTACCAGGCCCAGCCCCTGGAAGGTTCTATCTCGCCCATATGCATCTCGCCAATGACTTCCCTCGGCAAGAGATGCGAATGGCCAAGGAATCATGTTTGAGTCCGTCTTTAACAAGAATTTCAGCGCACACGTGAAGACCGAACGCTGGTTTCCTGATTGGGATAGAGCCGTGATCCTCAAGACTAGGAGTATGCCTTATCTACCTCGGGATATATTTGGCATGTATCGAGTTCGCAGATCTCAGAAGTTAGCCCTACCGATATTCCCCAGAGATCGGTTTGCTCAGATTATATAAACAAGGCCCTACTACGTGTAGAGGGACGAGTTTTACTTGACCGGATTTTAGCTTTTAGCATCCGTAGACACCGATCTTCGCTTGACACCACGATCTCGCCGAGACTTGTTCGTCTCATCGAGCCACCTCTTGTATTCGTCTCTGATATATAAGAAAGGCTGGACGTAGGGCTATTATCTCTTCGAGAGGCCTGAACCAGGATAAAAACCCCTGTCTCCTGTTCGTTGTTGTTCGTGGTTGTTCGGCGTGTCTCCTATCTCACTTTCAAAGAACCTTAGCGACTTGAGATCGTTATCTCAACTGTCGACAGTAGTACATATGCATGCATACATCATAGCTTACACACAAATGCAACTATACAACCTGGCTAGAAGCAAACCTGCAGGCAAAGCTACATACATGATACATATACATTTGTCGACTTCCATCCTCTCAATCGATTGATGATCATTGTTCGACAGCTGCACTCATGCATGGTAAGCTAGTTGCATGCAGGAGGAGCTGATGCAGGCCGATCGATCTCTTTAAACATACATCCACTGCACATAAAAAAGGTATTGTAAAACACAATAAGAGAGGGAAAATTGCTTTTGTCAATAACAACAAAACATAATTGTCGTAACCAACCAAACACGTAAAAATATATTTTACTGGGTAATAATATATGTTTTAAATTGCTAATGTAATAATTTGTTAACACATACAATTGAATAAGATGAACGTTTTATGATATTGTTACGCTACATTCATGTATGTAGGCATGGTTATTATGCATTTTACATGCCATAATAATAAGAACAGGTTATATTGTTCGACAGTGACGCTACATTGACTGATATAGGGAATTACTATTTTACATGTCATAATAGTAGAGATGGGTTACATTGTTCGCAAGATGTGCCGTTTCACGCCTCTTCATATCTCGCAAAGCCGATTACCTTCGACTTTGTGCCAAAATGCGTGTCTTTGTTATCGTGTGAAGTGGAAGGTAGGGCAAGGATCGTCTCGAGAGTTATCGTACGCTTAGAGGATGGTGCTAGCGTGGTAAATGTAGAAGCATACTAAAATGTATAGAATAAGTTCTTTATATAAGAACCGAAAGTGCGACGTAATGGCGCCATCAAAGGGGTAAAGAAGGATCGATGTCATGTATGCTTGATTTCGTGCTTGGCGATAGTGTATGTAGGAATGGCGGTGGCGCTTATCACAACACCTAGATTGTCTTGTTGATCGCAATTGAATTGTCGATTGAAATGAAATGTCGGACGGTACCGATTTAAATGGTCCAAGCACATCAACACTACAACTATCTACAAAGAAGCAAAAAACTATGGAAACATCTTTGACTCGATATAAAGAAAAGCAAGCACACAAATAAGCTTACGTCCTTAATCAAAATTGGCAAGGAAGGTTGAAGAGCTTGCTGACATAATATGGTTTTATCTCCAAAAAAGACGATTACATCTCCCTGAAAACGACAACACTTAGTTAGCACTTTTCGTACAGGAATGACAAAGGAAGTCTCATGCATATATTGGTACAGCAATAGACAATCTAAACAATAGAATAGGCATAAGTAGACCACTCCATGAATTTGATAGCCTGGTAAAACAACGAAAGGCCAAGTTTTTTTTGGACAGAAGATGCATAAACTACTAAATGAGCAATTCATCTAGCAAACAAAACAAATCTATAGATCACCAATCAACTGCACTTCATGAATAGCAATAACATGTAATGGCCATCTCATCATACCGGCAAAATTTGCATATGTAGCGGCCATGCCATCATAACGGCATCGGTATTCCTCAATAAACTTGGTGGCATTAAATTCCCTGAGCCTGCATGAAGCATTCACACCAACAATTTCAGGTCGAAACATGTCAGCAAGCGCGTATGCATGTAAAAAAAATATATAACCAGAAGAGAGGCAATATTCTTTAACTAAGCCAACATTCTTTAGCTGCCACATAAAGCTATTGAACAATGCATTTGTCAAAAGCTATTGAACAATGCATTTGTCAAAAAGGACCGGCCTAGAATAGTTCTAGATTTGGTCATAGAATGTTGTGCCACTTTATATGGAGTAATAACAGAAGTCTATGTTAGCGTTAGGTCATAAGTAAGGATAATGTGGTCGGTAGATGCAGCTAGGCAAGGACCACCTTTGTCGATCCGCGAGGCATGGCGAGGTAATCGCCAAGCAAAGAAGAACGATGACCACACCTAGTTGAAAACAGAAAGGTACATTTAACAGTGACCCAAAGACATTGACATTACAACGGCAATGAGAGCATACAAAAATAGGCATGGAAGCAAACCTAAAACCCAAATCCAACTTTTTTTCTATCACATAAAGCCTCTAATTACACCCGTTGGACCTAGTTTCATCGAAATGTGGCACTGTTGTGTGTACTATTAGCATGTAAAGGAATCGCTCTGTGGTGAAGCATCTCTGTGGTGAAGCATGCTTACCTGGAGGACGAAATATTGATGAGGGGTTAGAAGCAGGTCACGTCGACGACAAACGCAGCTGTGTCGGTTACCACCTTCGCTTCATCCAGCAAGGCATGGCGCCGGCGTTAGGCGAGCAGCAACGATGATGGCAGCAGGTAATGCACTGACATTAGAATGGCAAAGAATGAACAGAAAGCTGCAAATTCCATACGACCATATTTTTGTTGAAATCCTAAATACCATAATTCAATATAAACATACTTTATCTAAAATTGACCACCATCTATAATTTCGCATGACCATGTTCCATCCGGATTTGCTAGAATTTAAATAAACAGACTACGAACAAAAGGCTGTAAACACCGATAAAAAAACTAATCAATCAATCAATTAGAATGGCACTGTTGACACGGAAAAGTGGATTTCTGTGAACACACGTGCGGAAGCGTCAATTCTGTGATTGTGTCGCAACCAAAGACCAAGCGTGCCATTCAATTTGACCTGTAATTGACAAGGAGAAAATCGTCAGTAATATAGCCCTAATCGGCTTTTCAATATAGCCAGATCAGGTTATTCGTAATCGGCTTTGAAGAACCTGATTACAAGGTCTATCGGCTTAATGCCTGATAGAGCAACTAAATGTAAATATTCTTTCAATTGCAAATCTTATACTTCTTTTTGGTATTTTTATAGTATTAGCAGTAAACCTTTGTATCAATACATTAGATTAAACCAAAGAACAGATTGAATAGATTGGTCAGGCCAAGACAGTATTCAGATCTAAACTTAAATATAAACTAATAAACCGATTTGGAGGTTTAAAACCAATATGGATAAATACAATGTTAATCGGCAAACATATACACATGCAAAGTCCTAAATAGGTCATACGCAAGATCGATTGAACGAGACAGTCGCATATATCGGATTCAGGAAAAACATATGAGATACTTGACAATAAGCATCGCAAGATAAACACGCATTACATATCGATTAAATCGAGACAGTGCAATATGCGAGAACACATTAAAGATCGGTAAGTCCCGAGACAGTTTAACATGCTTTGCATACATGAGATCAAGATGATACAACCATGCATACAGGTTACAAAAAGAGAATCGATTATCCCATCGAGATAGCTCTACCTGTGAGTCGAAACCTTTCGACGAAGTCGATTGGATTCGAGAAGGTATCTGTGTTTGATGTATGATGTCTATCATATTCCCTAGACCTAAAGTCCTATTTATAGTATTACAAAGTCGATACCGATACAACCTATTTTACCGCGTGGCTAAAGATATCTTCTAATCAGAGCGTATTTTTCCTGGACTGACAATATCGGTATTCCTCAATAAACTTTCCTCCTTTGCAGATAAAGCCCATTTTCTGATTTGGCCCAATAATTCCGATACATTTTGCTATTTCACTACATCCGATTTTTCTGCCAAATTTAGGTGTCAACAGGCACGATTAGGTCCTAAGAAACGAACACTGAGTATCGGCAGGAAGGAACGATTACTTCACTTTAACTGCAGAGTCTGCCAATTTCAGAGTGTGTGTACATTGGGAACAGCCAAAGAACCTCAGCAAGAGTATAACGGCGTATGAATTTTGCGGATTCCTCACAGATCGGAGCCCACCTACAAACTACTGATTTCCAAATTCCACGAAGTGCAAACCAATCCAAACCGCCGCAGCGCAATATTTGCGGAATTCACCCGAGCGCAAACGCATTTCTTGCGCCAAACAAACAATAAGCAGCATAAAGTAAGAAGAGGGATAGGGAGGAGGGGTTAACCCGAGGAAGGGAGACGGCGGGAGAAGGCGCACTCCGTCCTGCAGGCGACGGCGGCGCTAGCGGCGCCGAAGCCGAGGAACAGAAGTGTCCCGGCGAGCTTCCCACGGTTGCCGTAGAGAAGCGGCTGCTGCGCTCCGGCTCCCGCTCCGGCGGCTGCGCGGCGAGCGGTAGCGGATGGCGTAGAGAAGCGGCTGCTGCGCTCCGGCTCCGGCTCCGGCTCCGGCGGCTGCGCGGCGAGCGGCAGCGGATGGCAGCGAGAGGGCTCAGAACGGCGCGGGGGAAGAGTGGCATCTTCCGGGCTCGAGGGGGCCTTGGCGAAGAGCCGGGGTCCAAGGAGGCGGATCGGGAGGAGCTGAAGGATACGGCCTCCCCAAAGGTTGCAACGAGAGGAGCGGTGGCGTAGGGAGCAGAGTCGAAGTAGGCGTCGCCAGGAGGAGCAGTGGTGGCGAAGGCCGGGCGTGTAAGGAGGAGGCGGCAGGAAGGAGAAGGTGGCGGCCTCGGTGGAGGGGCGCTAGGGTTTTCACCGATGGGGAACGGGGGTGGAACTGGTGATGGATTGGAGGCGGGTGAGATTTATGCGGTGGCACGGTGAGTAATTTCGCGGAAGATGGAGGGTAAATAGATATGTCAGGATGGTGGAAGGACATCAGGTTGAAACACATGCCAACACGGGGTTCAAAATGAAAATTTCACCCGCAGCGAGGCACTGCAGGAGGGCATGAATACGAATGGACGGGGACTGGAACGGGAAATAAGAGACAATAAGGACTCTTTTGCAAAAGCTCACAACGGGAGCTGGCTGATCACTGAGACGCTAAGGGAGGCGGGCTGGGAGCTATGCCACGTGGTGAGCCATCCAACCCAACTCGGGTATGCACTATTTATAGATAGATATATTTATGCATGCATCATAAAGAAGGCTAAATTACCGCGGTCCTAGCCACGTGTTGTTCCCACACTCGTCATTCGATCCAAAAATTCAGCAAGCCTACTATCGGATAAAAGATACATAGCACCACTTCGTAAGCAACTAAACGTCACTTAGGTGAAAACACCAATCGCATATGGATATGATCTCGTCAAATTTCAGCAAGAACGCACACTCATAACTTGATAAATTTGCCACATATATTTGCAAGTTGTACATTCGGCTTGTTGTAGTAATATTGCGGTGCAGTGTATTGGTAGCCCTCCGTGTATGTTTAGCAAGTCTATTGAGGTTGGTCTACTTCTGGTGATCTTGTGACCAACAAATCTAATTGTTCTTGATAACCCAAGCAATCAACAACCAACATATTTCCTCTTACTTTGCTTCTCTTTAAGTGCACTTTGCCCCCCGATCTATTGAGGTTGGTCTACTTAATCCCCTCACCTATGAAACCAAGTATTCTACACCCTTAACTATCCAAAACCATCTAAATAACCCCCTGGGGTGGTTTTAGAGGTGGTTTTGCCTACGTGGCATTACATGTGGACAGTGACATGGCAATGACATGTTTAAAAATCTACTTTACCCCTCAAACTATTGAAGTTCATCTACATAAAGCCCTCAACTATATAACCATATTTTTGGCCCCTCGAAGTATTTAGTACCATCTAAATCATCCCCTGCGACTATTTTTATGCTGTTTTTTTTATATGTGGAGCACAATGTGGAAGATGACATGGCATTGACCCGTCCCTATCTCTCACACACAAGCATGTACCACTAGTCACAGCTAGAATGGTGCAAAGATGACAAGAGGGACATACTTGTGTTTAGGAGAGAGGAAGGGGTCAATGTCGTGTCATCTTCCGTGTAGTGATCCACATCAGCGAAATAGCATAAAAAGACTTTGGAGGGGATGATTTGGATCACACTTAATACTTTGGATGGCTAAATATCTGGTTATATAGTTGAGGGGGTTATGTAGATGAAACTCAATAGTTTGGGGGGGGGGGGTGAAGTAGATTTTTAAACATATCCTACGTCACTGTCCACATGTAATGCCACATTGGCAAACCGCCTCTAAAACCACCCTAGGGGGTTATTTAAATGATTTTGGATAGTTCGGGATGTAGAATACCTAGTTTCATAAGTGGGGTGGTTAAGTAGACCAACCTCAATAGGTCGAGGGTCAAAGCGACTTATTCCTTTGATCTTCGATAATATAGAAGCAAGCAAAGCATAATGCAATTGGCTTGAGCAGCCTAATGCAATGGCTCAAAAACTGATGTGATCGATCTAGAGACCAAATGCAATATCGATGGCGAAAATAGAAAAATAGATCAATTAGGTAATTGGCTACGGCATAAAAAATGGGTCGTTAGAATAACCAGAATAATCTTTCCCAAGGGGAGTCGCCAAAAAATGTGTTGATGCAAAAGTGTGCCAAACGCCGAGCACTGAACGTGCAGCCCACAAAATCTCTCTTTCCCGAGCCTCTGTTGAAACTAGATGTTTTAGAATTCTTGGGGTTTGCAAGAAAACACTGAAACGCTAGACCGACAAGGATAACAATCACACTTACATGGTGAAAGATTGCTAGGTTTACGAGCAAATCAGAAAAAGGATAACAAACGCACTTATGTGGCAAAGATCGACTAGTTTATGAGCAAACTAGCAAAGGTCGTCGATTCTCTCACCCGGGAGGGACCCGTCAGAACGTGGACATCCCCGGCGTACCCTAGCAGGTCGACCAGCAAGCCTAGGACGCCATCTGTGGTCATAGAGATTAGTAAACGAACATCATTGGAGGTGCCACCTATAGTCGTAGAGATTAGTTGAGGAACATCATTGGAGGTTTGGCAGAGGAATTAAGGCTTAGGAGGTAAAAAATAAATGCATAATAGGTTTGTTCGATGGCAAAATATGTGGTGCAAACCACTGTTTTCGTGCAAACTCCGTGAAAACCATATATAAAAGTTTTGTAAATTCGTGAAAAAATTACTGGAGATAGGTATGTGCACGAACTACATGACCACCAAATCTCAAGTCTAAACTCAACATCGTTTGGGAGAAACAAAAAAGACAAATTTGAAAGAACAATGTCGTTTGGGAGCTAGAGTCTCGGATCTGGCCCGCGCGCCGCCGCAGAGGGGGGCGGCAGCTAAAGCCAAGGCGGCAGAAGGTGGGTGGCTGTGGCTTGGCGAGGATCTTGACGGCAACGGCCACAGAGGAGGTGGACGGCGGCGGCCTGGCGGCGGCGACGTAGATCTGGGCGCGCGGAGGTGGACGGCAGCGTAGATATGGGCGGAGAAAGGGGAGGCCCCGACCAATGGCCACAAGCGGCCTCGAGAGAAGGTCAGGTGGCGGCTGCGCGGCGGCGCGGAGGGAGGCGGGCCGCCGACCGACAGAGAGCGGAAGGGAGGCAGGAGGCAGCAAGGCCGACCTAGCCACCATGGAGGCGAAGAACGGTCCAGGCCGTCAGACCACCCCAAAGAAGATTCGAGCCGGCCGACGCGCCGCCGGAATGGCCTCGGCTCCGCGCGGAGACCGGCCTCCGTGCAAGCGAAGAGACAGGAGGAGGAAAGCGGAAGAAGAGAGGAGGGGGAGGGCGGGAGGAGGAGGCAAGGGAGGGCCGCCGGCGGCGAGCTAGGGTTCCGGCGGGTGGGTTGAGGGAGGATTGGGGCGCCGCCCGTGTCGCCCCGGTCAGGACGACGCGGGGGCCAAAAAAGAGCTCCCGATTCAAACAATATTCTCCCACTAGAGAAGATGGTATCAATATATGAAATGTTATAACCCTTACAAAAATGATGCCATGTTATGTAAATAATAGTGGATTAACCTGACGACAATGGCCCACACATGGTCAAGCTCTTGATGTTGAAGTGTACTGCGTTGTGATTGATGCTACCTGTTGCTCATGCCGAGCATTGGCTAGCATCTGCTGCCGCTGAACGAAACACCCTCTCCAAGACTCCAATCATGACCCTCTCTGATAGCTCTGCGCGCAGCTGGGGTTTGGTGTAATGGAACGCTGCTCCGCGGGTCCGGAAGAGCGTCAGAACGCCGAATGTGCCTACATGAGAGAGAAGGGGCTTCCTATCTGTCTTCTGAAAGACACATAACCATCATATCTTAAGCCCACGACAGCCCAACAAGTTCTAGATGGGCGGGTGAAGGACCAGGCGCCAGGCGGCGACCGGCGTGATTGCATGCATGAACAAAGGATGGAACTTAATTACTGACACGGTATGCATGCTTACGCTACTACAGAACTAGGTTGTACAATCGGTTCTAAATGATTTGTACTTACGGTTTTTAACCGACTATAACTAAGCGTATGTACATATCAGTATTTTCATAGTCGATTTTAGACCTAACAGTAAAAATGATTTATGCACACTACCAGGAAAAAAGGCTTCCCAAGCGGTTGATAAGCCCCCTACAAGCGGTTTTAAAACCGCTTGTAAGCAACCGCGACTGATGTCTCGCGGAGCATCACAAGCGGTTCAAAGAGCCGCTTGTAATAGAGTGTAAAAACAAGCGGTTTTAAAACCGCTTGTAAGCAACCGCGACTGATGCCTCGCGGAGCATCACAAGCGGTTCAGAGAGCCGCTTGTAATAGAGTATTAAAAGGCAAATAAATATTGGGGGAGGTGGGATTTGAACCCAGGACCTCTTGACTCACACCTCACCCACCCACCCACCCACGCGCGTTATCTAATAGAATGAGGGGAGCTTTCCTTTTATCTATTCGAAAAATGGGCCTCTACAAGCGGTTGGGGCTATTAAACCGCTTGTAAAGTTAAGCATCCTAAGCGTTCGTGTTCCCAACCGCTAGAGAGTATAGCAGCGGTTGGGGACACAAACCGCTTAGGATTTTGGGTCTTTAGAAGCGGATCGTGTCCCCAACCGCTTCTAGAGGTCATTTTCTGGCTTGAGACTGTTTTGAACCGCTTGAGAAAGCTTGTTCCCTAGTAGTGACAGTTGGTTCTAGCCACAAACCATCAATAAAAATCGTTTTCGAAAAAATAGGTTTCCTGCACCAAAAAAAAAGAAAAATATATTTTTTCACCCGAAGGGTCCCAGATAGCCACCCATTGCCACCCCTAGCTCATATCATTTTATGAATGGAATTTACTTATGCTCTTCGGGTAAGACGTGAAACTGCAAATTCGTGTTCACGCATTGTGCCCCCAAACCACTCCGCCAATGCTATGTCTGTTACAACAATGAGATGTTTTTCCTTTGGACCCTTGTTGGACGAAACTTTTAATGATTATTTAGATATATAGATGACTTTAGATGAAAACGTTGTCAACTATAGAGTTGTAGATCTTGTCAACAACTACAATTTTCGTATAAAAAAAAATTCTTCACCTGAGTTTTATGTGATTTTTTTTTATTTTTTCACTATCTACTACAAAAAATGCAAACATACACCATTAGACATGAAACCTGTGCTTTAGACATGAAACGCCTTAGGAACGACATATATTGCAATTGAATCATTTAAATACAACCATTAGATATGATCATGACATATATTACCAATTGTTAATGCCATTTACATAGTCAGTTTTTGTAATGAACCGACAATGAAAATGCCATCAAACTGTACCGACGGTTGATACCCCATCCATAGTCGGTCTTAAATTGCAACTGACTGTAGAAAGTATATGACATGGTACTTATGCCAAAATCGACACTAACAGTAGTACATTATCAATTGGTGGTTGATGATTGATACAACTTTGATTCATTGATTATTAACAGTGATCAATATTGCCCCTGTCCATCAACTGCAGCAGGCTAAATAATTGATTGAATGTCATTTGTTAGCTAGGGATGCATATTATTTGAATTTGTGAGTTCTAGCTGATAATGGGTAAGATTCCTTTGAGGTGATCACGTACTTTTATAGCTTTGCACTAGTTATCAATTACCAATTTCACTACAACACAAGTGGTAGGGACATTATATATAATGTCCTTAGATGTAGAGTCATTTTCATCAATGTTGTCATAGAGGTGTCACTACATGCAGTGTCTCTTTCAGCGAAGAGGAATTTTAAAAATTCCTATATATGTTATATGGAAGACAATGTGTAAAGACATAATATTATCTCTATCTGGTAACTGCAAACACATCTGTATGCGGTAATCTCTACTAGCTAACCTACTCAACCTCACGGCACATGTTGCTTCCATGTATAGTATAATTCTTACGAGTAGTACACTACATGTCTCAAACATCCAAATAGTGCCTCTAGAGTATTGAGAAGTATGACTCAAATTTTGTCTCTTCGTGGTAAGGTCAAACGAAAAGTGTCTCAACATGATTTTGTATCGACACATTGCATAATGCCTTTAAAAGATGTCTCTATAGTTAAAGTGCCTTAAGTAGTGTCTCTATACATGTGACACCTTTTAAAGTGCCACAAGAAATGCCCTTACAAACTCATAAGGACAAGTTAGAACATGTCTATACAAAAGTGTCTCTACATGAGATTTGTTGTAGTGTTAATTTTAGAAGTAAATTTTGAGGTAATATGTATAGAATGGTTGATATGATATTGTTTCTGGAAGCACTTTAAGTGTTTACAAGCAACATTTCATATATATAAATCGAAAACACTTTATGACGGACGTCCGTCCAGACTGCTCCCTGCTCATTTCTCTATGGCTCTCGCGCGGAGCTCCTCCCCCTCTCTATCTCTCGTGCCCCCGACCTCGCGTATCCTCCTTCTCGCTCGCCCTCCTCGCTTGCGCCTCCCCGCTTTGCGCCTCGCCGCCCTCCGGCCGGCCTCAAGGCCTCCTCGCCTCACGCCCTCCTCGCCACGCCGGAGCGGTCCTGCCGCCTCCTTCCTCGTCGCGGCGGGTCAGATGTCCTCCTCACGCTCAACGATCGGCGGAGTTCTCCGACGGGCCAAAACCGCTACCTTTGAAACCCGTCTCAGGAACAAAGACTAGTCCTCGAATAAGATACTAGTGCACGATCACTTAGCCGGATCATCACATACAATAACATAAGAGCTTTATTACAAAGAAAAGGGTAGTGCCAAGATCATATACCAAACTTGTAATTCTAAACCGACAAATAGCTTTATATTACAAAGAAAAGAATTGTCATCAAGGCGAAGTCGCGCCATGACATTAGTGATAATCCTAAACTAAGCATGCAACTTTCTGATCAGTAGGAGAGCTTAATGTTTGGTCTGGGACATCGAGGCGTGATCGCCTTCCTCATGGCAAGCGTAATCTCCATCATCTGGGTCTTGGTAATCTAAAAGAGTGAGTGTGTGCGAGGGTTAGTGCGCAATCAAACCGCACTAGCAAGTTAACACCGTCCTTAATGCATAATAGTGATAAAGCTTTATGGTGGAGTTTTGGTTATTTTATTTGCAGAGAATGCTAGTTTTGGAAATAGTATATATAAAATCCTATACCTAGCCATTTTCAAAAGGACATCTCCAAAAAGATGTCGAGGAAAGAGTATATCAGTATTCAACAAATCATAACCCTTGCCCAAAGACACCAGACTCAAGCCACCCAGGCCACTACAAGAAGGATCCCCCTTCACCCACGCATACCTAGCAACGGTATAACCATGCATTGCTAGCCAATACAACAGCTACACATATTATGTGTTGGAGCTATATCCGTAGTAAACCCATATGAACAGCTACGGATTGATGCATTGTAGACTTATGTGTTGCTAATCTTTATCCAAATTTTGTTTTAGAAGCAAGGAAATAATATAATACACTAATTTAGAAGATATATGTTTCTATAATTATTTAAATAAAGGTAGCATTTTATAATACACTAATTCACCGGATTGGAGATACTCCTCCCCGCGTCAACCAATCGTAGCTCCTCCATGCGAGGTCCGGATCCAGTACCGCCACCTTCTCCCTTCGGGCGGGGGGCGGTCCAGCATCATCGGACCGCACCTCCCGTCTCAACGTCATGCATCCAGCGGCCATTAGATCTTGAGCAAACATTTGTTATTTTGTTTAGCCATGTAAAAAATTCAAAAATAAACAAAATCACAAATATTCTCTAATCAATGTCTGTACCACATATTTTTATATTGATATAAAACATTTATAAATTTAGGTTATTCTTTAAAAACGTTTATAAAAATGAATATTGGTCATGCCGATCCTAATAAAATATATGTGGTACCGACATTGATTAGAGAATATTTGTGATATTTGTTTATTTTTTTGAATTTTTACACATAAACAAAATAACAAATGTTTGCTCAAGATCTAACGCATTGCCGTTGATCCGGCTGGGCGTTGACTCGAGGCGCGGTCCGATGGGTGTTGACCGCCTCGCTTCCTCCCACTCCGGCTGCTCTTCTTGCGGGGTAATTGATTATTTGCTCAAGTTGATATACACTTTACAATATGCCCAAAGTTGATATACACTTGATAATTTGCCCGCTCATGCATACATGACTTCATGGACCAACAAGCGAAATTATCAAACAAAGAGAAGCAAATGATCAAAGACACGTCAACTTCGGGCAAATAATCAATTATCTCCTTCTTGCCCTCCCACGCAGCCGCCCGCCCCCTCGTCTGCCCCGCCGCCGCCGCCGCCGCCGCCGCCGCCCGTCCTCTACCCCGCCGTCGCCACAACCCTACTCCGCAGCCGCCGCCCGCCTCCTCTGCACCCCTCCCCCGCCGCCGCCTGCCCGCCTCCTCTGTCCCGCCGCCTGCGCCTGCCCGCCCACCCGCCTCCTCTGCCTCCTCCTCGTGTCTTCCCCCATTTCTTGATCTCTCGATCTGCCCGCGCATTGCGTCCTGCCTTCCATCCGTGATTTGCATTGGTTGAGTTTGTGATGATCTACAGTGCCGTGACTTGCTTTGGATGTGAGGTAGTTCTACAGTTCTCGATTTAGGTCTAGTAAGATGTAGATTGAGATCAAACAATTTGAATTTGGCATTACTTGAACCGAATGTTGGTATTAGGTTCAAAAGGTTGTGTTTTGACTTGATTTTGGGGAGCAGAGTGTCTTTGTTATAATCGTACTTGACTTGGTAGTTTGTTGAAGCCTGCAATTTCACTTTCAAGGGAAAAAACTAACTGGAGATGGTCATTTTTTGAATCACTTGTGTTCAGAGTTGCATGATGATATACTCATACGCTTGTTTAGCTTATGTAGACATTTTGAGTGGACATTACTTATGTAGACATCTATTTTTAGTGAGCTCTGTTAAGAAACAACTTATCTTCTCCCAGCAGCCAAAATCTTCATTAGAGACCACAAGTCATGAATTCTTGTGCAAGCGAAATTTCAGGTGTTGTGACTGCCACTACAGCGTCAGTTCTTTGTCAGGAACAATGGAAGCTCTGAACGCTACCATTCTGCTTCTTCCTGTCTCTGATGGAGCAGTGGTCGGAAATTTGATTTAAAAAAATTACAAGTTTTTTCTGACTTGCTTACAGTTAATTTTTTTATTTCACGAATTTATATTTTGCAGGCAGATATTCATGCTGTAAAAATTGCTGTTGGAACTGCAATAGATGTCATGCAGACAATAGGAAACTCGACAAGCACTCTGCCTAAGGTGCTGTTTTGCATATGTTTCTTTATCTCCATTGCAGTTCTCATGCAAAAAATATACCAATGGTTATATGATGGTATCTACATTCTACACCTGCACCTGCGATGACATGCAGTGAAAGATATGTACTGAGATTGTGCAATCTGCATTGGTTGTTTTTGGTCTAAAATCGTCTGCCACTCTCTGCAGTTAGCACGGACAAACGTCTTGGTGTCACAGCTCTCCAAAATTGCCATCCAAGAACATGTTCTAATGGCGCAGTGCAGACAGTCCATCAGATTCATTTCTAATCTGATCTTCAGGCAATTTTTATGTTCTATCTGCCTCTCATTCAATCCTGCTGAAAACAGGTGAGGTACAGCAGCCTACAAGGCCAAAGGATACAGCTGAACCAGAGAATGCCAATGCGTTTCTAGTTAAGTCTTCAGAGTTCAGACGAGAGCTCTCAATGGGGTCGTCATTTATGTTGCTTGGAACATTTGGAAGGAGCGCAATAGACGCATCTCCTAGAATGAGTCTTCTAAACCCACACAGCTAGCTAGTAGAATTCTAGACGATCTACGACTAGTATATTTCCCCTGTGCCCGTCTGAATTTTTCCTCTCTTAGTAGTAATTTCAGCAGCAGTCTCTTAATAGCTAAAAAAAGATTTCAGACTACTCTCTCTAACTAGCTGTGGTTGGTGTAGACGCCATTTTGCTAGGTGTCTTTCGAGTTCTTATACATTTTTATTCTGGTTCTCATTGAGGAAATATTTAACTATGGTGGTTGCTAATTTCTGAGGAACAACTCCTACCCTTTGTTCTAGCTATACTTACGTTTTTGCATACAAAAACGTATCATTTCAGTGCTAAGTACTACAGCAAGTGTCATTTCCACCCCAGCAGCTCAGCTCCTTTGAAATAAAGGACCTCCATCCATTCCTGCAACCAACAATTTTCTGACTCAATGGGTGATGAGGTGAACATGCCTTTCTTCTTCATTTGCTATATCTTCCTGTTCAAATCTCTTGTTTATTTAAATTATTATATAACTGCAGTCTGATCAATAATGGATTGGGATGAGAAAAGGCCTGATCTTCCCCCTCGTCTTCATCAAAGGTTTCCAATGTCCTTGATCAAGACAGGCATTTAGTGTTCGAGTAAGTTATTTGAGCAACTACATTTTTATTGCTCACATATTTTTATAATAATCATCTACCCATCTCTATGCAATGTTTTTTTTATTATTTCAATATCATGTGTTTGATTGTTTAAACTCTTTCATTAGGATGATGTTTCGATTAAAAAGATGTCGAAAGGAGCTACTTAGGAAATGATCCCTAAAGTAACATGTCTTATATGTTTTTATTTTGCAAATCACTTTAGTGCTATACTAATTTTTTATCTCATATATGTTGTAGAACCTACAAAGCAATACAATGAAAATTTTGGATAATAATCCTATGACGGTATGATTCTTTACAACCCTTACAGTGATGAATTGCTTACTTTGTTAAATATTTACTTATTCACGTACTTGTATATGCCAATTAGATTGGGACTAAAGGATTCTTGAAGAGCTGGAAAAAAGCAAACAAGAATGTGGCACTTGGTACGATCATGAGTTGTGATCCAAAAGAGGAACTCCATGGTGTTCAACTAGGAAATGAATTTTGGATGGTACATGTTGATGTTGCAATAGAAAAACATGAAGAATTAATACGTCCATTTAAAAGATACAAACTAATGTGCCATGCAGAGGGAGTTAACATTGCGTGGCCTGCAACTTTTTTAAGTGATTCTTCCAATTATTTTTTATTTGCCTGATTTATTTTAGAATGGTGCATTAATGTATTCAATATTTTCAAGGTAGGTTGATAAGATAAATGGATGATTCTATGAAGAACATGTCCAATGCAAAGAAAAGACAGATGGGGCTGCATATGTTTTCTATTTATTTATTTTATTATTGATGTACTAGATAAAATGTTTGTCTTGTATTACGAAACACGAGATGATGTTTAGTGTGGAATATGACAATTTCTATTTATAATATGATTTCAATAATATTCTTTTTATATTCCTATTGTTTGCATTTCTTTTGATAATTAAGTTTTTTTGACATAATTTGTAAATAATTACCTTGGTGCATGGTTAACATATACAGATGTATCTTTGTGTAACTACATCTGCTGCTACAGTTACTAAATAATTAAAATCATACAATTGATTATAACTAGCAACGCATGCATAATCGTGGTTAGCTTATGCGTCATTCGTGTTTTTCAAATTACCAACGCATTAATAAGCGTAGTTAGCCAACAACGCTTTCTACTACTGTTACCAACGGATCTCTATACGTAGTAATAGACCTTTGCTACGGCCTCTACAGTAACACAGATTAAATACGTTGGTGTAGACCATAGCAATGCATATTTGAGCTTTCAGCAATGCATGTATACGTTGCTATAGGGGGTTTCTTCTTGTAGTGGCGCACCCTCGATTATAAAACCACCCAATTCTTACACCCGGCAGTTTCAACACTCTGCCAAACCCTTCCTTCATACTCCTAGTACTTTCCTAGGCGGTTTCGGCACTCCGCCAAACGCTATTTCCTAGGCAGTTTCGGCACTCCGCCAAACGCTACGATTCCTAGGCGGTTTCGGCACTCCGCCAAATGCTACATTTCTAGGCGCTTTGATTCGCCAAACGCTATAATCCTAGGAAGTTTTGCATCGCCAAACGCTACATTTCCTAGGCGCTTTGCATCGCCAAATGCTATAATCCTAGGCGCTTCAAGATTACTACCAACGCTACTTCCCACATCGACCTCACCACACCACACACCTGGACATTCCCGACCGACCAAGCAAAAACCGACCAAGTCCCCACATACCCAGACAATACACCCCACAACAGCAATTTAATCATGCAACTTACAAAGCCCATCATGATCAAGGTATGAAATATATCGTGTCCACCGGTAAGTTTTGGCTTACCAGTGCGGGATTGGTTACCCGATTAAATCAGTAGACCTAAGCATGTCTAAGCAGTTTTTATACCAGACTAAGAAGTCCAAATATTTCATATTTTATGTGGACAATCAAGTAAGCATGATAACAAGGAATCATGTTGGGTGGAAACGCATTTATCAATATCATGGCATGATAAATCATGATTAACAAGCAGGGATTATCAAATCATATCAAGCATGCATTTTATACGTTTAAACAATATATCTTTGAAAAACTGGGTAAAAGCATGAGCTATAGTGTTAACTCGCCTTGCGGATCCGAGGACCAAATATGGCTCTCTTCAAAATATTCCCCCTCTGGTGCAGGATCCACTGCTAGGAACAGTAACCACGAATTAGGGAATACCCTAAATAGATTATGAATGCAGATGTAGGGCTAGATGTTGGTCGCGAACGGAAATACTAAACTAAGGGCTTGGGGTTTGATAGGGTCAAAATTACCACAATACCCTTAAGTATATTTCTATATGGAAAAAGTGAAATTATCTATATCTATGTCTTTTTTAATATATTGAGAGTCTCTTCTATAGGCCAGATCTTAATTTCATAATTTTCCCAGGGTGTTGAATGATTGTATTATTTTCTAGAATTTTCTGGGAATTTTCCTAGGTGATCTGCTATTTTTAATAATTATAAATACATTTCTAGTATTTTCTAAGCAGTTAATTCTCTGGAAAATATCTGGAACAAGATCGGGTCGAGTCCAAAGATCGTCGAATCGCCGCGGCAAGAAGGCTCGCATTGAATTGAAGCCGCTACCGACCGAGCCGCCCACCCGCCTTGACCCGACCATTGCAGATCTTGGCGCCTACCGAGACGCCGACGTCGGAGGCGCATTCCGGCGGGGCGTCTCCACTTAACCCGACACGCGGGACCGCGGACCCACCTGCCAGCGACTCGGACAAGGGGAAACCAGTGGAATAGAGAGAGAGACTGACACGTGGGGCCTATCGGTCAGCGACTCGGTTCTGTGGGAACAGTAGACCGATGACGTCATTGATGATGTCATCGTCGTCTTCCTCGCAACGGCGCGCGAACCGCACGACAAAACCTCGGCTCGCCGGCGCTACAGGGCATCTCACCACGCGTGCATGCTACCTACCGATTCAGCTCGATGACGCGGTACTATTGGTCCTCACGTCATGGCCAGTGGTGCCCAAACACGGCGGCGACATTGCCGGCGGCGGCGGAGCGGTTCGGTCAAGAGCGGCGACGGCAAATGCATCTGATTTTGACTAGATTGAAGGGTGCTCAAGTTTCGGGGCGGCACGAGGAGGCTTACCGTGGCCTTAGTTTGGACGGAGCGGCTCCGAATCAACCGGACGACGTGCGACCCCGAGATGGTCCCGAACAAGGCAACGGCGGCGAGGCAACTCCGGCGATGCACTGACCAAATTGATTGAGGGGAAATGGCCGTGAGAGGATGAGGATGCTGTAGCCGAAAGGAATCGGGAAATAACGTACCGTAGTCGAAGAATTCGTTAGCGACCGAAAGACGGGCGCAACTACGGCGAGCGATTCCGGCCGACACAGCGACTCCGGCGACTCGTGCGTTGAGCAGCGAGCTCAAAGCGACCGAGCGACCATGCTGGACGAGTAATGGGGACTAGGTAGTGGCGCAATCAAAGGAAACCGAGAGAGGTAGCTCGGGTTAGGGTTTTTATACCCACCCGGGGGCGGTGGAGGTGGGACCCAGCGGCGCCAGCTCACTGAGGCTTAAGCGGTGGTGTCTACGTGTAGCGACTCCTTCACAACTCGGCTGTTGGGCCCCTACGTGAGGTGGAGCACCGGGTGAAACGGCGCTGACCGCGAGCAGAGGATAGGGACGAGCGACAGGGGCAGGGAGAGAGAGACAGTGAGCTGAGAGAGATGGGTTGGGCTGGGATTCGGCCCAAGTTTGGCCCAAGAGAAGCTCACCCGAAAGATTTGAGGAATTTCAACTATTTCGATTAGAGGTTTTGAATTCTAGTGATCTTTGATACTTTGATATTTGAATTTGAATCCTAGTTTGAATGAATTTTCAAAGCTGGCAAACTTTGGGGTGTTACATCCCCCCTCGCCGTGCTCCAAGCATCGCCGCCAGATCTGAGGGGGCGGCGACCACGGCGATGAGGAAGAATGGAGTGTGAAGGTCACCGTTGCGCCGCCGGATCCGGCGAGCAAGGGGCAAGGTCTCGCCGGATCGATTTAGGGAAGAAGGAGGCAAGGAGGAGACCCATCCTATTTCAAACTCGAAACTTGAGATTTTGTCTCTGGAAACCTAGGATTTGTGGCTCGAAACTTGGAGTTGTACATATGAGACCTTTTCTTTTCTCGATCTGGAACTCTGGGGACTTCGTCTTATGAAAATGTACCTTTTCTACTACTGAAACTTGGATCTTTGCCTACAGAAACTTGGACTTTGCACTATTGAAACTTGGGTCTTACTTTTCGAAAACTTCGCTTTTTTGTGCTAAAACTTAGATTTTGCCCACTGAAACTTTGGATATTGCCTACCAAAACTTGAATTTATACTATCGAAACTTGGTTCTTACTCTCGAAAACTTTTTGAAATCTCAAGTTTCGTCCTCAGGTTGCCACGGTTCATCAGGTTTCTACCGTTATTTTTCAGGTTTCCGTAGTATTCGCGCAGGTTACGTGATGACGTCAGGCTGACGTCCGGACCCTAGTGCTCGCCAATATCAATATAATATACTAATACTAGTATTATTATGAGTAAAATATACAGGCGGTCCCTAAACTATTAGTCGATTCTCATTCAGATCCCCCAATCTATGAAACTGCAGTTTTGAGTCCCTAATCTTTTAAAGTAGGTTCGTCTAGGTCCCAAACTGCCATGCATGTGATAGCCCTAAAGCTGACGTGGAGCTGACATGGCCGTTCATGTCATATAAATTACTTAAATTTTTTTAAAAAAACTAAAAAAATTCAAAAATCATAAAAAATACGGAAATAGTAAAACAATTATGAAAATTCATAAAAAAATTAGAAAAAAATTAGCACTTGAGGGCTCCCATACGTCACAATGTTAGAGATCTTGCGCTTACAACTATAGAGGGATTAAAGGCGACCACACTGTTTTTATGCTTCTTTTTAATATGTTTATGATTTTTTTTCATATGTTTATGCTTTTTTTATGATTTTTTATGATTTTTTATTGATTTCTCATGTTTAATTATTTTTCTGTATTTTTATGATTCTTTTGATATTTTCTATATGTTTTTAATGATTTTTCTGTTTTTTATTTTTATGATTTTTTAAATAATTTCCCACATTTTAATTTTTCCATTTTTAATGATTTTTTAAATAATTTTCACATATTTATTTATTTTTAATGATTTCCCACTTTTGAAAACTATTTTACGTGACATTTCAGCGCCACGTCAGCTCTAGGACTGTCATATGGCTGTTTGGGACCTGGACGAACACGCTTAAAAAGATTAGAGACCCAAAACTACAGTTTCATTTATTTATTGTAAAATTGTTCCTCATCAAGAACAGTTAAGCTCTTGCATGCACAAATGAACAAAACGATAAAGTATGTTAAACTGTTCCTCATCAAGAAGCTAAGCTAGCTTCTGAAAACTTTATTCAAAGCAGACAAATAGTACAATCAACAACTACATAGCCATACACGATAGGAAGATAACAATGTGAGAAAGCAGCACACCATAGGAGGCGGTAGAATGAGCACACCGCACACATGAAAGGAACCCCCCCTCTTTTATTTACTGTAGCGAGGTAAATATATATGCTGCCTGCATATATACTGCCGATCGGTTGTTAACTGCACGGACGGCAGGATCACTCATTCGCAATACCATATGCGCCGAGAGAGATGAGGAAGTTTTCAGAGCTGCCAAAGAATGCGACTATCTTGGAATTCACCACTGGGATGCGGAATGTGGTTGCCGCAGTCTGCCCGAACGGGCCGTACGTGCCGGTGCTGGTCTTGATGCCGATAGAAGTTATGTAGTTGCCATTGTCACTGCCGAATACTTCAACCACGTTCTCATCTTCCGCAAGGATAATCTGCATACATGCACGAACGAAAGCACATATGCACGTACAAGCGATATAGTCAATCACCATCTATAAACCAGCAGGTAGAGTAAAGCAAATCCATATGTGAATTGTAAGTAATTATTGGAAACAAGAGCTGGCCGGTAGTAGTATATATATGCTGGTACAATACTCTCTCTGGCCTGAAAATTACCTTTATTTCATTTTGTAAGGTGTTTTCTGGTTGGGCAGAAAAGGATTAAGATGGGTATAAAATCAAGATGACAGTAGAAATATATAACCAAGTGCCCATCGGGTTTAATCTGCTGAAAATTAGAGAATGGTTTGTGTGGATGCTTCACCATAGATACTAGATATGAAACAGGGTGGCTAAAACTACATGCCATGCAACTTTGAACGATTAGAAGTAATAAATTTCTGGGATTGGAGGTAGTATAATTGCCTATTTAATACCCGGCAATACAGAAAGTTTGGGCTACATACATCGTATTTCTGCTGTCCCGCGCTCTTGTCACCCCAGGGGCCAACGTGGACATTAGTCCCTCCAGTGCCTGCCGGTTGGTATGAGAACTCCAAGGCATTAACGATGCCGATAGAGCCAAAGTTGTAATAGTAACTAATGGTGTAGTAGACTGTAATGTCTGTAAGCTTAGCAGGTGGCTTTCCATGGGCGATATCCCGAGGTCGGCCACCATTTCCGCCGAAAGGCCCAACCTTCACTGCAGCTGGAGTCGTGCTTGCCTGTTGTATTGTACATACATAAATGTGTGTGTGTGTGTGTGTGTGTATATATATATATATATATATATATATATAGAGAGAGAGAGAGAGAGAGAGAGAGAGAGAGAGAGAGTGGGTTAGCGTCCGTCGATTCTGCCGCTAGTTGGGCATTTTCTACAAAATCTGGGGTGAAATTCTTCGATCCGAACCGTACATTTTGTTCATATTTATAAACTCTTCTAGTGTACCAAATTTCACAATTTTTTAATTTTTTTGCTATTTGTTTTGCATTTTTCAAATCCGCCTAAATGGACGCTCCAGAATACTTTAGAATGCTAGGCTGATTTTGAAAAATACAAAACAAATAGTAAAAAAAATTAAAAAATTGTAAATTTGGTACACTAGGAGAGTTTATCGAGATAAACAAAATGTATGGTCCAGATCGAAGAATTTCACCACATATTTTATAGAACACGTCCAACTGACGGCGGCAACTGACGGAGGCCCAACTGACCGCAGCCAAACTCTATGTGTGTGTGTGTGTGTGTGTGTGTGTGTGTGTGTGTGTGTGTGTATATATATGTGTGTGTGTGTGTGTGTGTGTGTGTGTGTGTGTGTGTGTGTGTGTGTGTGTGTGTGTGAATAAAAGTTTGGCTTCTATATCTACGACATGTTATGCCACAAAAATACCATGCCACCCGACTGATCACTAGAGAATCTCGCGTCTTGCGCAGCGCTTGCAGTGGATGCGTTGCTTGCTTTGTTGTCAACAAGCCCGCAGGCTTTTTTATAGATTGAGCCTACATGCTGCATGCGTCACCGTCGGATATCTTTGGCCATTGGATGCGCTTGTTTCCTTTCACGCGCAATTAACGGCCTCGGCAAACCAAACGTGAAGGCGCGTGCAAAGGAGTACAACATGAGTAATTAGGGGCACCCGTGTCATTTCTCATGAGTATTAATAATTTGTCTGAGATTTGCTAAAGTGCACTCTTTTGGGATAGAGGGAGTACTTGCCAACTATTTTATCGAATATATATTAATCTGCAATTGTATGAATTAATGAATGTCATTTTTGTGAGAATCAACCTGTATTAATCTGTTAGTATTATCAATATCTTTATGCTTGACTGCTTGCACATTAAAGTGACATGTTAATTAGGCAAATCAGTTGTCAGTAAATTTCTTGTTGAGGCTATGAAAATCTTTGTTCCAGGTTTAGGAATTTCGGGTAGCGACTGATAATTATTCCACACGTAGTGTAGCAAATTACAAATGCTATAGCGGTGCAACAAAAATACAGTACACATGTATATAACCTGTGTGCAGATAATTACGTTTGTCTTATCAAACAAATTAATTTATGCCTACTGGATATATTTGACCATGCCTACAAAATTAAGTCTACTCGTTCAGTTCTTACATGTACATTCACAATAACATCCTTCGCTCCTATCTATATGTCACTGTATTTTCCATGTCTTCATGCATACATATATCAAGCAGAAACTATACATTATAAGAGCATCCTCAGGAGACTCCTCAAATGAGCCCCTATTCCAAATTTTTTTGAATTGAGCCGGCCGGGAAGAAGCAGGCTAGAGAATGGCGTGCGCACTGGGTGGGAAAATTCGGGTTACTATAGCGATTGGGGGTCTTCTGGGGATGCTCTAAAAAGCTCAAATCAATATCGCTACACATACCCCTATTAAATGGTGTAGTACGATCGCACAACCTTATTTGGTCTTTCGTGTTCACACATATATGTTCCTAAACCTTATTTGGTCTTTCGTATTCACATCCTTATTTTGCCTTAATTATTTGGTCTTTCGTGTTCACAGATGTTCACACAATATCTTTATGCTTGATTGCTTGCACATTAAAGTGACAAATGTTAATTAGGCAAATCAGTTGTCAGTAAATTTCTTGCTGAGGTCATGGAAGTCTTTGTTTCAGGTTTAGGAATTCCGGTAGCGACTGATAATTATTCTACACTTAGTGTAGCAAATTACAAATGCTATAGCGGTGCAACAAAAATACAGTACACATGTACATAACATGTGCAGATAATTACGCTTGTCTTATCAAACAAATTAATTTGTGCCTGCTGGATATATTTGACCATGTCTACAAAATTATGTCTACTCGTTCAGTTCTAACGTGTGCGTTCGCAATAACATCCTTCGCTCCTATCTATCTGTCACTGTATTTTCCATGTCATGCATACATATATCAAGCAGAAACTATCATTATAAAAAGCTCAAATCAATATCGCTACACATACCCCTATTAAATGGTGTAGTACGATCGCACAACCTTATTTGGTCTTTCGTGTTCACACATGTTCCTAAACCTTATTTGGTCTTTCGTGTTCACACATGTTCCTAAAGGTAGATGATTTTGCATCTTTAGATGGAAGATGAATGACGGGGCCTCAAATTTGCTTACCTTTGAAACACGTCCTGTGAAACTGCACTAGTCCCTGGATCAGTACACTAGTGCCTCACATTACATAGCTGGATCATCACATGCAATATTGAACGAAATATATTAAAAGATGAACATGGTATATGTTCTGGTACCAAATATAGAAGTCTTGAAGGCGTTTATATTACAACAAAAGCTGTTTTCAGGCGGAAGCTACGCCATGATTTCATGTGAATATCCTATTATATGTATGTGACCTCCGGACTGCAGGAGAGCCTATATCTGGCCGGGATCATCAAACAATGGATCTCCATCTTCGCGGCATGCGTATTCTCTATCTTCATGGTCTCCATAATCTAAAAGAGTGAGTGAGTATGAGGGTAAGTGCACAATCAAACCGCACTTGCAAGTTAACACCATCCTTAATGAATAATAATGATAAAGGCTATTTAGTGTAGTTATGCTTATTTTCTTTGCGCAAAGAAATTTTTTGAATTAGCATATAAGTATAAAAGCCTATACCTAGCTGTTTTTGAAAAGACATCTCCAAAAATATGTCGAGAGAGATTGTAGTAAAAATTCAATAAAACCAACTCTCAAGCCACACAGGCAACCCCAAAGATCCATACTCTATCTCCAATCACTCAATACTTTCCCCCATAGCTTCATACTCCAATTTCCAGTCACACGGACTTTCCCTCGTAGCTCCATACTGCAATTTCCATCTCTTCATTTATATATATGTAGTTACCACAGAGTAATATAGTTATCACACAGGAATACACACACACACACACACACACACACACATAGGATTATTCTTTATATCACATGGAATTTCTTCCAGGTCCACCCTGCCCATCATCCTTCTCTTCCATCACTCTTTTTCCTGATTCCCATTAACCACAAAGTAACAACCTAGTATAAACGTCATTCCCAGAATCCCACAACTCAATTCGAATCTCAATAACACATGCATTGCAAAAATCCATCATGATCAAGATATATATTGTCATTGTGTCCACTGATGAGTTTTGGCTCATCAGTGCGGGATTGGATACTGGATTAAATCACTAAGACCTAAGCAAGTCTAACCAATTTTTACCAAAGACTAGGATGTCTCAATATTTTATTTAATATGTGGACAACCAAGCAACCATGATATCAAGGGATCATGTACGACAATCAAGAGTAACAAAAACAGGACATGATATTATCATGATTAACAAGGTAGGCACTTTCAAAACATACCGAGCATGCTTTTTTATATTTTAATCAAAATACTTTATCAAAACTGGGTAGAAGAATGAGCTATGGTGTTAACTCGCCTTGAGGATCTGTAGATTCTGTAGATTAAAGTTGGTTTGCTTCAGGACAATCCTCTTCCGGAACCGGGTCGTCTATTAGAGCATATAATCCAAAATAAATAGATATTCTAAACAGTTTATGAATGTAAATGTAAGACTGGGTATCGATCGTAGGCGAAAGTGCTTGGTTTAGGTTCCGGGGCGTCTAAAGGTGAAATTACCAAAATACCCTTAAGGGATCCTTATGTGAATATTCTCGCATTTATACCTTCCTTAATATATTCAGAGCCTCTTCTATAGTCCAAAACCTAATTTCATAATTTTCCCAGGGTGTGGAGTGTATCTAGGATTTTCTAGAAAATAGCTAGAACAGTAACGGGCCAAGCCCATCATTGTGCAAGGCGCGGAGAGACCGAGCGGCCCAAACCAGGGCAGCGCAGCAGACCGAAACGGCCCATTTGGCCAAGCGGCCCAGCGGCGGCGCGAGTGCGCTAGGTGGCCATGTCGAAGATGCCTAAAAGAAGTGTGCCTTCACTTAACCCGGCGTGTGGGGCCAAGGGCCCACAGGACAGCGACTCAGTACCAAATGGAGAGAAACAGAACAGAGGGAGAGAGGTTGGCAGGTGGGTCCCAGCAGTCAGTGATCCTAGTTTACATAGTGTTGGGGCCGATGATGTCATGATGGCGTCATCATCTTCAACCTCTCGCCGGCGCGCTAACCCGAAAAGAGATCTGAGGCTCGCCGGCGCTGGGGACTATGCCATTGGACGAAGATCATACCTACGGACTCAATCAATGAAACAATGCGCGTCTATTGGTGCCCTACGGCATGACCAATGGTGATCGGACGCGACGACGCTATTGCCGGCAGTGGCAAAACGGCTCGGCATCAAACGACGACTGTGCACGGCATCAAATGACGATATTGCTAGCGGTATTATACCTGGTATTTTAAAAGGATATATTGCATATTTTCTAAAATACCCTTAATTTGCATTTTAAATTAATAAATAAGGCCTTTAAATATCTAGTTTAATTTGTTTATAGAAAATCCTATTAGTTGGTGGGAAAATTATATTTTTCCTATGATGAAGACTAAATCTAGTATTTTCTGTAATTATTTTGGGAATTTTGGAGTTGATTTGCTATTTTAACTAGTAAATAGTAAAGTAATCATATTATTAATTTATATAAAAATTTATTAGTGAAATATGCAAAGTTATATTTTTTCTGGACTCTATACAGTACTAGTATTTTACACAATTTTATCATAATTTTTGAAAGTCTCCTTCTATTTTCAATAAACCGAAACTCTTTATCAAATTTTGAAATCAAATGCATCTAGTCGCTGACGTCATGCTGACGTCAGCTTGTCTTCAACTTCCGAACAGCACACAGCCCGTGGAGAGAAACGGCGATTTCGGTAGCTACGGTCCTCCGTTTTGGACATTCTTGGGATCTACGGGTTCGTCTCGACGGTGCGCTTCTAATGGTTCCATCTACACAGCCGGCGGAGGTCGGACATGGCTGCTTGACGAACTACAGCGGCGGCGCTCCTTCGGATGCATGGCAACGGAGGCTCACTTCGTCTCCGGCAAAATTGAAAGGCGGGGAAGCAATAGATAGTCGCGGGTATGCTTACCCTGAGGTTCACGAGGATAGAAAGGGCTCGAGCCGGCGTGGCGACGCGTGACCCCGAGACGGCGCGGAGCTGAGCAATGGCGACGGCGAGCTCCGGCGACGAACTTGTCAAATCAAGTGAGGGGAAATGCTCGTGAGGTGGAGGAGAATCTACGGGCGCAAGGAATCGAACCGAGACTTACCGAATATAGGAAGAAATCGACGAAGAGACGCTCGCCAAGCGTTCTGGCGGCTCATCGGTGCTTGGGGATGTTCCAGGCGACACCGGCGGCGAGATAAAGCAAGCGAAGGCCGCTGGGAGTGAGGCAAATGGAGAAGCGATGAGGAGCAGCGGTGGCGACGATTTTGATGGAAGCATATCCTCTGACTTTATTCGGACACTGATACCTGGGTCACAGTACCCCATGGACCCACATGTCAATGACCCAAAGTCATGGAACTGTAAAGTCAGAGGATTTGCTTCCCGATTTTGACACAGAGTAGTGGGGAGATGAGGATAGGCGGTGCTAGCATGGCTAGGTTAGAGCGGTGGAAGGCTAGGTGGTGGCTCAACCACGTGCCACGTTGCCTCTGTGGCAGAGCTCAAGGAACACCTCAGCAGAGAGAGAGGACGGCGTCGGGAGGAGAGAGAGAGCTCCGTGAGAGAGAGCAGCAGCAGGGAGTAGGGCTGGAACTTTAGATCGTGGCTCTCGAGCAGCTCGGGCTCGGGATCGGCTTGTTTAGAAACGAGCACGAGCTGAACACGTTTTGTAACTCGGTCACAAAACGAGCACGAGCCGAGCCAGACCTGGCTCGCTCGTAGCTCGGTCAACACTGTAGGCCACATGCCTCTGATGCTCCACCGTTGGATGGAAATTCGATGACCCACACCCAACCCTAATCTAATCCCCAACCACGTCCCCAGTTCCCCATTCCAGGTCTCCACTCTCCAGCCACCTCCCACCCTCGGTCTCTCTCGTCCGATGCCCGCTCCCTCTCCTAGTCCCTCACCCTCTGTCTCTCTCTCTCTCCCTCCGTCTCTCTCGCCCCTACTCCACATCTCTCCCGCAAGCGAAGGCGTGTGGTGGCGGCGGAGGCGATGGCGTGCAGAGGCGGCGGTGACTTCCAGATCGAGAGGGAGGGCGCGGCGCCGTGGAGGCGATGGCGCAGAGGGGCAACAACGGCAATGACGGCTTCCTCCGGGGCAGCGCCAAACCAAGGCACCGCCACCGTCGGGTAGGGGCACACAGGCCAAGGCGACGCCGCTTATCGGGTCGGGAATCATGACCATCGTGGTCACGCCGTGCCAATGCCGAGTAAGTGGGGTCGGGGGAGCCACCGCCGTTGGGGTCGCGCCACAGCAATGATGTGCCTAAGCCGGGGGAGTCGCCGTCGTTGGGGCCCTTGGGGGAGCAACTAGTGGTTGACTGTAAACGAGCCACGAGCGCTCGCGAGCTGCTCACGAGCTTTACCGAGCCAGAGCCAGCTTTTCAGCTCGGCCATCCGAGCGAGCCGAGCCGAGCTGGCTCGCTTGCAGAAACGAGCCGAGCCCGAACAGGCATGGCTCGCTGAGGCTCGGCTCGTTTCCACCCCTAGCAGGGAGAGTCGGTGAGAGAGAGGAAATTGGGCCAAAAATGAGCCCAAGAGAAGCCCAATTACAGTCCAAGCTGCAAACTCAAATAAAATTTTGAATTTCACCAAAATTTGATTAAAGTTTGAAATTTGGCTTAATTTGGGTGTTAGTAAATTGGCTTAAATTTTGGGTGTTACAGTTAAAAGGCCAAATTTGTTGCGGCAGTGTATGTTATACAATGGCAAACAATAAAATAACAAGCAGTCGTGTAAGAATTAAGTGAGAGAACTAGAGAAAATAATCAAACTTCTACTCACATTTATACAATTGGAAAGTATTTCTACGTATCAAAACTGATTATTTTAAATATTCTATAATCTTTATCTAGTTAGGATGTGATAGACTTCGGTTACTAGTTACTAAAACAGTTGTCGTAACCACCCCCTCCCCTCAGAACCGGAAATTGAATAGGGACTAACGCAACTCCGAGCTGCTCCTACACATGCTTAAGCCGGTCCGTCACAACATTCATCCTGGTTTCAGTGTGTGTTAGGAACGACAGTATAATCTGAGTGCCTGATCTCTAGTTTGTGAATTATAGTGTGTGCAGAACGACGATGCAGCACAGATGGCCGGCAACACCTCTGGTGGAGTCAGCCCTCCACTAATGGACATTGTCACAGAAAAACGGCGGCAAGTGTAGTTCTTCAAGCCGCTCCCATGCTGTGAGGAGCCACGCAGATTAAATTAATTAAACCTTCCCATGAACTCAATTATCGAGAACTCTGAGTATCCCTGGGATGCACCAGTATTATTTTCTTCATGTTGGCGTCACGAAACATAGGGGACAGAAGGCGGAAGCCTAGCGGACCACTTCAGGGCCCTTCGCGTGTCCCCGAGCACGAGGCACGTGCTCGGGATAGAGCTGGCCAAACGGGCTAGGCCAAACGGGACCAACCGGGCTGGCCCACATTGTTCACCGAACCGGGCCGGCTCGGTTCAGCTTAATCGAACACAGGCGAGGCCTCGCCCGTCGGGCTGCCTTGGTTCGTTCAGATAGTAATGGCCGGCCCGTTCGGTTCATCATCAGAAGATATTTATTTAATTAAATATATTCATTTATATATATTTTTTTAATGATATATAATGTATTTACACAATTTATAGTGTACTAGCAAAAATACCCGTGCGTTGCAACGGGAGAAATAAAAAACACTTTAATATGCCCCCTCTGATCGACAAACTACCTGTAGGAAAGATGGAAGTCAGTATTGCATTATTCCTGAACCTACCAAAATGCATTGATTTTATGTTGTGAGGAGTACTTTTTCAACACCCTGATGAGATATAGTGATCACCTGAAGCCTACAATGATGAAAAGGCCATAAAAATTAGTTAAACTCGATAGATGGAATTAGTATAGTATTCCTGAATTTCTACTGCTATTTGATTCCAACATGGAACAGACCTCGAACCAAATATCAGGAGTTCATTGGCGGATCACAAAAAAGAACAGAACAAACTTTGAAGACAAAACACATCTGCGGTTCTGCACAGTATGCTCAGATGACTTGCACATTTTCATACTATAATTAACTAATCATTGCCACACAAACATATTAAAATATATAATAACATAAGTAATGAGAATCATTAAATGTGAGGTTAAAATAAGGAGACGAATTCTAACCAATCGATTATTCCAATAACACGATGGAGCATAGAAGTTGACAACCAAACCAGGATACCTGAAAAGAGATTAAAGGTCATGACAAGTATGAACCGAAACAATATTAGGGCTCCCACAAATAACACAAGATCGATGAAATACTGGACAAAACTTCAGGTAAAATATCTGAGACAAACAAGAGTAAAGATGCTTGACATAGAGAAACTCATCCAAGTAATAGGAGCTCATGAGTATAAATTTATCCATGAGTGTCAAGCAGAAAGAAACTGCTAACAAGGGCATGAAGAGCTTGTACATCCAACCTGCGTATCAAATAAAACAGGAGGTCAGTTTATAGGATAGCTAGTGATGATAGAACATAAAATAGGATTTACTGACAGATAATTTAGCACGCAGGCACAACAAACATATTTCAGCAGTATTGGCTTATAAATTCCCTCTTTCTTCCATTTTATTGTTGACAATTATAGACCTTACAATAAACATTTTAGACCAGTTCACTGTAATGAATACTGAAAGCAGATTATCATCTAGTAAATCTAGCGGTTGGCATCCACACATCAAGCATAAACTGCTGTTACCAACAAGGAAACAACACCTATGACATACATATAGCTAAATATAATCCTAAATTTTGCACAAGGACATGGACCCTTTTAAGAGCTCAACTTCTGATGAGTTCCCAATAGACTCGAATACTATTCAACAAAAAGCCTTTTATTTTAAAAGTTACAAAAATTAGTTTCATTGGCATGGAGATATTTATTTGGACTAAGATCAAAACCAATACTTGCTAGATGCTTCACGTGATGCAATTGGGTACTATACGTATAATAATTGACATATAAACTGCCACTGTTGTATCCTTCTCTGCAGCAACTAAGATGCAGGCTCCAAGCAGGATGAACATAGAAAAGCACGCGCGCATCATCCCTAGATAAGAACCGATGCGCACGCGCGGGGCGCAAGAAACCCAGACCGAGATGGACGCCGCCACAGCCGTTGCCGCCGTCGCCTCGCCGCCACCGGCGGCCCAGCCCCTCGTCGGCCGCGTGGCCATCGTCACCGGCGCGTCCCGCGCCATCGCGCGCGCCATCGCCGCCCACCTGTCCTCCCTCGGCGTGAGTCTCGTCCTCGGGTACGCGTCCAGCGCGGCGGAGGCCAACGTGCTCGCCGCGGAGCTCCAGCGCGCCGTCGTCGTGAGAGCCGACGTCTCTGACGAGGCCAGCGTCCAGTCCCTCTTCGCCGCCGCGGAGATGGTGGAGGGGAGGAGGAGAGGGAGGGCGCGGCTCGGGGAGGGGCCGGCAAGGGGAGGATTGGGGAGGAGGCGGCGCGAGGGGGAGGGGAGGCAAAGTGGGAGGAGGCGCGGTGGCAGGAGCGGAAGGCTAGGGTATCCGGGGGGCGGCCGGCGGCCAGCACGGCTAGGACGACGGGGGAGGTGGCGGTGGCAGGCGTCGGGCGAGGAGATGGTGGAGGGGAGGAGGAGAAGGAGGGCGCGGCTCGGGGAGGATCGGGGAGGAGGCGCGGGGGCAGGAGCGGAAGGAGCGGCCCGCTAGGTTTTCATGCTAAGGCGTGCGTGGATGGAGCCGTGCGATCGCGATCGGACGGCTGGGAAGCCTTTGACGGACGGAAGAAGATGGAAACGCTGTTCTCTTTATTATTAGGTAAAGATATTTATAAAATATAGTGGTTTTTCTTAATTTATTTAGATTTTTTTAATTAAAATAAACCGAATCGAATAAAACCGGGCGGCTTCGGCTCGGTTGATCATTGACGACGCAGGTGCCGGTAGGGTTAGGTTCAAGACAAAGAACGAACCGAACGGGTCCAAACCGGCCGAACTGGGGATTGGCCCGTTGGCCACCTCTAGCTCGGGATGCGCACTGCACGGCCATAGGGGATCCCTTGGATTCCCTGCGGAGGTGCACGATGACCTGCAAGATCTACATCTTCAAGGTGCTAGGAGGGAGACCATACAGCACCTCTCCAAGGCCCTGTCCATCGTGGACTCCTTCACCAACGATAGCTTCAAGAAGCTCACGGTACTTTCCACCAACTCCTGCAAAAGAAGCCTTCGGTTTGAGGGCCATGCTCGGGGAGATTCCCCGCAGCTATCCCGAGCACTACCCTCACCGACCACCCTGCGGGCTATGTGTCCCCGGACGCGCCGGCTCCTAGGTGCCTTTCTTTTCGGCGTATCGTCCCGTTGCGTATTACTGTAGCAAATTTTATTATTTTTATATAGCCTATATGTTGTGATAATTTGTAACAATTTTTTCGTGGCTTTTAGTAGCCCTTCCAAAGATCCTAAATCTATTTTTAATTATTACTGTAGCAAATTTTGTTATTTTTATATAGCCTATATGTTGTGATAATTTGTAACAATTTTTTCATGGCTTTTAGTAGCCCTTCCAAAGATCCTAAATCTATTTTTAATTATTTTTTATAATCTTTAGACCTCATTTTAAGGACTCTCAAATTTACTACAGTATTACGTCAACGCAAGAATACGCTGAAAAGACTAAGCCTGACCACGGCACTCTCCGAGGTCTCCCCGGGCCTTGCCAACCACATGCTCCCCGCCCATGTGATCGCCCTCTGACCATCCGGTAGAGCCCGCGGCGCACTACCACGGTCGGCTGCTGCATGTATATGGAAATCTCATACGGTCGGCTGTTGTTATAATAAATAGCATTAGAGTAACTCTAATAATAGAGTAGCTAGATTGTTCTATCTGTTTGTGCAAGCAACATCTTTAGAATAATGACAAGTAAAGGTTGATACCTTGGCCTCAGGGGATTGGTAGATCAGGAAGAATACCCAGAATTTTGTCTTAGCATTGCTTGTTGTGCCACACTCTTGTTATGCAAATTGCTAATGAATGAAAACAACCTTATAAGCTTTGTTGTATTGCAGGGTGAATCCCCATATAAGCTATGAATATCATCAAAACTGATTTTTTTTTTCCATCTATGCATGATTTCAACTTTGACTTAGACTTGGTCCCGGGCTTTACTAATCCTTGTTCTGCTACTGGAAGAGCGGGCTCATCGGCAAGCGAGCTCTGATCTGGAGTAGCTGTCACTGCTGGTCCAAGCCTAGTTGCATGACTGGGGCCCTCTTTGATAGCTTGTTTAGTTTTAGTTTAGTTTTTGTTGGTAAAATTTGATCACCTTTGAAAGTGGTATGAAAAGGCTAAATAAATTATTAAAAAAATATTTTTCAGATCTTTGAGAAAAACCCTACAAAGTTATAAAAAAATTATTTTCAAAAAATAAAGTGAATGGTGTATATAAAAATAACAAAAGTTGCAATTCCAACAAAAACTAAACTAGAACAAGGTATCAAAGAGGGCCTGGGTGGGCATAGCCACCATTGCATTGCCGCTGCAACTTTTGAAGTAACCGTCGCAGCCGGTTTATCAGCGATCGTACTTGTGTGAGGTAGAAGGAATCGAAGAAGCTAATTAAGTGCATTTTGGTCAAATATAAGTGGAAAGACTTGGTAATGGCAAGTTTGCAACCGTTCATGCTTCACAATGCCATGCTATATCACAACTTGATAATGACACAAATACCGTTCAACCTACATTATATAAATTGAATTGTTTTAAATGTGTTGTGCTTGCTCGTCAGTTCTGAACTGGCACCCACGCCAATCCACCACCACTGAGTCACTGACTATATACCCTCCAATCCACTATTCTATAGTCATCAGATATCATGAAACAAGAGTATGAGAATTAATGGCAGGATTAAACAAAGCGAGCACGGGCAATAGTCACGTCAAGGTTAATTATAGTACGTATGGCTCCACGCGCAGCTGTTCCCTTGGCACAGACTCCTTAATTGGTCCTTCCAAATGGAGTAGTGCCCTGGATTTTCCTAATCCGGAACACATATGATATCTGTTGAGAAACCCATCCCGGGCTGCTGCCGGCCTTGGGCCTGGTATGCGCCTAAGGGTGGGGCCCACTTGTTGGATCAAATCGAAACCCTAGCCGTCAAGCATAAATAGGAGAGGATCTCATCTATTATGTATCCATAAGAAAGCAATAAAGAATCCTTCCTCTTTTCCTCTCCTACATCTCTGTGTTCATCTAAGATTGTTTTTCATCGTCTACGACCTCGGACTACACCCAGTAGCGTGGTTGTCTAACATGTTATCAGCACAAAGCTCTGACGAACGACGCCGGAGATCGATCGCCAACGAACTGCATCGAATCTTCATCCCCTCCGTCGGCCTACTTGGGACCCGTCGATCTGTCCTACGCAACAGTTCATGCATCCCGTCTTTGCTGCAAAAATCGAAGGTATAGATCTGGTTTTCCTCGGGTTCCCATTTGGATCTATTAAAGAATTGCAAGAATCTCGAAGATTCCATCGAATTTAATAGCGGGTTCTTTGGATCGGCGATGAGCCAACAAACTATCAAGAACGAGAATGATATGCAGCATATCAGCCGACCGTACCCCGCAATAGAATTGAATTAATCCATTAAATAGAATATCGGGAATTCCATCCATACGATGAAAATCAATTGATGCAGATTTTGAAATCTACTTGATGGCTGTGTGTGATGTTAATTCCTTTGCGTGGTGCATGGGACTAGCAAATTACTTGGTGCAGGGTACTATGAATAAGCACGCGCTTGCTTTGGCCGTAGTGCCGGCTGCATGCTCATCGTGCCCAATCGCACAGTGTTGCACGAATCTGTGCGTCGCAGCCTCGCAGGCCTGCCCTCTATGTACGCATCACGCACATGAAGCTGCCCCATGCAGCGCCATGCAAAGCAGATGCGCGCTCCCGCTGCACTGTCGTGAAGCGGTCGGGCTGTGCCGATCGAAGCCACGCCGTCGGGTCTGCACCTTCGTGCACCCCTATGCGCTGCGCGCTGCGCCGCTCCGTCGACCGTCGCTCGCACGCGCGACCTGTAGAAGCGCCGCCGAGCGCCGTTCACACCGCCCTGCGCCGCGCTCGTGCGCGTGCATGTACCGAGCCCCGTCGTGCCTTGCCCCCCGCGCTAGCAGGCCTCTGCATGAGGGCAGGCCGCCTTCCCTGTCCTAGCAGGCCACCGGCCACGCGCACACTGTGCCCCTGGCAAGGCCGAAAGAAAGAAAGAAAAGGGGAGGGCAGGAAAGAAATTTGAGCCGCGGGCTGGGACGTAAGAAAAAGAAAAGGAAAGAAGGCCTTGCGTCAGAATGGAATTAGAAAAGAAAAGAAAAATGAATTAAAGGGGCTTGAATTTTGAAATTGAATATGCATTTTGCATTGCGAATTAACGTTTTGACCCATGAATTTTATGAAAAGAAGGGCGCGGGCAGGGTCATGAAATAAATATGAAAAATAGGGGCTACTGGACAGGTTTCGAACGGACCAGACCGAAAAAGAAAAGAATGGGCCGGGGCAGACCGGAAAGATTGGGGAAGAAAACCTGTTTGCCCTATAATTTTGTGAATAAGTCCTTGGATTTCTTAGAAATTATGAGAAATTTTCTAGGCTATTGTTTTATAGAAAAATCCTTGGTATTTGGAAAATTATATGAAATATTTTATGAATTTAAGAATATTGCAGAAAGCCCCCTAAGAATTATGGAAATTGCACATAACTTTTCCTAAGCATTGAAAATTCCATAAAGGCCCTCGGAATTAGCAGAAATTGAAAAAAGCATATATTCAGGCATGAAAGCACCTTGGGAGTTCAATTTTTGACCTCGGTTTTGAATTTCAAAACTTATTTAGCTACTGTTAATTACTTTTGTGAAAGTATCTTGAATTTGCTTTCGTAACTATCAGTTTTTGTCTGTTTATTATATGAATTGGTAATGGCATGTACGTAGGAATATGGGATATACATGAGAATTTATTAATTGAAGTCTATATATCTAGCACCACTCTCTCCACTAGATTACTTATTGTAACCTTATGAATGAATTTGTCGGGTATCATAATTTATGAATTTGACAAATTGGCCCCTTGTGGCCTGAATTATCTCATTTGGACATAGGACGTGATGATTGTATTCGGTCCCCAGAAACCCAACACTGTCAATCGGTTTAGGTCCCAGCGAGGGAAAGAAACCTATCGGTAAGTAGAACGAAAGAGCTGCACTTTCTTAGACACCACCTCCTTACCAAATTTATGCATGCATGGTTGAGGGGGAGCACATTGATGCTACGTGCTGCACTTTAGAAGTGGCTTATGAAGCTCAAGCATGCTATCCTAGCATAAGCATAGCAGGATTTGGTGCACATAAGGTTTGCATACTATAGAACTATGATCGAGTACAACTCAATATGCATAGAATTTATATTATCCCTCTCTATGTGACAAGATCACAAACGAGGGGATGGTACCTCCCACTTTTTACCTCAGTGCAATTAGAGCAGCTACTAGGGGTGAAAAGCCCATTCGTCAGAAGAATGGAAAGAAGGAAAATTAAAGAAATTGTCCTAGAAAAGAAAGTCCATTGTCCAAGCGACATAGAATACAAGAATAAAGTCACATAATGCAAGCCACATGACCAATAGGTCAAGATGTGCTATAAATGTGACATTTAGGGGCATTAGTCGAAAATTCGCTGCAAACCTATTGATGAAATTGCGGCTTATTAGACTGAAAGAAATTGAAAGCAGTAGAGGTGTCTTACTGTGGCTAGAAAAGAAACCTATTGGTAGAATACACCTATGAAGAGACACTTTTGCATCGCCCATTAATCGTATTGAAGCCACAAGAAGTGGATAAGGAAGAGAAGATCCCGACAAATATCATCGTAGCTAAGAGAAAGTGCATAATTGTAGCATTTAACCATGCAGGAGTTGCACTATTAGCATTCTCCCTATAGATTGTGGTTACCAATAGACATTTATGAATTTTAGCACAAAGAATTTGAAGCACTTGAAGAGCACACTGTTTGAAAGAAAGAATTGAAGCTCTCGAAAAGCAAACCTTAATTCTCATGCTCATTAATTTATCCTATATTCTAATATACTTTGAAGTTGCAATCAATATTTGAATCATATGAATTTTGAATATTGCCATTGCCTGATTGCAACTATAAATAGAACTAGTGTAGTGCTCTACGGAGATATGAATCGTTGCTAATTTAGCAATACCAATAGAATTTTAAGAGACGACATAAATTCTATGGGTCTTACATCAGCACTTTAAAGAAGTATTGTTTTACCCGGAATCCATTTGACCTCTCTTAAATTTGAAAGACATCCATCTCGACGGTTTCTGCGTTGAGACCAATGAAGATTGACAAAGAATTGTTGTGCATTGTGAAGCATGCATGATGGATGTGAGTAAAGTATACTAGAATTTCCCCTCCACTTGAATTTGGGCAATACTACATTAGAATGCATTTAGAAGCTCTAATCTCTTCCATCTGGCATTATAGAATAGCCATCTCAAATATAGAAAAGATGAGGTTCAATCAACTCGCAAGAACATGGTATTAGTATAAGAATTTAATGAATTATGAACTGGGCACTGTCCTATTAAAAGTTAAGTTGAGGTTTCTCCTTCCCTAGAATGCATCTAGGAGAGGTTCGCGGCCGTATGCAGCCCTTGCCAAAGGCACTTAACAACATTCTAGTGCTCATAATTGCTTCCTTGTGGTAAGGCATGAGTTTATTCTCTACACAAACCACATGTTTGTGAAGCTGATCTCGCAGATCATAAGAAATTAAAGAATATATTGTCTGATCATCACTATGTTCAAAGTAAGAAGGACAATGCTAGCTGATTGATGATCATTGAACTGTATTGAATAGTAAAGAAGAGTACTATATATCTCATGTCCGAACGTCATGGACTAGAGATGTCCGGTCGCACTTGCTGAGTTGTCATATATTGAATAAAGAAATAGAAGCCCGACGAGCAGCCCTCATCAATTAATGCAAGGAACGCGTAATCCCACAACATCCGACTAGTGCAAAGAAAAGAAATTTCTCAATTTTGAATGCAAGTTTTTTGTATCTATACCACACTTGTAATGAATTTACAAATGACTGAGGATCATTTTCCGTCATTAGGGGGAGGAATAGAACCCTGAAAAGAAGAATGCCGGGAAATTATGTGGCTAACCTCAGACACCACTAATGCATTCCCACGCATGAGCCGCACTAGTATGAATTTTAAAACATTTAAGAAATTAGCAAATGAACTGCCTAAACATTTTTGTGATATGAAGGATGTGATCAAGTCGCATTACTGACAATAATGCACTAGAGAGGGTTGAAATACCAAAGAGGGTCGAATCCCAAGAATCCGGGGACGCCTGGAGAAAAACGGATAAGAGAGCTTGCCACAACCAATCACGAAAATGCCCCAAAGGAAATAGAAAGGGTGCCAGTTGAGACCTGGCACTGGTGAGCCTGCTAGCGAGGCACTCCCAGTTTTGAATTTACCGGTACAGGAAGAAAGAATAGAAGAAGCCGAAAGACACGCAAACGAGCGTGCCATAAGGCATGCAAACGAGCGTGTGAATGCGCACATAGGCAACCATCTAAAGGTACTTACTCCCGCGATTAGGAAATAGCGGTGCAGAGCAAGTGATAGTGCATGAAGCACATGGGTACAAAGCACCTCATGAAGAAATGGCCATAAATTCAGAGCACTCCAAGAAAATATTGAATAGAATCACAGCCAATGTCGATATATACTTTTCAAAGAAGATTGCCAAAACAATTGAACTCGATCCTGAGTCTGCATCGCTCATTGAGTGTAAGACACGGCTGGACCGAAAAGAATGGAAGAAGGCAATCACCACGAAACTATTCTCTGAACAAAGGAGAAGTGCTTAGACTTCTGCGCCGCACATTCTCTCGTGTATGCCCCGTGGGCTTTTGTTCGAAAGGAGAAGTGAAGGAAAATAAAGTGGTATGGTACAAAGTAAGGCTGGTAGCACAATGTTTCACTCAGTGCCTTAACGTTGATTATGAAGAAACTTATTTCCTAGTCATGGGTGGTGTAACCTTTAGATACCCTTATCTCAATGGCAGTACTCAACTGAAAGTTGAGAAAGAAAATGAATTAAAAGGATATTTTAACTGGAAAGAGACTTGGATGGACTTCTATATGAAGATACATAGTATCATTGTCCTAAACCAAAATAGAGCAAATAGAAATCTGTATAGTGTAAACCTTTGCATTACCATACAGACTGAATAAAAGAATAAAGTACATACTTGACGTATGAGAAAAAGATGAATGAATTGACCATTGCAGATTAGGTTAACATCTTGAGCATATGCCAAAATAAATCTCGTTACACCAGTCAACCTACACGTTGATCATGTTGAAAAGACTTGATTTTGAGGTGTATCCATGAAAACCCAATGGTTGGTAGGTCATTTCTTGTAGACCTAGACCTGTACAGACCTAGGGATGAGGGGGAGGATGTTTAGGAACATGAAGTTCTGCATTACAATTTGAATGGCTCATATAACTGGCGAATAGCATACGGCAGTACATTGCATTTGCCGGCTGTACGTTGCATTTGCCGCTAATTTCATCAATTTGGTATAATGTAGAGCACAAGAAGGGCATTTGAAAGAATCTAGGACATCTCCCGATACCTCCGAAGAAGGAATGAAAGAATCAAAATATGAATATAAATATGTTTTCTATGTGGTAAGAATTGGAATTAAGTAGAAGTCGTCAGAGCAGACTCTTATGTCAATGTCGACAAACCACTCGGAAATCATAGCATTGAATGAAGCCTATCATGAATATGTACGGCCTTGAAGAAAGTCATTCCACATTTTCAGTCATGTGGATTACACGTTGAATGAACCCCTACTTTCATTTATGAAAATGATGCAGCATGTGTCGCACATATGTTAGACTGGATATGTGAAGGAAAATCTATTAAGTATTTGAACCCTAAGAAAAGAATCAGTTTTCTGCACATTAAGTCAATTGAGAGTATAGCAGACTAATTTAATAAGTCAATCTCTGCATCTACCTTTGAAAGATGCGTGAAAGAAATTGGAATGAGAAGATTTAAAGAAGTGCAAAATTCAGGGGGAAAACTTCACATATTATGAATTGAAATCTTGAACATGAAGTTCGAGTACCCAACTTGAATGAATGAACATATGAATATGAAGAAACGTTGGGTGGATATGTACTCCTTTTCCCTTAAGTGAGTTTTCAATGAAGTTTCTCACGTGAGTTTTTTAACGAGGCAAATCCATGCGCACAGCAAACGTATGCTATGTACTCTTTCTTCAATATTTTTTTCACTGGGTTTTTATGGAGTTTTTGGGGCATATGCATCACGCGGCAAGGTCCAAGGGGGAGTGTTGAGAAACCTATCCCGGGATGCTGCTGGCCTTGGGCCTGGCATGCGCCTAGGGGTGGGGCCCACTTGTTGGACCAAGCCGAAACTCTAGCCGTCAAGCGTAAATAGGAGAGGATCCCATCTATTATGTATCCATAAGAAAGCAATAAAGAATCCTTCCTCTCCTACATCTCTGTGTTCATCTGTGATTGTTCTTCGTCGTCTACGATCTACGCACTGCTAGACAACCTCGAACTACACCCGGTAGCATGGTTGTCTAACAATATCAAGGCATGTGCAGCGTGGGGACGTTATTAATCTTAGGCAGCCAACGCAGCGTCACCTTCGCTTCGATCACCAGCTAATTGAAGGAAGCAGGAAATTAAAGGATATCTTCGATCCCTTCCCTGTCCGGTTACCATCTCATCGCCTGCATACCGAGACGAACGAATTATTACCTGATCACTCCAATTGAATCAAGGACAAAGCATATCTGCATGTGGCCGCACCACGCGGATCATCGGCAATCTCGAGGGCCAAAGCCGTCGAGAAAAGTGTTAAAACCGTCGAGATCGAGACAGCATGTCGGTCTCGACGGCTGGCCGTCGAGATTAACCTTTCTCGACGGTTTTCCTGGGTGGTCGAGATTCTACAACCGTCGGCCACCCAAGGGTGTGGCAACCTATCTTGACGGCTGCCTCTAGCCGTCGAGATTGGTAGTGGACTGGCCGAAAGTATCAACCCAGCCCACCAAGGCTCTATCTCGACGACCAATGGCCGTCGAGACAGGTTCCCGACCACAGCACGCCTAACCCCGACTGGCCTTGACAGGTAGGCCCGCAGTAGTTAATCTCGACGGCCGGCATAAAGGCCGTCGAGAATTAAAGGCAGAACAGCAAAAAAAATCCCCAAATAAATAGGACATCTGTTCTTACAATCACGGTCATATAAAACCGCTCTTACTAAAGAAATTCAACTTCCAAAAAATTACAAACAAATGTCGCTCCTATTTGTCCAATAATTTTCTTTCGCACATTCCTCACACAAACCTATGGTAGCACATCCAACCCAAGAATAAAAGAAACAAAATAATGGGTCAATCTCACCATTAAATTGAAGCATAGGCAAAAGGAAAAAAAAAAGATCTGCACAACATCAAGAGGGCCAGCGTTTGGACTAGAGAACCCTACCAGCAGATCCAAGAGGATGGGGGGGTATGAGGAGCAGGCAGGCAGCACATCAGCGAGAAGCATGGGGCGGGGCGGCGAGCAGCAGCGAGTAGCGGCAATGGTGGCGGTAGGGAGGCGAGCAACGGCAATGGTGGCGGTAGGGAGGCGAGCCACGACAACGAGGAGGCGAGCAGCGACGGGGGAGCAGGTGGCGAGCAGCTGCGGCGAGGTGGTGAGCTGCGGCATGGGGCGGCGACAATGACGTGCTCAAGCAGCGCGTGTGGCGGTGGACCTACGGTTGCTCGGACGTCGGCGGAGCAGCGGCAAACAGTGGCCTGAGACGACTGGCGGCGATGGTTACGGCGCATACGCGAGGCTAGCCCAAGCAATAAAATTGTGTAAGTCTCAAAAAAAAAAGGAGCCCTTATTAATGGCCAATGGGCTTTGTCGACAGCGGCAACAAATGTTGTCGAGACTTCCAGATGAATCGCGCGGGGCCGCTTACGTGCGTTTGGCCTTCTCTCTCTTGACGGCTCGAAGCCGTCGAGATATGTCAAGTTGGGCAGCCGACTTGTAAGCAAGCCTCTCGACGGTCTGTTTAAAGGGGCCGTCGAGAAAGGCTCGTCTCGAGGGCTTCCGTTGACTACCCTCGAGACATGCAACCTTTCTCGAGAGCTTTCATAAAGGCAGCGAAAAGCCGAAAAAGTGAGGCACGGGGGCTAAATGGAAACTATGTCGACGGCCTTTACAGTTACCATCGAGATAGGCCTCTTATATCGACGATTTTTGTGTGGCCGTTGAGATTGCTTACCCTCTCACGACCGCTGCGCGGTGGCCCTCGGGCCTTCCAGGGGCCCTCTAGATTTTGAGCGTTTCTTGTAGTGCCAGCTTGAACTTGAAGTACGCTTTAGCTATGAATATAAGTCTGATCTGAAAGATCTGAAAGAAAAGGGAAAAATTGATCGTGGTGGAATTTGTTTTTGTCATTTTTAAGCCAAAATTACTTTGCTTTACTAGAAGGGCAAATTAGACTTTTTGCCCTTGCTCTCTCTCCTGTATGGTTGGAAACACGATTTTATTTGCTACAGTGTCTTTTGGTGAAGATGGGGGAATTTAGAGCGCCATATGACAAATTAAGGAGGGAATTATAATGGTACCTAGAAAAGAGAGTTTTTTTAGTGTCCTGCAACTAATTTTGTCCAAACAAACTTTCTAAATTTAATTTATATATAGTTTGCAAAGTTTTGAGTGTCCAGTTTAGTTTTATTTTTGGATAAGACAAACTAGACCTTTGCTGACGACCATGGCATGTACATGAGAAGATTCGCATAAATGGTATGAATCCATTTTATAAAACCATGTTATTTTCGTTGACCAATGAAAATGGCCACGTGGCACTTCCTCCCTGCTACATGGCAGCAGATAATCCACGCTTGGAACATCGAAGCTTTTTTTTTTTTAATTTCGTTGGCAACCATCAAAATGGTCGGTATGTTCGTTCACTTAGATTTGTTGGGTAAAAGCCAACGAAAATAGCTATTTATTTAATCGATTTTTGGTTCTTTTCAACGGTTTTTGACGACTACAAAGCTTTGATGATGATGCTTGCAAGAGAGTGTTGGGCTATCTCCCAATTGGGCCTGGATGCATGAGAGTGCTCCTAGGCAAATTAAAGCATGGACAACCAAGAAGCCACACGACGAGTCATGCCTTTAGAATAGCAAGGGCAGAGCTGCTACTGCAGTTTCAGGGGGGACCCTGAGAAACAATTGATAAAAATTTTAAAAAGAAAAATATATTCAAATTACTTTCATATCTATCACAGTAGACAGTAGTATTACAACTCTAAGGAGTTTTTTTTAAAAAAAATTATAAAAGCTTAAAGGCCGTCCTGGAGCCTGGAGGCTAGAACTGACGCTGCCAAGGGGTTATGCCTCAAGAACCGTGCGATATTTGATGGGCCTGGCCTGTTTGTCAATCCAACAGAGAGAAAAGACGGTGTGGCCTTCCACTTCTTCGGCTTGCCAATACGCCACTGATCTACGAATAGGTGAGCGTCGTACGCTGAGTACGTGGGCTAGGCCTTCACGTGCTCCAGGCCGCACGCCCGCAGGCACTTTCAGCTTTTCATGTGGGGTTTGCAGTGGAGTTTCCAAAATCGACATTACTTATAGTGCTATGCTCAGTTCGCTAAGAGCATGTATAATGGTACACATTAACTGTTTTTAAGTTGTCTATAAGACCATTGAGAGTACTGGCCACAAGCCGAAACCCAAAATCAAGGATCAATGGATGAGAGGTGCTTCTAAGCAGGTTGACCCAAAAAGATGGCAGCCATCCAAGCCATGTTGGCTGCCATCTCTCTCGATGACTAGAACATGGCCATCGAGAAACAATAGCTCGTTGCTATCAACCCATCTTATAGCCAACTTCGCTAGCTCTCTCGACCAGGATATGATAAGCCATCGAGAACAACTATTTCTCTTGACAAAACTTATCTAATGGTTTTTCTCGACGACCGGGTGTCAAAAGTATATTTTCTCCACGGTTCAAACCATCAAGATTTGGACCCCTTCTTTTTCCCCTTCCGTTAAGACCAGCGAAGCCCGGAGAGAAACTGCTGCTTTATGCATCTAACTAAACATATATATTACTTGATTCTTTTCTAAAAACAAAACTGAAAACGGTACAGCTAAACCCATAACGCCGGCATGTTAAGAAGGTACTATGCCGCATGTTGATGTGGTTTTCGCGGCACCTCCTTGTTAGACGCATGTATGAGCGTTTGAAAGCAAGCCGAAAAAACTGCAAAGCCCTACCCCCTTAACGTTTCATTAATCTTCGTGGTCTTTTACTTCGACGTTGATGTGCAAGCCGACTTTGCTGAGTCGCTCCGCTGCTCTGTAGTAGTCTAAGCGATCGGGCTCCATCGGCGTCGCCTTCCAGAGTTCCAGCCGATTTCCTCTTCGCGAACCTGAAATCGGAGCTGATTTTGTAGGTCGTAACAGCAGCTTGCAGGAACGTTTAGAAGAAAAGAAGGAAAATATTCTAGCATCTTTACGATATGCGGCCCACACATCGAACAATCGTTTGGTTTCTGCTTCAGTTTGGTTAGGTACACACTCAACGAAGCGGGTACTGTCCTTCTGGAAGTTGGAACTGTAACCATGGATGTGAACAAGGCTTGCGTTTCTGCCATGATGTGCAGCCTACCAGTGGATGGTTGAGACATTCGGCTGTTTTGATCTGTCTTTTTTGTTTTTTTTTTTCAAATAGAGATGAGGAGAACGGTCATCTATTTAAAATTAAGAGAAGAAAGCAACGCAAATGCAATCAGCAGTCTCAGCATTACCAGAAAGGATCAGCAACCTTTAAGGGGCAAAATAATATTTTTTAGGTTCCGAGGACTAGTGAGATTCGCTACAACTTTGAGGAGGAAAATAGTATCTTAAAATCTAGAATGGCACCAGCCACCTGAGTAGTGCAGGTGAGGTGCACTCTGTCTGCCAAAAATCCTACTTTTGCGCTTCATACAAAGGTTTCGGATGACTTCTAGAATGACTGAGTCAGCTCTAGAAAAGGTTGCACTGGACTACTGGAGAAGGTCACATAGATGCCATCTATCCACCAATGAGTAATATTAATTGTATGGTTTCGATTGCAGGAACATGAGCTGAAATGTTCAATTGTAGAGCGATAACGTTCCAAATCGAAGAGTTGAATGCACATTCTAGAAAAAAGTGGTAGGGTGTTTCTAGGTTGCGACGACAAAAGGGGGAAGTGGCAATTGGGCAGATGCTGTCAAAACAGGATGTTTGTAGTGTGGACCCTATCCAAGCGTTATCACGAAGAGCCACTGCGACCGTTCTGTTCTTTCGAAATGAGATGTGAAGAGGTTGGGGGCAACAACCTTCGGAGAGTAACCAAACAACCCGTAGTCTGTCCAGAAGGAAATACAACAACCATTACCAATATGGATGCGCGAAGCCGACTAAAACAAAGCGATGTCCCATGGCCTAGTGCATGGAGGTTAGAACTTAGAACCAATACAAGGCTTGGAAGAGATGGAGGCTACGTTGAGTCAGAGCCATCCGATGCGAAGGGCTCAAGAAAATTTGTCCAGATAAATGGCTCCCAACCCACTTTGATCGAGGGGAGAACACATCAGTCTAAAGTTTACACCACAATGGTCTCCTCTTGTTGTGTCTAATCCTTTCCAGAGCCAAGACATGTGCAGCTAATCAATTTGTTTCAACACAGATCTTGGAGCGGCAACGACGATGAGGGAGTAGGTCATGAGTGCAGGAAACAGTGCATTGAGGAGTGGGAGACAACCATGTCTAGACAATGGATGACCTTCCAGCCTGGAAGGCATGAGGAGATCTTGTTAATAAGAGGTTGAAAGTGAATATGGCGCACTCCTAAGATGGACTGGGGGGTGAGGTAGCGAAATGGGAAGGCAATGTGTTAAGTAGGGTAGTTGGCAAGGACAAAATCTAACTCTATCCTCTTGCAGCGGATGGGGACGACGTGGCTTTTATGGAAATTGGTGCGGAGGTCGATGACATCACCAAAGAACTAAAGGCCTCGATCTCATCTTTGCGTGGGGCTATGTAGATAGTAACATCATCAACATAGAGGGAAGTATGAAGGGCGGAGCCCATCCCACGGATAGGGGAGAGGATGGAGGAATCTATAACTAAACCAAAGAAACGGTGCAATGGTTCTGGTTTTTCACCTGACAGATTTTTGTGAACCATGTTCAGTTATAGGGGGATTTTTTGCTAACTAGGTTGCTTGTTCGAACACACGCAGAGGGACGCCAGATTTACCCAGGTTCGGACCCCCCAGACGGGTAATGTTTCGTACTCCTACTTGTGCTTGATTTCTTGGATTGGAAGGTGTGTGTCTGTTCTTGCTGGAGAACGTACAATGTTCATGTGAATCAGGGATCCGAGAGAGAGAGAGAGAGAGTACATTAATTGGGTCATATCACTGTGCATCCCACTTTCCTCTGCTGCTGATGCCGATTGCTTCACATGCTCTCGCCTATCATCAAGTGTGGACGGGACAGAAGAACCTCCTGACACTGGTGCCGGTCAGACCTGCTGCAGCACAGTGACGGAATGACCGCAGTGACCGCAATCATCATCTTTTGTCTCCCACGCCGAATCGCCGCATTCAATGCCTCCGATACACTGAGTAGAGACGGGCCTTTTTCGATAAGCTTCCTCCTTCCTTCGTGCGTACCTGCCAAGTGGGGCCCGAAGCCCATCCGTTTGGCAAGGCGCCACTTGTCGGGAATGCCGACCAACGCCAAGCTTCCACGCGGCATGCTCGCTCAGGGCGCCAGGGCCTAGCTCGCCCGCTGTGTGCTAAGCCGCCACGTGGTGTTTTGTCTGTCGTCGATCCGATAGAGGGACTAAACCCCGGTGCGCGTTGCACCAACAAATTCAATGGTCAAATTGAAAAGAAATGGGAAGAGAATCCCAACCCTAGTCGAACCTCACAGCAATGGCAGATACGGGCTCCAGGTGAACCGGTTAGGAGAATCTGGCCTAAAGGTGGAGGAAGCCAGAAGCAAGGAAATCCACTCCTTTCACTTGATCCTAAACCACAGCATGAAGGTTATTGAGGTAAGGCTACGACATTAAGTCGAAAGCTTTTGTAATATTGAGTTTGATAAGGAGCATCGACAAGTTGAAGCAATGGAGGGCATTGGCCTTTGGCTTGAACAAAAAAAGTTATCTTGGATGTGACAATTTTTGATGAAAAGATTCTAACAGGGGGAGATGAGATCATCCATGAGAGACGAGAGTCGGGACGCCAGGAGTTGGTTTTTGAGAGCAATGGCACGTAGGTAAGAGGTGGTCTGGGAGCAGGACGGCAGGGGTGTGAGTGAGAATTTTGAAAGCTTGAAGACGGTCTAGGAAACGGTGAGTTATTACAAGTAATTTCTGTCTGTTCATTGCGCGGGCTTTGACGTTTAAGGCAGTGCAAAAATTCGAGCACTACGAAATTCGACTTTGGTGAATATTTGATCGGTAACTGGCGTGAGAATAGCTTGATCGTTTCCATGACTAAGCCTGACAATGACACAATTTGTTATGTATGTGTTTGATTCAAAGACGCAAATGTGGTTTACTATATTTTCTTAGTAGTCCCCTACTCCATATGTCATGCACTTATTTTCTAACCCAATTTTTTTTTTTTGAGTAAAAAGGGGCAGGGGCTCTGCCATTTCATTAAGAGGGAAGCAAACTATACAATTTACAGGTAAGAAGCAGGGGAAAGAAAGGGTGGGAGGGGGGAGGAGAAAGGGATTACAAGGAGATATTACACGAAGGAAAGGCCGCATTCCAAGCGGCAATCTCGGCTGTAATACGGTCGACAACCCGGGGGACCGGGAGGGCCTGGTGCTGAAAAATCCTACGGTTCCGTTCCTTCCAGATTTCCCAGGAGGTGAGGATGATAAGGCCGTTAAGTGAACGAGAGTTGTTCTTGGCCAGGCCTGCCTGGCGATAGAGCCACCAGTCGAGGAAGGAGGCGTAACCATTTAGCGGAGGGTCGTGGTGCAGCAGGGTCTGCCAGATCGCAGATGAGAAGCCGCAGGACCCGAAAAGGTGATCTATCGTCTCTGTGGTTGCTTCGCAGAGAGAGCACATCGGGTGGTGAGGCCAACCCTTCTTAGCAAGGAGGTCGGCGGTGTTGATGCGGCTAAGGCTGAGGGTCCAAGCGAAGAATTTGCACTTGTTTGGCGCCCTAGCAGACCAAATGGGGCTAGCAAGAACGTGAGATGTGCCACCCATGAAGTGGAGGTTGTAGGCCGATTTGGCGGAGTAGAGTCCCGAAGAGGAAGGAGACCAGAAGATTTTGTCCGGGGAGTCGGAGAGCGTAACGAGTCGGGCTTTACTCCACAGGAGGATGGACTCCGCAAAGAGCGTGGGCGAGGAGATGGGCCCACTTAGGTGCAACCAACGATGGCCCGGGAGGAGAGAGGCCACGGTGCCGCTGCGGCATCTAGCTTGGTTGAAGAGGTTGGGTGCAAGGAGGGCCAAGCGGAGCCCGAGAGCCAGCGGTCGTTCCAGAAGGAGACACGGCGGCCGTCTCCGACCGTCAGGATCGAAGCCGCTTTGAAGATGGAGGATTCGGATCTGGTTAAGGCCAGATCGAAGTCCGAGCACGGACGAGAACGATCTTTGAACGCGAGCCAGGGCCAGCGGAGGCGGAGAGCGTGGTTGAAAAGCGCAATATCAAGGACACCCAAGCCGCCCAAGCTCTTAGGGCGGCAGACCAACGACCAGTTGACTAGGGAATGACCGGCGGAGGAAGCATCGGAACCCAGCCAAAGAAAGGAGCGCCGGACTTTATCGATCTCTCGAACCACCCACTTTGGGAGAAGGAAAACCGTGGCGAAGTAAGTGGGGAGAGCCGAAAGGACCGAATTGACAAGGGTTAGGCGTCCTGCTTTGGAGAGAAGGCGGCCCTTCCAGGACGGCAGCCTAGAGCGGATCTTCTGAAGAAGAGGTAGAAAGTGGGTCCTGCCGAGCTTCTTGAAATGGAGGGGGAGGCCTAAGTACTTGCAAGGGAAGGAGGCCCTGATTCCTGGGAAGGGACCTAGGATGGAGTCGAGGTCGGTGGCGTCACAGTTTAGGGGTGAGATGGAGCATTTAGCGAGATTGATGTTGAGGCCGGAAGCAGCACCAAAAGCAGAGAGGAGATCTATAACTGCCTGGAGCTCGCTCTGAACAGGACGAATGAAAATGGCTGCATCGTCCGCATAGAGAGAAGTACGCAGCTTGAGATTTGTACCGCCAATTGGGGAGAGGATTCCATAGTCGGCTGCGAGGTTGACGAGCCGCTGAAGAGGGTCAATCGCTAAGATGAATAGCATCGGCGAGAGGGGGTCCCCTTGTCGAACCCCACGTCCATGACGGAAGGGAGGGCAAAGATGACCGTTGATGAGGACGGTGGAGGAGGAGGATCCGAGGAGGAGAGAGACCCATTCTCGCCAACGGGGCCCGAAGCCGAGCCACTGCAGGAGGCCAAGCAGGTAGCCCCAGTGGACCGAGTCGAAAGCCTTAGCAAAGTCCAGCTTGAGGAGGAGAGCTGGGGTTTTTTCTAGGCGTAGCCGGCGGAGGGTGCCCTGGACGCAACGAAAATTGTCCTGGATGCAACGACCTTTGATAAAGGCGCTCTGGTTAGGAGAGATAATGGAGTCGAGCCTGGGTGCTAGGCGGTTCGCCAGAAGCTTGGTGAAGATCTTGCTGAAGCTGTGGATGAGGCTGATTGGGCGGAAATCCTGGAGACCCACACTGGAGGTTTTCTTGTGGAGGAGGACTAAGTTTGCCGAATTGAGGAGGCCGAGGTGTCTACCGTCAAGATCGTAGAGCTGGTCGAAGGCCTCCACGATATCAGTTTTGATGATCTCCCAGCAGACCCTGTAGAAGGTGGTGGTGAAGCTGTCTGGTCCTGGGGCCTTGCCACCAGGGAGCGACGCAATGGCTCTGCGGATCTCATCCTCAGAGAAAGGTGAGTCTAGGTCGAGGAGCTCGTGTTTGGGGAGGCCCAGCCTTGGCCAAGACAGGGAGGAGGTTCTCGGCTGGGGCGGTCCGAGGTGTTGGGAGAAGAAACGCCAGCATTCCGACTGCAGGTCCTCCTGAGAGGTGGCGACACCCTGAGGGGTAGAGAGGGAGGAGATGAGGTTCTTCCGGCGCCGACCGCTAGCCCTGATATGGAAGAATTTGGTATTGGCGTCTCCGGACCGGAGCCAATTGATACGAGAACGCTGTCTGATATGGCACCTTTGGAGGGCCGAGAGACCGAGAAGACGGTCTTTTAGACCTAGGAGAAGGTCGTTCTCTGAGCCGGATAAGGGGCGGCTTTCACGAGCAGCGTCGAGGAGGGCGAGGAGGGTTCGTATGATTGCTAGCTGAAGAGCGGTACAACGCACGCGCTGACGAGCCCAAGAGGAGAGAGCCTTAGCCGTCCGCGAGAGCTTAATGTGGAGGCGGCGGAGGGGGGAAGAGGCATTGACCGGCCGGTTCCAAGCGGATCGACGATGTCGGAAAAACTCGACGCCCACCCAATAATTCTCGGCGAAACAGCGCGGCGGTGCAGGTGAGGACGCCTCCGAGAGGAGAAGGGGCGAGTGATCTGACAAGATGGTTGGGAGACCCTGAAGGGAAACGTTGCGTTGGAGGAAATCCGAGTCCACGGAACAGACTAGGCGGTCAATGCGGCTGTGGGTGGGGTTGGTCCTCTGGTTGCACCAAGTGAATTTTCTGCCAGAGAGAGGGATCTCCTTAAGCGAAAGAGTGTGAAGGGTTTGGTTGAAAGCGTCCATGAGGGAGATGTCGATGTTAGCGTTGCTCTTGTCCTCAGGGCGACGGATCATGTTGAAATCACTAACAACCATCCAAGGGAGGTTCGAGTCGGACGGAGCGTGGTCCATCAGCTCATTCAGGAAACCGTACTTGGCCGCGCGTGAGTTTGGGCCATAAACTCCGGTGAGACGCCAACGACTGGAATCCAAGCGGGAGGAGACGGTGACCGAGAGGCAATGGGTTGAAGACGTCTGGTCGTCGAGGGAGAAGAAATCCTCGTGAGCGAGGAGAAGGATGCCCCCTCTGGTGCCCAACGCATGGAGAGCCGCGTAGGAACTGATGAAAGGGGTACCGGCACACTCTAGGACGGTCTGCGGGTTGACGTCATCTAGTTTGGTCTCTCGAATGCAGACGAGGTTTGCCCGAGTTTCGCGGATAAGGTCATGAAGGACGGAGCGACGAACCCCGCTGTTAAGCCCACGAACGTTCCAATCGAGGAGACGATTAGCCCCGCTTCGGAGAGAAGGAAGCGAAGGGCGACCAGCTAGCCCCTCGCCGTCGCCGCCGCCGCGGGCGGCGGCCTCATCGCCAGCCTCCATGCCGTCCTGCTCCCGTGCGCCTTCCCCCCCTCCGCTCCAACGCCCTATCTCGGCCAGCCCCTGCTCCGTAGCTTCATCTCAGGTGCAGATCCAAGCTCCGGCCCGCCAGATCTGGCCGCGTGAGGCTCCGCCGCAGGGGCCTTCGCCGCAGGGCAACCCCAACCTCTGCGCCTCGGTCATCCTCCCTCCACCCCCGCCTCGGACGCGTCTGCGCTCCTGCTTGAAGCACAAGAGAAGTTTCGCTTCGGTTGTGGCCAGGGGTTGCCAGGCATTGAAGAGAGTTCGCTTTGCCTCCCCCTCCCCACCGGCCCAACAACCACATTCAATCCAGAGCTCGGTGGCTACGCCATCCTCGAATGCTTCGGCGGCTGCGCCGCCCAGCACTGTGGCCACTCCTGCCGAAGTCCCCTGGCAGCGGGTCATCTCAAGACGTCGTGCCAGGATCAAGCCCCAGCTCGGCATTCATGGCGGCGCTTCGTCAAGCCGCCTTCATTTCGGCACCAACCACGTATTACCGCTTGCCGCCTCGAGAAGGATCATCAAGTGGCGCTTGTCGTGAGCCCGTCATTGCCGCCGCCGCTCACAAGAACGCCATAAAGCCTCCTCCTGCAGCGCCCGTGTGCCTCTACTACGCTCCCGCTCAGCCCCTTCGCCCTCCCCTTCGCCCGCACCACCCGTACCGCCCACGCCCCCACCCTGTTCAGCCATCACCACCCCCATGGCTCGCGGGGATTCTGCAAACCGCCCCCGCCGAAGTACTAGTGTCCTCCTCCGCACGCCTGCTATGCTCGAGGAGGCGGCTGCCATTGATGCGCGCTGGGCTATTGTCTCCATCCACGCCGGTGGGCAGGCCGACCCGGAGCGGAGCCACGACGCGGTTCGAATGGCGGCCTTCTTCGCCGGCCAGGTCACCCGAGGCCACGACGAGCTTGTCATCACCAACCACTACCCGGAGCCCTTCATGGTGCGCTTCCCCTCCCCTGAGCACCGTGAGTGCGCCATCCGCTTGGGTCGCTTCACGTATGGCGCTCTGGAAGCGAGCTTCAAGCCATGGAGGCCGCACCTCTGCGAGGATCCTACGCCGGTCCGATACAGAGTTCGTCTCTGTCTCGAAAACGTCCCGCTGTTTGCTTGGGACGAGCAGACGGCCCGATCAATCATCGGCACGGCGGCGCGCTCAAGGCATCGAGGGCCGCTGCCTCAAATTTCACTCGCGACATCACCAACTCCTCAACGCCTGGGTTTGGTGCGCAAACCTGCACCGCATCCCCAAGGTACACTACCTCGCCTTTGTCGACACTCCGAAGCGGCGCCGCGCTGAAGCGCCACATCAAGATGGCGTCCACCACCAAGGTCTTCATTCACCGACACCATCGAAGACTACTCCGCCGGGCCGCTTGGCCGTGCCCGCGTCTCCTACCCGGCCTGGGAGTTTGGCCGTGCGGATGGGGATCGGCCCTCCACCCTCCGCTTCGGCGCCTCCGCTGCCAACACGCTACGACGAATCCGACGACGACGCCGACACCGACATCAACCCAATTTTTTCAAACTTGTGGTTATCGTTTTTGCTAGGCACAACTTTTTGTGGCATTTTTACTAAAAAAAAAAAAACTTTTTGTCGCATGCCATAAATTAGCTTATTAGCCATTAAACAAACAGACCCAAATTTACACCATGGCTAGAAGCGTAGACGTTTGAGGGAATGTGTAGGAGCTAATGTTATGTGGTAGTTCGATGATTGACTCATTCTTTGTTGATCAAGCTACATTAAAGGCACATACATAAGCAAAACAATTACAAAATCAGTACATGCTTATTGAGCACAGATTAAACCAGAGCACCCTGTGATTAACCTAACACCATCATTGACAGATTAACATTAGCACTAGTAGTTCCCTGCCACGATCGACAGCAACAGCAGCCTCTGTAGCTCAGAGCTCTGCTTCCGCCGCCGGCGTGAATATCACGGGGTCCGTCACCAACTCGGAGGACAACGACGACGAAGACGACGACATGGAGGAGTTCACCATGTTCAGTATGCTGCTCCAGTATCCCCTGTCCTCCTCGCCGGCGCCGGGCTCCGCGCTCGCCGCGAAGCTCTGGTCCGTGCAGGCGGCGGAGCAGTCAAGAAGCACGCCGTCGAACGCTCCGGCCCCGAGAAACCCCATCTCGCCGCCGCCGCCGCCGCCGCCGCCGAAGTGGTGCTCCTCGCACGCGTCCCCGTAGGGCTGCACGGGGTGAAGGGCGGCGCCGGCAAACAGCGCGCTCTCGGAGAAGCTGAGCGTGGACGTCGGCGACTCGAGCCCGCTGGCGCTGGGCCGCGGCGGCGGCGAGGCGAGGGCGCGCAGCTTGGCCTCGCGCGCCAGGCGCGCCTCGGCCTCGAGGCGCGCGCTCTCCCACTGCGCCGTGTGGCTGAGGTGCGCCGCGACCCTGGCGCCCCTGCCGCAGCAGCCGGCGGCGGCGGCGGCGGCGTCTGCGCGGGGCTTGTGCGTGACGGGGTCGATGCCCATCTTGGCGAGGCGCTTCTTGAGGTGCGTGTTCCAGTAGTTCTTGATCTCGTTGTCCGTGCGCTTCGGCAGGTGCGTCGCGATCGCCGACCACCTGGCCACAGGGACGGCGTACGTACGAGCGGGCGTCAGTCAGTGTGTCAGCGTCAGCCATTTTGGCATCTCTTTTACGCGACCGAGCTGTACTGTAGTTCGCGTAAATGATCAGAGGCGCGTGTGGTGGCGATGGAGGAGGTGGAAATGTGGAATGATGCAGCAGTGGTGGCGAATGGCCAGGTCAAAACGACAAGCGAGCGGTGACCATGGTCCCGAGCCCTGACAGGGATGGCGCGCCACAGCCAAGAGCCTTGGGGCCTCATCAACTTTTAATGGCAAACGTGACTGCCCCCAACCACAACCCCACCCCCCAGGTAAAACTTCGCATGGTGAACAGGAAAATGCCCCTCATTTTTACTGCCCTCGTGTAAGTTTCTGCGAGAAACTACGGCGTGCAGTGCAGGACTGCAGGCTACGCACAGATGCGATCTGCGGCGTTTTCCTGCAGATAGAGTCAGCTCGAACTGTCGCTGAGAAAGCATGCGTTGTGGCTTTGTGAGTTTGTGACCTGTTGCCGAGGAGCGCGTGGAGCTGGATGATGGTCTGCTCCTCCTGGAGGGTGAACTTGCCGCGCTTGATGTCCGGGCGCAGGTAGTTGGTCCACCGGAGCCGGCAGCTCTTGCCGCACCGCCGCAGCCCTGCAGAAACGCACACGCCCGATCCGGTCATGCCAAGCGAGAAGGAGAGGCTTTCCGGCGAGCGGCGGCGGCGGCGGCTTACCGGCCTTCGTGGGCAGGGAGCGCCAGCAGCCGTGGCCGTGCTGGTCGATGAAGGCCAGCAGCTTCTGGTCCTCCTCCGGCGTCCACGGCCCCTTCTTCAGCACGGCCTCCTTCTCGCAGCACGGCGATCTCCCCATCCCGATCGATCACCACTTCACCAGTACTTCACCACCGAGTGACCAACCCACACGCACACCAGCAAGGCAGCAACACGACGGCGAGTGACAAGCTGCTCGGGCTCCAGGTCCAGTGTCCACTGCACTGCGAGTGGCGACATAAATAGGGGCAAGAGCTAGCGAGGGGGAGTGTGTCGTGTCTCTGTGTCTGTGTGTGTGGTGTGTACGTGTACCAGTGGCACTGACTAGCTAGCGACCCAGCGCTGTGCTGGTCCGGGTCAGAATCTTCTTGGGTTTCTGCGACTGCGAGGCTGCTTGCTGGCGACGACCCTGCCATGTTGCCGTGCCATGCATGCGCAGCCCCACCTGCCAGCGCCGCCGGTCTCTCACCACGAATCGTTCCGGCAAATTCATGCACTCAAATTCCAGGTGCGTTTGTTATTATGCCATGCAAAAAAGTTTTTCTGAGAGCATCTGTAGTAAAATACCATATCTTTCAATAGAGTGAGTGATGAAGAAATTTTTTATAAAGAAAAGATAGAGGGAGTAGCTAATAGTGAAATACTATCTCCGGTCATAAAAATAAGTCGCCATTGACTTTTTGACACGTCTTTAACCATTCGTTTTATTCAAAAATTAAGTGCAAACATGCGTAAATATAAATCATGCTTAAAGTACCTTTAATGATACAACAAATCACAACAAAATAAATGATAAATTACATAGTTTTTTTGAATAAGATGAATGGTTAAAGACGTGATCAAAAGTCAACAGCGACTTGTTTTTATGACCAGAGAGAGTATTAGATTGTGAAGATAGAGATCAATGCGGATGCTCTGATTCCTACGAAATTTGGGCCGTTCCTTATGAAATTCTTGCGAATTTCAGGTTTCCTGCAGCACAAACGGTACGAAGGTTTCCCGTTCAACACGGGGGGAACAAGCCACTGTGGCCCATGTTTTGCCGTTTTGGCCTATTTTTGGAACAAGCTCGTGTTAGCACAGCACCGATTTAATAAATCATGCAGTGATCTCGCGGAGCTGCTACAATCGAGGGAGTTGGTCGCTCAGCTGTGTAGGCATCTGTTGATTGGCGGCACCGGAGCAGCACCGGGATCATGTGCAGTTAGTACTGGAACATCAACTTTTTTTTTCATGAAAAAAAAAATATGTTGCAACCTCTAAACTACTGAATGTATGCGGCCAACGAATTAGACTTATAATATGATTCTGATTATAATTTAAAATTTTTCCCTTTTGTAAGCTGTAACACTTTTGTGGTCATTTTCTTTAAGACTTCATGTAGTTTTTCTCAAAGATCTAAAAAATGTCAATTCATGTCTTAAGGAGTATCTGTTTCAAATTGTTTGTTCATTATGATAACCAAGGATGATTTACGATTCATATTAATGTTATATTTGAGGGCATCTCCAATGATACCAAATCAGTAGGCTATAAGGTTCTAGGAGAGATAAAAAGGAAGAGAGATAGAGATTATAACGGATTTTAAGGTGCAAGCATAATATTACATATAGGTCCAAATTAATGTTAGAGATAATACTATAACTAGCACCATTAGAGATGTTGTCTATTTGCTATATTTAGATGTCATGTCAATTTCTTATAACTAACGCCGTTGGATATGCTCTTGGTAAGCTAGTCAAACTGTTGTTTGCAAAGAAGTTTAAATGCATGCAGCAAACCAAATTCATTAATTAGAGGTACCTTGGTCATCTTTAAGGTATTTTACTTTAGTTTGTGTTTTTTGATCTATGCGAAACGATGGACGTGAACAAAAATATAGTGAAATAGAGAGTAGTTTTTTACCTTTGTCCTGGATTAAATACGTTAACTTCTTGAATTTCTCGAACGTTCTTAAAACACTTCAACCAAACATTCTTCTTGAAGCTCTCGGAACCTAACATTTCAGCTCAGCTTTTGAGTCATAATTAATCGTAGAGAAGTCTGGCTTGTTTTGATCAGCTTATTTTAGTCAATTTTGCCTTTTCCACCCTTAAAGGCAGCAATCTCTAAATTGAATGCTGAGCTTCCTGAAGCAGTTCCTCATAGCTGAGCATCTCTAGCAATCGTCCCTAAAATGGGCTCCCTAATCGCTAATTATATTTTTTCTTTATATTTCTACCACCTCTAGCAACACTATTAATCTTGTACCAATAAAAATAATACAGGGGGTTAAAGAATCTCAAAAATAGAGATCATTGCATAGAGTTTGCTAGAGAACGATACGGAATATCCTAGTCTAATAGAGCACCTGAACATGCTTAGCCAATTTGTCGTCTTGAAACAACTCTTCTATCGCATCCATTCCAAAGAGCACTTATGGAGAAATATTTCAATGGTAGGAAAAATACAACAGAGATGCAAGAATCTCTGAAGCGGTGAGTGAATCAACCTTCACTTTGAATTTTTGCGAAAATTGTTTCTTCGCAAATTTAAAAGGTAAACAAGTAATACTTTGGTGTCATACAACTGCTTTTCATATTTTTTAGATCCGAGGCCAAGAGTCTAGAGAGGTCTCCATGCGACACTTAAGAGGTTCTAGCTTAACATTCTTGTAATTTTTGGGCTTTGTTAGTAAGACATGTTAAAAACAAGGGACCTTCTAATCCTCAGGTAATTGTGCCGCGTACACCTTGTAATCGCAGTTGATTTTTTCCCCCAAATTCTATTCTATTGTTGTCTACTCCCCTTCTTCCACTTGAGCAGCGCCGCTCCTGTTGCCAATCTTCTGCTCACCTACCCTCAGCCAATGGCACCCTCGCCGCCTCACCGCTCCCTGTCCTCTTGCTGCCATGCCAGTCCAACCCACCTTAATCTAGCCTTTATGTGTCGATCTGTGTGCCTCCCTATCGCCTTCAACGTCCATTCCCACGGCTCTGAAGCCCTCTCCGCCCCTTCCTTTGATCCCCTCATCGTCGGGCCACCGCTGCCGCAAGTTCCCTCTATGCCCTAGGGTCACAGGGAACCCAGCGCAACGCTACTTCGTTACCTCGTCGCCCAAAGATGGAGAAGATGTTGGCAACGGCAGTCGGCAGATCCCGTGTTTGTGCAAAATTGATTTTAAAAAATCATCATCTCCATCTATTGCCCCAGCACGCCATTTCAAAAAAAAAAAAAAACTGTTCCAATAGAATTTGATACCCTTTTCCGCTTGCAGGTGAAATGGACCGGCTCCATCCAAGTTAAATAACTTTCTTGACACTTTTGTCAGCTTGTTTATCAGTTGGGAGCTATAAACCATTAAGCCATGACGGTTTCGGTATTTCCCGAGTTTCAGTGTCTAGCTCGAATTAGAGCTGCTCTTTTCTTCCATTTAAAACATATGACAAAAATAAAATAAAATCATAGTAGAACACTAACCGGAGACTTTCACCAAGATCCCACCGTAAATTCTGTCTCCTTGTCACTTCATCATAGCATGAACCACAGTGGCACTGGGATTGCTTTTGCAAATTGATTGCGCTGGTTCCATGTCCAATTGCTCCAGGGCCACAATGTAAACCGATTCACGCACAGCCCCATGTGCATCTCCTCGAGCAATAATCTCGGTCGGCCTTGATCTTTGAACATCTCTAGACACGAAGAACACCAGTTTCGTTCCCATTCCTTTTGAATTCCACCAAGCGAAACAATCTGAACTTTTTGGTAGTTTTGCCATGCGTTTAGCCTTTTCAAATGTTTGTTTGTCGTCAGAGCTCCTGTCCTAAAAAGAGCATCGAGGCATCGAGCGCATTGCGTACAACGTAGAGTCTAGGTCCTGTGTTTTCGTCCATGACTTCATTTATTACCAATTGACCGGCATTGCTTGCAAAAAAAATACTGTATTGTTTAACCTTTTCTAGTTACAGGGAGAAATATTTACCGAGGCCACGGGTAGATAGTGAGCTATCGCAAAAAATGGAACTTTTTGGGACATTTTGGCCGTTAACTTCGAATTTTTTGTGCTTCAATTAAAAAAACAGAGAGAGGGGAGTTTTGGGGGGGCTTTAAACTTCAAATAAAGAGTATTAAAAAAAATTAAAGCTTAGATGGCTTGAGAACACCCACTATCCAATGGTTTTTTTAGGCTACGACAAGGTTGTGATTACTCACGGTTAAAAATATGCTTTTTATGATAAGTTTATCAAAGAATGAAAACTACTTTTGACCATTTTTTTTACTAGACCCCACCAGTATCACCAAAAACCGCCAAAATCTGGCTAATTTTTTCCATGGTTACTTCGTCCTTTGATAGCATACCATGCGAAGATAACCTTGTTCCTAAATCAGCCTCATTTGCGTGAATTCTCAACACTCCAAACTCATTGTAGCAGCGCTTGAACAAACTTTAAGGAAACTAGACAAGAACCCCAACTGCCTGCTCGAAGAAGCCATACATACATCTCATATACGCATGGTATCAGAACGGAAAGTTGGAGATGAACCTGACACTGACAAGGTGTTCCCCCACCGCGCAGAGCCGTTTAGATAAAACTGACGCGACTCGCCACCAGATTAAGAAGGAGGCGCTCCTCGGATACTCGTCGCGGTACCTACACATTCTACAGTCCCCGCGCCCGTCGAAAATTCAATGTGCATCAGCGAAAGAATCACACTGAAGATGCAAGCTAACAACTACTGCTACTCCTACTACCTCGGCAAAGTTTACTGCTGTTTCTCGTTACTGGACAGACACATCCAGAATGATCAGCAAAGAACAGGGTGAAATGTAAACTGTATGCTCCAGTATACGGCTAAGCATTGATGAAATCCAGAAGAGCTGAACTGCTGAAGAGGTGGCAGAGTTTAACCTGGAACAGGCGCAGTAAAACGAGGCGAAGACCGGAGGAGAAGGGGGGCTTCAGAATTTCAGATCGTGAGACCCACTGACATGGTCAATGCTCAGATCTTAAGCGTGGACAGGCAAACGCGCATTCATAGCAGTGGCACGCAGAAAAGAAGCGTTTCTTTCTCCTTTGGAGGAGAGAGGAGGAGAAGAAAAAAAAAGAAGGGGTTTTGTGCAGCTGTATGATCGACGATGCACATGCAGAGACAGCACGATCCCATGTAGCAGCCCAGTAACTGCTTAAATGAGCGCGCATGATCCTGATTTATTACGCAAAAACAGCGGTCCAAAGGATTACTGCTTATCAGGACCCCGCAGCCTCTAGGCCGCCCCCCGGTTCTTTCCTTTCTCGTGAAGACATCTCGATCAGCATGGAGTAGTAACATTTCCCTTTGCAATTCTGCAAAATTACTCCAGTAATCTGTGTCAATGTATAATCGCCCTTGTCTTTTGTCGTACCTCAAATGTCACCTGGTACAGTAAATTCAGACTTCCAATCGATCTTGCATGAAAATCGCAAACAAGAAGAAAGACGATGATGAAAATTTCCAGGTTTGCGTACCTTTTAGATTAGATTTAAATCTAAAGCTAGAGGCACATGTTTGTCTTTTTTTTTAATAAGCCAAAGGTTATAGCATTTTCTGTAATTGTTTTTTATGTTTTAATTTAGATACGATCGTCTATTCGAAAGCTTAATTTTGGTAGTTTCAGCAAGTTAGGTAGAGATGAAAATGTCACTTTTATTACCCCCTTCAACAGACTCAATTGATCAAACCTAATATTTGACTCTACATTTCTACGGCTACCACAATCTCATGTACATCGTCCTGAATCATGATCCTCGATTGTACGCGAAGTGTCTCCCTGGCTATTCCTCTGCGTGAGTGCTAGCGTGACTCCATCCTCCGCCGCCGGTCACACCCGAATGACTCCCCCCTAGTTGCTCGCCACAGAGTGCACCCGCGTAGATTTTTTAATGTATAAATTAGGGACCCTAAATTGATATATATCAAATCTATGGGATTGTAATATTTTATTTTAGTTTTTACACTTACCAAAAAATACTGCCCAAAGATAATTACTAATATACCGTATATTAGTATTAAAAAAAATAAGGCTTCGCGGAGTAAATACAGAAAGATACGGATCGACAAATCCGAGTATCTGACTGCACCGTGCAGTCAGCCCCGGCCCCAAATTACTCCACAGTCCACGCCACTCGCAGCCGCAGGTCCGCGCCCCAGAGGATCCAAGAGAGGCAGGGACGCGCCCCGAATCCGTCCAATTTTTCGGACGGATTGACCGCGATGATGCGAGCGAGCGAGCCCACTCGCCCTGGGCCAGCCGCGGCGGCGACCGCGCGACGGGTCGAGGCGGCGAAGGGACGGCGCAACCAGCCACCCCACACCACCGCGCGCGATCGGAGACGAGGAAGGCGGCAGCGCGGCAGGGACACATGGTTTCAATCAATGCGCGCAGCGCAGGGCAAGGGAGGCGGAGCCCGGCCGGCGGCGAGCGGCGTTGCCTCGTCTTTGGTTTCTCGGCTCACGCCGGCCGGCGCGACGCCGGAAGAAGAGCCAGCCCGCCGACGCGGCGAGCCTCCGGGCGTCGTGACGAGGGAGATCGTGTGTGTGTGCGTGCGTGCGCGTCAACCCGTCAACCGAGGCGTTTATTACTGCGCCGTTTAATGGCTGGCACTGTGCGCGCGATGATGGTGGTGGAATTACTGATCGATTTTTACGCGGCTGATTACCAATTACCATGTGGTACGGCGTGGTGTGTAGCGTGACGTGTTTACCTACCGAGCTCACTGTTTTGGCTGCTCAGGCCTGTATATTTCAGCTTAATGTAGCGTAGTGTAGCGTCTCAGTAAAATTTGAGAGTATTTAAATAAAGGTTTAAATATTATAAAAAAATAATTTAAAAATATTTTTAGGATCTTTAAAAGGAGTACTAAAAACCCGAGAAAAATCATTACAAATTACTAAGCCAAATAGGCTATATAAAAAAGATAAATATTTTAGAAACGCTACGCTATACTACAATAATTTAAAAAGTACAAGGCCTCAGTGTCGTGGACTCGTGGGTCCTGGCACCTGAGTTTTTAGTCCTCGTCCCGCGAAGGTGAATTCACCCGAAGCACTTTCTCTCTGTAATGCAACATTGTTTATACTGGGTCCTCACGGATACACGATACGAAACTGTTCTGTACAAATTTTTTTAAAAAAAAACTTTCGGTGTTCGGACCACTGGACACTTCTGGCTATTAACTCAGATATTTCTCAGTAAACAAGGCCGGATCCGTGGCGCAATGGTAGCGCGTCTGACTCCAGATCAGAAGGTTGCGTGTTCGATTCACGTCGGGTTCAATACCCCGATCCAATTCCGGATTATTTTTTATTTTTTTGTTAAATAGTCCAGCATCTATCGTGGGCCTCTACCAACCCGGAGGTACACACGAAACTTCTATGGCCGGTATCTTCTATTTTTCTGGCCCATAGTTATCTGCTTGTACACCGTCTTTAGTCCTTTCTAATCCACTTCACAGGTCCACTCCTTCTACGGCCTTTTTAACTTTAACATGTTTTTGTACGCCTTTTTCTCTCCCATTATCGAAATTGGATCCACAGTTTAATACACGATCCCTCTCAAACGTATCGTCCTTTAGCTTATTGCGGCTGCGAAGCCATCGTTTCCATTCATTCCATGCCATGCCAATGCCAATTTTTTCCTTGCCTTTGCCAATTTTCCCAGGCTCCCAGCTGGTCTCTCCGTCTTGTTCTTCCACAATCTCAATGTGACGTAGGAGGGTGTGTGTCTCCCTCTCAAAAGCAACACCGGGTAATTGAATCTTGATTCTGGATGGAGGCATCTCCTGCTGATGGCGATACCCCTGCCGTGCGACGTATCTCGACTTGGTTCATTGCATGCCAATGATTTTAATTCCATGTTGCCCGCGTCTGCCTCGGAATTGTCAAGATCTAGTGCTGCTAGAACATATTTTGGTATACACTAAGTACTACAAAACCCTTTTTGGTTCACGGTTCTGGTTCTGTCTACAAAATAATAAAATTATGTCATTTTTTACATATCATTCAATGTAACGTTTTGTAATAATTTTGTTGAGACTTTGTTGGGTTTTTTTCTAAAAAATCTCACAAAAATTTTAAAATAAGTTTTTTAGCCTTTTCAAGTCTCTTTTTAAAAGCTCTCAATTTTTCCAACTACAACAAAAACCAAATCACAACCGTGAATCAAAGAGGATCTAAGAGTTACCCACAACGGAGCAATGGTTTCCTCGAGACAGTTGAGCAAGTTTGGTGCAGACATATTCAAACATCTGACACCCTAAAACGTCTGCACATTTGAGTTTGCTCGATCGCACTACTAGGGTTCTCAGATTATGGAGTCGAAACCACATTGGTGATATTAAGCTACAGATGGTGATGGTCACAGAACTGATATTGCGGCTAGACATGGTGCAAGTGAGTCGTGCCTTCACCGATATTGAGAAATCATTCAGGAAGCAAATCAAGCTCAAGCCGCCTTGCTTCTAGGTCAGAAGCCGAAATCAATAGCGCGGCCGGCTTTGCTTCGCGAAAACCAAGGAAGAAAACCTTAATTGTAAGTGAATCTTTATGTAGTGATTTCTGGGATTTAGTTCATAACCAACATTAGGATCCATACTTGGAATTCACCTGGAAAGCGAATATGGAGCCCAAGTGTCATTTCTTTATGTAAATGGCGATGCAACAACACACAAACTGCAGAAGAGAGGGTGGGGCAGCTTTATTATCGTCGCGTTGTTCTTGTTCTTTTCAGCGTATCGTTGCGTTGGTGTATTACTGTAGCACTCTATCTCTATGGCAGTAATGAGGAGACAACCAACCACCTACTGGATCACTGGTCCTGCTCCAAACTGATCTGGAGAGCTTGGATCGTTAGTGCTTGAAGTTCATTCCCAAAGAGTTCAAGCGCAACTTTGATGGAATAATCCACTATTCTTGCTGGAACATTTGGTAGGTAAGAAGCATAAATTTTTTTGATGCCGGCCGTCTATAACAACCATAATTACGTTCTGCAGTTGATCATAAACGAAAAAAGAGTTGCTCACAGTTTTGTTACCTTTTGTGATGGTGCACAAAACCATGTACAGAATGAAGTGCTCCCACTTCCTGTCTGAGCTTGATACATTGCTTGGTATACCGTTCCATGTAGCCATGTAGGGTTTCGGAAAGCCATCAATGAAAACTGGTTTAAAATTGAGCATACCGAGTTGGCTCAATTTGGTAAACCGAAAATGAAACCAAACCATTTTTTTTAAAAAAAAACAATCAAAATCTGAAAAATGAAAAATAAACCCCACAAATTCTATCAATGTGTTAGAAACGGTTGGCATCATTTTTTTAAAAAAAAACATGTGTTTTGACCTTTCAGATATAAAAAATCAAAAGAAAAAACAATTGACCGACGTCATTCGGTGGCCATGTGGATGTCGATGCCATCCACTCCGAGGTTCTTTGAAAGAGTTGGTGGTGACCTAGAGGGGCTACTAGGGGGAGGACGCGTGGAGGGTGATCAACCAAGGCAGAAGGTGAGAATGTGAAGGAAGGGGAAGGGAGGGCAAGCCACCTTGAGGGATCAGAAAGGCGAGAAAAGGGCTTAATTGTGGTGGCGTAGTAGGACAAGGGAGCTAGGGTTTGCCTGCTTGAGAATCGATCGGATAGTGGTATTCAACGAAAACCTGTTTTTTATGAAAAAAAAATCTATGAGTTTATTTTTCTCAAAATCAAATTTTGTAAAACCAACTTTTTATCATTTTTTAAACAAATCTTGAGTTGATTTTCAAAAACAAGCACCAACTGTTTTTTGATGGATAATCAATATGTGTGTGTGTGTATACACTTGGTTGTTGATGATATACCTTGTTGTCAATCATTTGAGTTGTTCTCTTCAACTAATCTATTTGCTTATAAGTTGAACTTTAAGAGCTTTTCGAGGTAGCATGGAAAGACCGGTTTGTTTTCATTTGATTTGCTTTTTACATCTTTGAGATGCACCTTTGAAACAAAAAATAATATCGATCACAAAAGCAAAAATAAGTTTGATTTTTCAATTTGAAGATAAGTAGATAAGATAAGAACATAAGGTATTGAAGACAAGTAGATAAGGTCGAAGATAAGCATGTGTGCCATATTGCCCCTGCCCAACCCAAATATTGAGGGTATTTTAGTTCATTTTCTTGATATTACATCACATGATCTTGTCTTTATTCTAGACATATCCATGATGACTAGCTAAGCATATTTGCCGACAGCCTCAAGAGTTGAGGTTCCGTCCGGTAGCCAACCTTACAACACTGCATACATACATGAGGTCATGACTCATGATAGCACATACCTAAATGTTTGTTACTGAATTGGTATCGTAGGGCAGTGTTGGATTTCTCGGACCAAATTTTCTAATCAAAATTTAAATATGCAATTTTGGGTATATTTTGTTACCGAAGAAAATCTAGGTTCTTTCTTGTTATTTAATGGAATTCTGGGATCCAGTTACGAAGACTGGGCTAGTTAAACTACTAAGGGTTCATTTCTGAATCGAACTATATATAATCCAGGGGAATGATCCCCAGATGTTCCCAAGTACAGGACCACATCAGCTTCAGCTCTCAATCATGCATGGCTGGATGGCAACTTGGCAAGGATGCCAACGAAATCGATCTAGCTACTTGCATACAGAGACCCGGTAGTACTGGATACGCACAGCATTACAAACATAAAAACTGGAGTATTAATTAGCCCACTCAATCCTGCATCTTTATCTAGCTAAATCCACAATCGACAGGTGGGAATAGAATTCTGGAGGCCAGAATATGAAGATGGAGGAGATGCTCAAAGAGAAGAGACACAGTACTAATTAAAGAAAGGAGAAGGGTTATTGCTAATTAAGATACTGACCCTGCCCTACAACAGAAACCAGAGATGAGATGAGAGATCTAGAAGCAACGCACCTGTCATCCTATGATTTGCTCATGGGGTGCAGCCCCATTTCCCCCTCCTTTTCTTCTCTTCTCTTTTTTTTTTTTTAAAAAAAGTAGGTGAACCAACTGGCTCGTTTTTGTTATTGAGAACATATAATAGTGTGGTGTACTTCTCAGGATCTGCTTTGGAGCCCATCTGTGCATGCTGGGATTGAAAACAACGCGAGCCTCCGTGGATGGACCGATGATGGATCGATGGCAACTCCGGCCGGTGAGGACGTCGCCATGGACGACAAATCGGATGACATATAGCAGGATCTCCATGGGCTCCGCGCCTACAAGGGGACAAGGCATGGCAGCCAAGTGGTGGCATGCTGCGAGCTTGGATGTTTCCATGCCGACTAGCGCTGCTACAGTGCTCGATCATGTGGGGTTTTCTTTAGCATGCTGTGATTGATTTCCTGGGGGGGAAGGTGGGGGAAAAAAAAGCATTAAGTTTTTTTTTATGTGTCATGTGATCTGGTCCGTTTGGAATGGCTATTGCTGAATTGTTTGGTGTCAAGGTTCAGCTTGTCTTTAAGATCTTGTTCGAAAAAACCAATCATGATGAGAATATTTGTAAATTTAAGGGGATTTTGAACTAATTTCACCACCAATCTCTAAGAGTCCTGGTTGTGATCAATTAATCATTCCGAAACATGTCTCGAGACTTGAGTGTTCCTTTTTCAAAGAAGGGTCCACAGAGTTTCTGAGAATGGCTCTGAGATATTAAGAAGCAGCTTTAAGAGTGTCAGACCATTTGGGTTACAAAAAAAAGCATTCATTTACTTGTTATTAAAGAAAAAAAACTAATTTATTGCCAAAAGTTAGAAACAGAACACTTTCATAGGGTACATTAAAGATGTAATAGTAGCATCTATGTAAGAAAATTGACTTAGATTTTTTTAAAAATCAGTTGCCTGGTATTAGCAAAAACGATAAAATTAAACGGTCGTTTGACAAGGCCACGGACGTTAAATGGAACCTACCACGGTCATGTTGCATGAACTGTCATGGGACAAAAGGTAGCAAACGGGGCTGATAGCTCAGTCACCCATCAATTATCCTTCCACAACGACAGGTCAAGCTTTTAGGTTCGGGGTGAGATCAATGCTCTCTCGATCACTGTAAGTGCATGCCAACCGAAAGGAAGAACCGAGCCAGGAATTCTATCAGCAAACAGTGCAAAAATTCCAGATCAAAGAGCATCACCATGCACAATACGTCTCAAATTAATCACCAAATGTACATGCATGCACCATACAAACCTAATTACTCAATCTTTCCATGATTTTCGTTTTTCTGTGGTTCAATGACAGTGCCTAATACACAATTAATAGTACGATACAATGATATATTTTTTTTTTCAATCGAGCGACTGATACTAGCTAATGCGACGTCTCAGGGATGAAGCTGGTGTCGATCAGTAGCCCCAGAGGGACGCCTCGTGATCGACGTGGTGCTGCCGCGACGAGGAGATCTCGGCGGGGTTCACCTCCGAGGTGAGGCCCGTGTCCTGCGAGGCGCCGCCGCCGCCGATCAGCATCTCCCTCTCGCCCTTGAGGTGCCAGCCGCCGCCCTGATGATCCTGCAGGAGCTCGTGGACCATGCCGCAGGCGCCGCCGCCCTGCGCGTAGTACTGGTACTGCACCGGCGTTGTGCTCTCCAAGAACGGGGCTGCGGCGGTGGCCATGGCCGCCGCTGGAGGAGACGGGAGCAGGTACGGTGGGTTCAGGAACTCGCCCTCCAGCGCGTTGGAGAAGCAGGTCACGTGGGCCGCCGCTGGCAGCGAGAAGGATGCCGTGGCCGCCGCCGCCGTGCCGCCGCCGGAGACGTCCATCAGCGGAGGGAGCGCGCACGAGGCGAGGTCGACGTCCGCCGCCACCCCCGCGCAGGTGCCTCTCCGGCCAGCCCCCGGCGGCGGGTCGGAGCTCTTCTTGAACACCCTGCAGAGCACCCAGTCGTCCCTGGACGCGGACCGGGGGAGGGCGGCGCCGGCGAGGGTTGCGTGGAGGCGGTACTCGTGCATGACCCAGCCGGTCTTGCCGCCCCGGGGCGCCCTCCCGGTGTAGAAGACGAGCGTCTTCTTCATGCCGACGAGGGCCTTGCCCCTGAGGATCTCCCTGTCCTTGCCCGTTGCCTTCCAGTACCCGGACTCCGTCGCCCTGTTCGTCCTCATCCCCGTCGGGTACTTGCGGTCCTTCACGCAGAAGAAGTACCACTCCTTATCCCCCATCACCGCCATCGCTGCATCCATCCATAACCTCCAGATTAAGCACCACCCCACCATTTGTAGATGGAATTTCATAGATTCATGGGCGATATGATCGGCCGGAGACGGAGAAGAAGAGAGGAGGCTAGCTAGCTCACATGGAAGGTCCCATGGCTCGCACTTGTTGAGGTCGGCCTCGCCGACGGCGCGGGCTGCGAAGCGCGGGTCGGCGGCCTTCCGGGCGAGGTAGTGCGTGATGAGCTCCTCATCGGTCGGGTGGAACCGGAACCCCGCCGGGAGCTCCATGGGCGGCGCCGGCGGCTGGTGGTGGTGGCGGTGGTGCACGTCATGCTCCATCTCCACACTTGCCTGGCTAGCTGCAGCTAGCGGCTGATACAGCTATAGCTTGCTCTTGTGATCACTTGTAACTAACACTGAGATATAAATAAACACATGATACAATCACTCATTTATCAGCATAAACAATTAAGGACTGGAGCTAGCTAGGAAAACATAGAGACAAGATTAATTAGTAAGGCATAAATCAACAAGCAACACGATGTGGTACAAGAAAATGGATCTAGTACGTGCTTGGCAAATCATGCACATAATTAAGAACACGTACGAGTTCTAGGTAGCACGATTATCCTAATACCATGAGAACATTAAGGAGATGAGAGAGATCATCAAGAAGAGAGAGAGGGAGAGAGAGAGAGGATGCTAACCTTTTTGGTGTAATGGACTTGGAGAGGGAATCGAAGTGGTTAAGTTAAGAGGAAAATAGGAGCTGGGGGAGGAGATGGTGGGCTTAAATACCGGCAAGGGGGAGAGGCCGGGTCCCTTCTGTTTTAGACGGAAAGAGACGTGGTGGCGAAGGAACAACGAGGTGGTGCACGCCAGCCAGCCAGCCAGCCAGCATATGAAAGTGGCCTCATCTCTCCTGCTTGAGCTTTTTGACTTCTACGGTCGAAGGATTACAGGAGTAGTTACTTTCACCTAGCCCATGATCATTCGACTCAATTAAAGACCTCGTTCATGATGCAGAAGAACCAAACATATGCTCTAGCTAGCCAGGCTCTAATCAATCTGGTTGAGTTAATATGATCCAGGCTCAGACCGGAAGTATGTATGAACCAACAACCTCTCTATCTCACCCTCTAAAACACTATTCATACATACAAGAATAGTATTTTAGAGGGTGGGATAGGGAGGCTATTGGGGATGCTATTCATAACCAGGCTCAGACCGGACGGCAACAAAACAGTCCCTAACTGGATCAAGACTAAAAAAACAGATCTTAAATTATTCTTAGGAGTGGGCAAGACTTTGGTCTAGTGGTAGAGGCTGCCGTGGCAGCGCTACCTACCAGAGTTCAAACCCCAGGTTTGGCTCTGTGTGTCTCATTTTTCTAGAATTGTGCGCCTTGATGCCTAATTGTTGTCCCTTGAGGTAGTCGCTGTTTCTAGCGTGTGTTAGGGCGCACGCGTGTGCATGCGTGTTAGTTTAGGGGTTAGGAGTTTGGGAGTGGGTTGTGTGCGCCTTCTTTGTACCCTCTCAAAAAAAACATTCTTAGGATTTTCCTTGAGAGCATCAACTATGAAACGGATTTGCTAGATCTTAAGGGCTTGAAAGTTCAATAGGTCTTAGTCAATTTTCTCACATACTTGTGTTGCTGAGGGGGCGGGCGGGGCGGCAAGGTGTGGGCTTCGGGCGGCGGAGGTAGAGGTGGGGCAGGAGGAGGAGGCGGTGACGCAGAGGAGGGAGAGGAGATGAATCGGGAGGCGAGGGAGAGGAAAAGGGAGAAAAGGAGAGGAGGGGAGTGATCTGAATCGTTGGATTGAGATTCAACGGCCTAGAAAATCGACTGAGAGTTAAATGACTCTCAGTTGACTGACGTGTAGCCAGCCCCTCGTACTATTAAATTGCCTGATTAAAGCAAAATACATCAAATATGACATTTAGGGCTCACCATATATACCCCTACTTGTATCCTTTTCAAGGGTTACCATAGCTTCTTGCTATGTTTAGAGACTATCGGAGCCTCTAAGATGGATCAAACATTGTCGTGATTAAAAATGAGAAAAAATTTGCCATCTATTTAGACTCTTACATGTGGACCCATGCAATCACTCTTAGTTTACATGTTGCTTTGAGGACATATTGTGTGATGGCATTTTTTAATTGCTTAGAAGGAACAATCCAATTGGAGGCAACCTTATAGGCTCTGTTGTGAATATCCTCATTGCGATTACTTTTCTCAGACCATGTCCAATGCCATTTTAACTTAGGGTAGATTTGGCGATGCTCATCAACTTGTTTCTCTTCTATTTTACCATGATAAGTTCATTCTAAGTTGGGGTACCATTGAACTTGTCCTTAGTTCTATTAAAGACCGACTTCCACTTGTCAGAGTTAGGGGGGTTAAATTTTTTTTTTTTGGAGCTAACGGACAGGAGCATTGCCATTTCATTAAAGACGAGGGAAAACTGTACTGTACATATGTGCAAGGAGAAAGAAGGAGAGAGGAAGAGAGGGGGCAACAACGAGGCACCACAACGAATGCACACGAACCCAAGCTAGCCACCGCTGGCACGACACCCAGCGACAAAGCTGAAGACCAACAAGGGGCAATCCACAGCCGCCGAGGGAGGTGAAGACAAGCACAACATGCCACGCACAGGAAGAACAGCGTCGCCATCGCAGAAGGAGGGGATGTCAACGAGAACCGAGCGCGACTTACAACGAGGTCTGCAGCCGCAGATGAGACGGAGAGGAGGCAACGCCGCCGCAAGAGAAGGGAGCTACGTTGCCTCTTCAACCGTGCCACAAGCAACAGGGCAGTTAACACTGCTACAAGCAACCAGGAGGAGGATGGGTCCCGCCGTCATAGGAGAAGGGGAAGACGGAGCTGCTCCAACTGGTGCACAAGCTCAGCACACCAACAAAGGCCCTGGGGAAAAAGGAACCACGGTGATACCTCTAGGGAGGGACACGACGCCCACGAGTGCCGCCATCACCGGCCCAAGCAGGCTAGGCTTTCGCCTGAGAGACTCCACGACGAAGCCTCCAAGGAGGGAACTGGCACCAGAAGGTGTCAGCATCGTCGGCCGCCAAAAGGCGAGCGGGCTTTCGCCCAGAGAAGGATCCCCAAGAGCCAACCTCCCACCGCGGACGCCGACTACACGCCTCTAGAACATGTCCAAAACCACGCCACCAGAAGGGTTGTTGTGCAACGCCGCGCCGCCAAGATCGTCACCACGGCCGCAGCGCAACCAGGGCTGGCTGAAACGAAAACACTGACGGACTGGCCACCGCGCGGCCGCCAACGCCACCTGGGCACACTGGACGACGACGAGGCTAGCAACGAAACCACCCGCGAGCCGGGGCCAGCTACCACGGCCAGATCTTGCACTCGCACCGCCGCCGCGGCTGCAAGGCCACGGCCAGATCTGGCACACGCACCACCCACCGCCGCTAGGGCCTCGAGACCCCGCTGCCGCCGGATCTGACCATCATAAAGCCGGATCCGGCCGCACCGCCGCAGGACAACCGCGCCACCGACTGTGTGTTGCCGCACCACCGTCGCGCTGCCCGGCACTAGGACGAAGCCCACAACCACCGGATCTGGCCTCAGTGCCGCCGGAACAGCCTCCGCGCCGCCGGCCCGGACGGAGCAGGGCAGGAGAGCACGACGAGGTCGCCGCCACCGCCGCCGCCACGGCAAGCCGAGCGTGCCAGTGATGTCATCGTCGAAGCCGGCGCGAAGATGGCGCGCATCTCAGGGTCCTTGAGCCGCTGGGGCCCCGTTGGGGGCACGCCGCTGGTGACGCTGAGGAAGGGAGGAGGAGGGAGGGAGGAAAAGGAGGGGAGGGGCCGGCAGCGCCGACGGCGGCGGCCGGCTTGGGTTCCGGCGAGGGAGGGGCTCGGCGGCGAGGATTTGGATGCCGCCTGAGTCGCCCCTGCAGGAGATGACACGGGGGCTTTTTTAGTCGTCAGGGGGGTTAATTTTTGATGTTGTAATGTATAACCCCCCAGGTTGGTCACTTGCCTAGAGTTGTTTATACCAAATCTTGTTCTCTCCCTTAGAGCATCCCCAGCGGGGCCTTCAAATTTTCCTCTATCGCTACAGTAACTGCTACAGTAACCCGCGCAGTGTAAATTCCCTCTCACATGCATCAAATTCCCCCCTGCTGCATTTGAAATTTTTTGAAATAGAGGTGCATTTGGGGGGTGAGATGGGGATGCTCTTAATCTGAATACATAGAAAGCAGTTCTTTACTAAAAAAAATCCTCGTGAACTTTTATAATTCGAAACATACATGCAAGTTAATTAAACAGAAGAAGTAATCTTTCTTCGATAGACGCCCAGTCCGATTTAGAAAGCCTTTGGTTCATTTGTCAATAGTTATGAAGCCTAAAAGAAGAAATGTATAAATTTTGAAGAGTGGTACTACCCTGGAATATCATATTCCACTTCTAGATTATAAATCTCAAACCTTGTTTCGATAGTGGCTACTTGTCCGTAGTGGGACCTATACATATCATATTCCACTCCTACATCATAAAAATCTTGTTCGAAATCATTTATTGTATGAATTTCAGTTGTTTAAAAACCACCCCATTTTCTATATTAGATGATAATTAAGGAAGTCGCAAAACAATATCTGCGCAAAAAGCAACTGATAGTTTTTAGCTGAAGCAAACCCCTACTTGACTAATTATTATTGTTATTGTTTTCATTTCCGCATCGACAAGCTAGCAGAGGGGAAACCCAGGCCCGCTCCGCTTATAAAGAAATCATATGTAAAGTTTTTTAAGGAAAAAAAGTGTAGGTCAAAAAATATGTTGTAGGTGATCTAAAAATTTTGAAATATTTTTTTAGATAATGGAATAAAATTCCGGTCTCTACATCGTGAGATGTACACAACCAAGTTTACAAAGAACAGTTCAACTTAAGACTAACAATCTTAAGACGAGCAAAATAAAAATTACATTAAACAAAACATAATCTATGAATATTTCTCCAACCGTAATTATTGAAAAACATCATAGCAACCTCTTCTAAAGATTGGCATGCTTCGATAAATGGTTTTCGGTCATCCTCCTTATGCAGTAATGCCCAATGTCTCATCCAATATGTAGCTCTGAAAATGCCATGCAAAAAAGATGTATCTTTGCGTTTGTCAAAAACCACATTATTTCAACAAAGCCAAATAGACCAAAACATAGTTGCCATGCCAGTGAAAAATTGTCATATTTTTTATAGTCTTAAACCATGGATCCAACTTTCTCTTAAATGAGAAAGACTCATTGGTAAATCTAAATTTAGAGCTATGTGAACAATTTGTCACATAGATTTAGCGAAGTGACAATCAAAGAACAAATGCTGAATAGTTTCTCTTTTATTGTAGAAAACACATTGCAAATTGCCCTGCCAATGTGCTGAATCGTCACATTGAATAGATCTAGCGAAGTGAATAGTTTCTCTTTTATTGTAGAAAACACATTACAAATTGCCCTGCCAACCACGCTTTGCCAAATTATCCTTTGTAAGAATGATCTCTCGATTTAAGTACCAAAGAAAGATTTTAATTTTCAAAGAAATTCTAAGTCTCCAAATATAATCATGGGATTGAATTGTTGTAGTATTGATCATTTTTTGATACATTGATTGTACCAAAAATTGACCACTTTTATGTAAATTCCAACAAAAAACATCTTGATCTGACTCTAAATGGAGGACAGAAAGTTTTAACTTTAGCATATGCCAATCTCTTAAATTTTGGCCTAGTAAAGCTCTCCGAAAGACAATATTAAGAGTAGATGAGTTAAGAACTTTCGAGACAGTGACAAAATTTTGAAATATGAACAAGGCTAAATAAAAGGTTTCAGATATAATTAAAAAGAACATCGAAGAGAAATGACGGAATCAAAGCAGGTTATCTCCACAGGACCAAACGAGGGGTAAATATCTCTTTTTTCTCCATGGATAACCAGAGCAAACTCTTTCTCGGTGATTCTTGTACAATTTGTTAACTATAGTTGAATTTTTTTTCTAAAATCAAGTATACTATTTTGTTGTGTGATGTGTCATTCAAAAAATAATATTTTGTTGCGAGATGTGGATCCTTGACCCTCCAGCAACTGTTGCGACTTGTGTGAGTACGTGTGCTATATATATAAGTACTACATGAATTCTCCAGTTTGTTGATATCTTTTTTAAAAAAAACAGAGAGAGAGAGAGAGGCACCTGGCTTGTGCTAATGCTGGCCTAAAAAAAGCACCAGCAACACAGCAATTTTCCTCCCAACTTATTATTAATCAGGTGCAATTTCTGGCTGCTAAAACCGTGTGTTGATTCGACATCTACTTCTCGTCCTCTACAAAGTTTGGCATATCAAGGCATCAAGCCCTTATTCCCGACAAGCTTTGGAGGAGAGTGCGGTTAGGCTGTTTGGTTAGCTGCATTTACAGAGATTTGCATCTACAGATACAGAATCTTGCTTTTTACTTGTGTTTGGTTGTCTGCTTCTGGTTTTGAGTCTGGCTCTGTGGGTGCAAGATTCTCCATACAGCCTGGCTCTGAAGAAACACAGAAAATAAGCGTTTCTCTGGATGCAACGCATGGCGACCTCGTGTTCTGCGCATGGGACCACAGTCAGTCAACATATCAAACCATGCATGGACTGCTAATGTGGCAGGAAAGTTTTTATTTTTTCTTTTTTTATATCTTTTTATTAGCATATCCGATTACTGAACCAATTCTAAAAATGGATTACTGACATTTTTTCGAACAAAACTAGACCACACTTGCTATATAAATTTTAAAATAATTAAATTTCAAACTATTCGCCCACTAAACACTCAACCAAACACTATTTCTGCATCTGCACATTCCGTATTTCATCAGCCTGGCTGAGTCGGACGGACCAGAATCGTGAGAGAAGGCAACCCAAGAGCCTATACACTGCTCCGGTTCCCAGGCGCCCAACGGAGCACGAATCTAGCGCCCTCTGGCTCGGCCGATCGCCAAGCGATAGCTCAGAGACATCGCATCGCGTTCGCGTTCGCGTTCGCGTTCGTGTTCGTGTTCGTGTTCGTGTGGCGTCGCACGAGTGGGCCATAGCATGCAGTACTGCATGCCTCGTGCGTACGTCCAGAGGGAGCGAGTGCTTCCAGTCCTCGTCAAATTGTGGGAGCCCCTGCATGCATGCAGAGATTGCAGAGCCATGGATGGATCTACTTGCCTCCGGGAGTAGATAATGGATCAATCCTTCCTTGTCCATCTCTCACGTGTATGGTAACCCCTGAACTAAAATTCATGTATTGATCCCACACAAGTATTGAAAATAATGCAAATAATCCGTGCAGACGGTTTTAAGGAACCATTGAGGCTGTCTAGGTGGAGTCTATTGTCCAAGGATGAATCTTAGTGTGTTAGTGTTGGGCCAATTGACCACGGTGCTTTTCGGACAAACTTTTGTTCTCTATTGTGATCACCTTATTACTCCCTGCAGTTCCATAATACTACTTGACGATTTAGATTTGTTCTAAGTCAAACTTTTAAAATTTTATCTATAGAAATCATTTAAACTATTTGGATTGTATATATAAAAACCATACATACAAATTTGTCTTAAAAAATAATTTCACAATATCATATTTTCACGGATTTTATAAATAAATTTCATTTGCAATTTATGGTCAAAGTTGCATTTCGAAAACCGTGTCAATTTTCAAACGATAAGTATTACTCGTATGAAACTGCAAGGAGTAGTATATATACATATAAAGCTATTGTTTCAAGCTAAAAATTAGTGATTTAGAACTAAAATGACCCCAATAACCCAATCAACTTGTTTCTTACATCTGCCTTGTATTGCCACATAGATTGTAATATGTGGCATTTTCTTTTCTAAAAAAAAATATATGCGGGTCCCATTTGTTGGTCCTTATTCTATCTTGATCGTTCTATCGTCTTTATCTCTTTCTTCTCTCTCTTCCTCTACTTTCTCTTCTCTCTCTGAAGCTCTTCCCCTCCTGCATCCATCCAACGTTGCACCAGCCTCCACGCTCTGGCCCTCATCGACCATATGGTTGCATGTTGCTCAGGCTTAGCTACTCCATCCTGACTCAGCTGCCGCCTTTCCATGCTCTTATCGGTCGTTGCACTTCGACCCTCATCAGCCACGACCACCGTTGGTCCCGCACAAGGTCGCCACTGCTTCAACCCTATGCTGGCTACCGTTGCTCCAACCCCACGGCACCTGCCACTGCTCCAACAACATCATCACAAAGGGACAACTCACCACCATTATCAACATCGATTAGCCTCATGGCCGGATTGATATCGTGCTCGGTCCCTCCAATTCAACACCAACATGATGGCAATTTGATGGCTTGATCACAAGCTACAATAGGATGCTATGCTGGAGGGGCATCGGAGGTGTCACTGGAGGGGAGGAGGACAGAGGCGGTGTTGCTTGGTGGATAGGGAGGGGTTCCCAATTAAAGGGGAGAGAGGAGATGTCTCCGACAGGGAGAGATATAGGCCAGGGTGGTACTGCTCGGTGATGGGGAGAGAACACTAAAGGGGAGGGAGGTAGGGTGGTCTCCAATGGCACAACAAGGGAAGAGGATGACGCCAACCGATGGGAAGGATTAGCCTACTGGATACTTGGGTGGAGGAGTGAGAGCACCAGATTGGACCAAAATGGTTGGGATATTCAAGGTTGATTTGAGAGTGGTGATGATGCATGGGAGGAGGCGGTGGACTAGTGGTGGAGTGTTGCACTGTGACCTGATCCGAAGAGATAGGGAGAGAGATATAGAAGAGAGGGGGTAGAAGAAAGAGCTAAGAGGTTGCCAAGTGGGACCCACATGTAAAATATATTTTTAAAAATAAAATTCCATGTATTCTAGCAATCTATATGGCAATAGACTCCACCTAGGTAGGCCCGATGGAAAAGTGCCCTCAAAACCACTTATAGGGGTAATTTGCATGGGTTCGCATACTTGTGGGGGTGAATACCTGGTTTTTCTAGTCCAGTGGGCTAAATACACCAGCATGCACATCTGAGGAGGGTAAATAGAAAGTTCAAAATTATTATACTACACCTCTCATAAAATCATATGGGTGGCTTCATAAATGAACGATTAAATCTCAGCATATCTAAAAAAGGAGTTGCTAAAAACTTAGGTCCCGTATATTAGTCATATATGTCTATATAGTCATACAGTGGCGGATCCAGGATTTGAACAAGCCTCGGGCACAATTCCACTAAATATAGTTGCTCGAGCAAAGGATAAATGGTGTTCATAATAAATGTAGGATAAAGTTGTTCAATTACACACCTTAATTAGATGCAAACAACCACGAAGCTGCAAGCAAGTATTAACAAAGATAAAAACAAAACTAAAAACAAGTCCAGTAATTAAGATAAGTGCTTATATATTTAGAAAGTTTCCAGGATGATAAGATAACCCCAAATTCAATAGGTTTTAAGATGTTAAATTTTCTCCACAATATCAGGTGTAGTACAATAGAAGCTAATAACTAGCTAGCACTAGCACCTGATCTATATACCATAAAAAAGTGCATTTGTTTTAAAATTAGAGTAGTGAAATACTACATCCTCTACCCTTTTAACTTATATATTGTGTCGTTCCTGCATCGATCGCTTGATCATTGACAATTAATAAATCAAGACCTAGCCTCGCGCTAGCTATAAAAGATGATCGATCTTGTTCAGTAACTAGGGTATCTGCGTCTTAGGAGTAATTATGCATGGATTAATTACCTCCGATGGGGATCGCGGAGCGGCGGAGGCCGGAGCTGGATCGGGATCGCGGAGCGGCGGAGGCCGGAGCTGGAGAGTGGAGGGCCAGAGCCCAGATCCCGGAGGGGGCCGAGGCAGAGCCGCCGAGGGGCGCCGCCGCCGGAGGTCGCTGCGCCCACTGCCGGCGGGCTGCAGCCTGCAGCTCGGCGCAGGCGAGCGGCGGCGGGAGGCGGACCATGACGGAGAGCGCCCGGCTGGGCGCGGAGGGCAGGGCAGAGGCGGCGGACGGGCGGAGCCGCGAGCAAAGATGAGGGCGAGGCGGAGGCGGCGCGCGAGGCCGAGGCCGAGGCGAGGCGGAGGCGGAGGCGGCACGCGAGGGCGAGGCCGAGGCGGAGGCGGAGGCGGAGGCGGAGGCTGCTGGCGGCGCGCTGGCGCAAAGACGAGGGAGAGCCGGAGAGGGACGCGAGGTCGCGAGCGCCTCGGCTCCGCAGCTGGGCTGTGCGCTTGGCGGGCTGGCTGCCTGGCTGGGTGACCCCTAAAGTGCCCTGGGCTTTCACATTTTGGGCCTAATTCCTATATGGGGGTATACCTTATTACCAGGCCAAGCCCAGGGCACCGGCCCAGGGTGCCCTGGGCCTAGATCCGCCCCTGTAGTCATATATAGATACTTTCTAAAAGTTTTAGGGCTCTAAAATAGTTATGGACTTCAGCAACCACTAATAAAATTGCAAATGGGTTACCAGACTAGGACATACTTGGCTGCATACTTAAAAGCATCTCAAATGGTGAAGTCAGTCACTAGCTATAAAAAAAAAATACACTTTTGCTAGCCGGTAGGTGCCTGCACCACGCGACCTTGTGTAGGCGATTTTCTCGCCGTCCGTTGCTTCAATCTGCTCTTGAACGATGTCGCACACTCGCATCTGAGAATGGTGCTACAACGAAACATTTTTCACGGGCTCGTAGCCATAGGGCAAGGCGTGCTTGCGCGTGTGTTGTCAATAGTAATAATCCTGCTACGAGTATCCAACAGCAACGTTTTTCATGTTTTTCATCGAGTATCCAACATCAACCGCAATAATATTTACATGAAAAACAAGAATCGATGTAAACGAGATATACATTCATCATATTTAGTTGCTATGCCTATTCTGCTCTGTTTAAATTTTTTCACTTCTTTTGTACTATTTTTCCAGTTGTGCTTGTCGCTGAAATTTCTGTGTTTTTGTATTGAAAGTTCAATCGCCTGCGCTAAATGCTACTCCACAACGCAGACGCCTGCGTCGTAGCTGGTCCCAAAAAAATATGTTACATCTGCGGATAGCAAATAGACAACCCCTACGTAGTGCAGCTCAGCCAGCACAAACGCCTATGCGTGCCTACAGAAGAGCAGGAGGCGCGTGTCGACGTCTGGGGTGGGAAGGGACCGAAGGGATGGCATGCATGATCTTTCCAGCTGGGTCGCCGAGGTCCTTTTCAGTTCAGATCAAGAGATGAGATTGTGAGTTGTGATCATATCGATGGGATGGGTAGGCCTTGCCTCAAGTTTTAACCAATGCTGTACGTACGTGTTACCCTCTCTCTGATCTGATCACTGATCAGCGATGACTGCGTAGTTTGTTAACTGCTGCCTGTGCATGCATATATACATCTTTTTCAGCTTTGCATCATAAATGTGCTGCAACTTGCCGCATGGCAATACGTACGGCTAGATTAATTCCGACCAAAACTCGACGCGCGCGCAGAACACGATAGCGATTACCAGCAAAACGAGAAAAGAGTTTTGTTTCCGACGGCAGCACTAATGTAATATAAAAACTAGTATGATTGACGACATTCACTACAAAATCGTCTATCTTAGTTTGCACATAGACGGTCCAGTTGATGGCGCTGTTACACACATGCATGTCCGCAGCCTCTTGCCACTGCCATGCTGGACGCATTTGCTAGCTAGTGCTTTTAAGCTACTGGCGCGCAAAGTGGGCCCTGTAATTAAGCTGGTGTGTCGGAACACTGATGGAGTGCGCCTAGTCATTAGACAAGGCTGATGGCCTACCACTTGGTCATTGACCAATCGTTGGCCCATCCATTGCTTAAAAAATTGCGCGTACAAATGGGTTGGACAAACAACTTCCTTCTCTCTTGGCTAGCAGCGTGCGGCGCCGCCACGTGCTTCAACTGAGGTCTTAAGTTCAAGCCATGCCCATGCCCCTGCCCCATTTCTTTCCAAGAATGGTTGACGGCCTACCATGCATGTAGTCATTGACGAAACACGAACCAACCACTGGCTACCGGGCCCCACCTGACAGTGGTGAATCACTACTAGAATGTGGGTCCAACCCAATGGGTGGACATAGAGGTTCAAAAGATAGGCCCCGCATGTAACTGGATGTACTCAGCCAGAGATGTGGGAAGCTCCCCTAATAAGGTGGGCCCGACAGCCATGGTCGATGCCCTGCCACATGGCCGTTGACCGTCATGTTTCGCAATGCAAAACATAAAAACATTTAGCGCAGTATGGGTTTGAACAAACAACTTCTCTCTCTTGGCTAGCAGCATGTAGTGCCGGCGCGTGCTCCCCGCAAGGTCTTCGTTTCGAGCGGAGCCTGCAGCCCTTACGCCATTTTTTTTTGCATGCATGTCAACGCCCTCGCACATGGTAGTACAACAAGCGCGAGTGAGCCACTAACAGTGACAACTGAGCCCACCTGGCGGTGGTGCAACACAACTTGCATGCGGGTCCAGCCCAGCGGGTGGACATAGTGGTTCGAAAGCGAGCCACTAGCTAGCGGGCCCCACATGGTAGTGGTGCACTGCCACTGGAATGTGGGTCCAACCAAGCGGGTGGACACCGTGGTTTAGAAGCTGAGCCCAACATGTCATTGGGTGTGCTGGCCAAGCCAGAGATGTCGAAAGCTTATTCGTAGTCCTTTTTCGTGCCATTGGTTTCACCCAGTTTCTAGGGTCTGGGTTGAGCGTACGTACTCCCGAAATTAGACTTGTTGAGGTCAAACATAATTCACACTGAATGTGGGTTTTGACCCATTCGTTCTTACAAACCAAGCTGAGCAAGCATACTATCTCACCTAACCAAACCCGAAATACAGTTTTCAGTGAGTTGTCTTTAAAACAAATCGTTCTAATAAATTAATTACTTGCACCAAAAGATGATGATGAGACTCCATGCCACAATGGTTGATGTGCCATTCCAGAAAGATGGTTTTCTAGGAGTTTTAAGTGGATGTTGAGCTAGAACTCATGGAGGAAGCCAATCAACCTTTGAACGTGGAGGAAGCTAATCGACGTCCTTTGAATGTCGAGGGGGTCGAGGAGGGAGGTGAGGAGAATGACATTTCCAGTGACTCGAATGTTAGCAAACCTGAACCCATCAACATGGACCCAAATGAGATCCAAGATGATGCTTATTTCTAATCGTACGTGCCATTTTCAAATAATTTGTTTCAATTTTTGTTTTACTTTTAAATAGCTTATTTTCCTTTATGTATATAATTTATTAAATTGATTTCTTTATTTCAATACAGATCCCCCTCCCCCAAAGAAGGTGTGATGCCTGCCGCTGCAAAAAAGTTTTTGATGCCCGCCGTTACACGACACCTCTTCACCCGTCGATAAGAGGAGGAGGTTTCACGTACAGCGGAGGAGGTGCACACTTTTGAGGGGTCATCAAATAGGGTCACAAGTAGTATGAAAGTAGAACAAAGTTTGAAATAATGAACAATTATGACACACTAACTTACAATGTGTATTTAGGATATAAGAGACGGACCAAAAAATATAATATTATAATGTACTTATAAGATGGGTCAATGGACTCTCTCAATTTGGTGACCTTGGATGGCTGCAGAGACCTTGGCGGACTGGCCCTTGCTTAGAACAAGAACAATGGAGTCTCTAAAAGCCTCTAAATAGCATGCTCTAAGGATAGCCTCTGAGCTAGCTAGAGGTTGTATCCAAGCAAAGCAAAGCATATTGTGTCCATTACTAGAGGGTATAATCATGGATTTTTCTTTCATTGAAATTCCACGAATTTTGGTCCTCAATGAAATTTTAAGTCACCACCAAAAATTTTTGAATTCAACAAATTTGATGAAACAATAAAATATAAATAAGAAGTTATAACATCCTTCTCTTGACATCATATGGTAGCTTGGTGGGTAGTCCGTACTCCATAGTGGATCAAACATGTTTGACTTCCTGATTTACAAATTTCCATAACTTTCTATTTAAAATTCAAAATCTCGATTTTCTTTCGCCGAAATTTCAGTGAGATTTCATGAATTTCATCGAAACTTTGGTACTGAAAGGAAAATTTAGGTTTTTGAAATTTAAACCCCTGGGTACAATAATGTAATTTCTAACTATCATAAATTTAAAAAGAGAGTTTCTAAACTAGCTAGCTTCTAGAGGCCAACCTTGAAGCAATGCTGCCTCTGGATCGATACGACGATGCCCGCATTTGCACGGGCAGGAAGCAGTAAGTACTGTACATGTACGAATGGATTATACTCCTATATACCATGCGTGTACGTATGAGGCTACGCGTATATATACGGCAGAGATGGCGGCCGGGAATGGACGACCGAAAAAGGTGGTGCGATACTGCCTGTCCTTTCCGTTTCCGGGCAGCTAGCCGGTGGGCCCACACGGAGGCGTACGTAGATACGCGGGCGGCGGGCCACGATCGGGGGATGGCCCACGCCTGCAGTACTGCACTGTATCTTAGCCCTCCTCTCGCCGTCCTTCCACAGTAGCTGCGCGCTCACACGTGTATTTTTCTGTAGATCTGATTGATACCAAACGACGAGTTATTTAATTCTCAGTCAATTTTTTAGTTACATAGAACACGTGAAAGATTCAACAAAAATATTTGGATGTGTGAAAATCGATTGAGATTTAAATTTATCTAAAAGCCAGTCGTCTTGTAATTAGCCAGAGCGGTCTTTCTCGATCGAATCTTTTATCTCCCATCCTGGAGTCGCCTGTCTATTTCAATGATCCATCCGTGGAGCTGCCAATGCACACGGCGGCGACTGCGACGGCGACGTTGCCGGGACACGCGTATGTATCCTTCTGGCGCCTGCCAACGTACGCGTGTGTACGTACGTAGCAAAACGTACGTCGGTCGCCATCCACAATGCTCAATGCTGTAGCTAGCTCTGCCAAGAGCGACCATCGATCTATATGGCGCTGATGCACGCAATACGTACGTGCCCACGTCGGTCGCTCTCTATCTCTAGCTGGGGCGATCACACCATGCATGGTGTGCACGGATGCTGTACGTACGTACGTGCTGCGCCATGCACGCTCGGAGAAGCAACCACGCACTCATCGATCTGTCTCATCATATGCACGCACGTACGCGAGTATAGTTTGCCTGCCTGCATGCATGCGGCTACGGGCGGACGGGCGGCGCGACGTGCATGCATGCGCGCGCGCGTACGTACGTACGTACGTGTAACGTACGTATCGCGCCGGCCGTCAGCTAGCCGCGCGCGTCTCATACGTCGGCTCGGCCCGGCCGTGCTATCTATAGCGTTCATGCATCGCACGTCGATTTGTGTGCGTACAGGCCCCTAGACAGAATGTACACTAAATTCTCGGGTCAGCCGGATCGAATTAATTGAGAGAGTTGGATTATTGGATAATCTCGTTGATCTGGCCGTCGAGAACAGCACTCTTGATAGATTAGTTTCAAGTGGTCGAGAGTGCCAGGAAAACTAGCCGTGGGGTCTTTTAAACAGCTGGTTCCCACCGCTCCTCTGAACATCCACAAAGAGAAAGTTGAGTGTGTTCTTGTTGGGCCCGTCGTTAGGACATGCCTAAACCTCTGTTTTGAGAGAATTTCTCTCGAGGTATGCTTTTAAGCCATCAAGGGGGATTAGGATACGCTTCACAGTGGAGTCTAAGCCATCGAGACAAGGCCTTTCTCCACGACCTTTACCAAGGCCATTGAGAATAGCAATTTTCATTAAAAAAAAAACCTAAAAAAATGTTCAGAACTTAGAATTTTGTGGCAGTTGATGCAACATGCAAATCCAACATGCAAATCCAGTGATGGTGTCTCCGTCAATGGTGGGGAGGGTATGCTGTCTCTGGTGAGTTCGTTTCAAGCAATTCCGGTACGTCGACGTTGTCTTGTCCCACAGGTAAGCTTCCTTCAAGGATACGTGCATTTGCCCAGAGTTGCCCCGTGGTTTTATCTGGGTGCTCCATTGGAGAGAGTGGTGTATTCTCGATCCTGGTCATGGCGGAGAGCATCGGCCTGGTATCGTCACTGGGCAGCGGTGGCGACGTTGTGAGGTTGGGATCTCATTGTTGGGGGACAATCCATGTTAGTAGAGTCCATGAAAAGGGCAAGATTTGGGATGAGTAAGAGAGATTTCAAGCATTGGCAACTTCAACAACAATGGTGGCGGTGTCCAGCCACAGCTGCTCGGTTTCATTTGCCTCAAGTACGACCATGGCGAATTTATGTGCTGCCACTACTATTGCCGATTTTGATCTTCTTCCCCATCTCCTTGAGCGGATTAGGATGGAAGTGATGGCTATGACAACGGCGTAGAGTATGGCGATCTTTGGCTTGGGTGTGGCAGCTATAGAAACCCTAGACCCCTAGGGTTTTTTATAGTTTGGTTCTATGTGAACTTGTTGATATAAACAAAACTTTATTCTTTTCTCAAAAAACACACCAAAGTCAGAGAAGGAGATCCATGCCCAACTATAGGTAGGACCTACTGCATTGCCTACGAGCAATGTGTGAGGAGGACATTGGATAATGTGGATGTTGATGAAGGCCGATGTGGAGCTTGCTTCTGGAGGAGTAGCTCGTTGGGAAGGTTGAGGCTAGATGGCACCCCTGGATCCAAATTGAAGGGTCACGGAGGGAATTAGAGTGGTGAGGTTGCCAAAGTCGGGGGCAAAAGTGGGAAGGAGTATTACATAGTAGGTTGATATGAAGAGTCCCATGATGGCATCTTTCAAAATGATCCAATTTTGCAATATTATTGTGCAGGTTTTAGACTGTATAATAGCATGTTAAAAAAGGCATTTACATAGTGGAGATACTAGAATGAGAGAAAAGAGAAGACATTGATGGGTATACAAAGTACATTGGAAGATCTTTTGCCTATGTTTGTTTCTATATGATGTAACCTGTTTAAAAATTACTTAAAATACTATGAATGCGTGGAATTGTCCGCAAAGTGCTCATACACACGAGCGCGTGCCCCACACGTTGTAGCCATGAATAGAAGCCTACATCCTTACCCGGCCCATTGGGTTTTGATCCAACCTAATAGCCGGGTGGAGGCCGGGTTGGGTCCCTAGTTCTAGCTGGGTCGAGCTCTGCCCTAACAAACCCGCCTGGCCCCTCCCCCGCTGTTTGATCTACAATCGATGGCCATAACCACCACAAAACCCTACCCAACAGCCAAACTCCTAACATCCTCACTCAGATTTAGGGATGGCAATCAGACCCGTGGGGGCGGGGCCCGCGGGTTCTGCACTCGATGGGGCTGGTTTGGGTTTAGTTTTGCCCCACGGGTCTGGTGGGTCGGGGCCCCGAATTCTTGGCGGGTCGGGGGCGGGGGTAGTTTGTAACCCATGGGTACCCATGGGCCCTCGAATAAAATAACTGAAGGGCCCAAATTGCTGTCCTCACTCCTCACAGGCGTCCTCCCCTCACCGCCTGGTCCGCCTCACGCACGGCCCCCTTGGCCTCACTCCCTCTGCTCCTCTCCCGACTCCCAATCCTTAGTCCTCCCTCACGCGGTCATTCACGCTGCCGCCCCTAACCCTAATACTACCATCCTCAAGACTCCTCACTCCTCACGACCGCCGCCAGTCCGCCAGGCGCCAGCGACCAGCCCGTTGGGGTCTTCAACGCCATTCGCCCTCACCTTGCCTTCGATCCCGCCGCTAGCCATCAGCTTCTCCACCGCTTGCCGCCTCGCCCTCCGGTTCTTCAACACCACCGGGCGTCGCTCCACCACCAGTCCGCCACCAACGCCGTCGGCTTCTCGCCTCGGCCTCGCAGCAGCCTGCAGATCCTCCGCCGGTCCCTAGATCCATCGCGCGCCAACCCTAGAGTTCCCGCGGCTGCCCACCCTCTACCCTCTCAAATCTCAATCTCACTGTAAAGCACAAACCCACGGGTCACCCATCGGGTTTCGGGTACCCGACGGCTATGGGTTTTGGTTTGGTTTTGTGCCCATGTTTAATTTCGGGTTCGGGTCGGGTATTTAGTTTCGGGTCTCGGGTCGGGTCTGGTCTGGTTCTTCTCCACCCGACAGGACCCGACCCGTTGCCATCCCTACTCAGAACCTCAACCTCCTCATTGAGCACTCAGCAGTGGCGACAATTCTCACTCCCCACTCTCTCTCTCTCTCCCCCTGAGCACTTTGAAACGACTGCAACCTACAAACCCTTTGCCTTCCCCCCCACTCTCTCTCTCTCTACCCTCTCTCTCAACGATGAGCATGATAGTGTACCACCTCCACAATCTTGACCAGTCCATGGCGGCTATCGAATCTATAAGCTCATCTTCCTCCAATTCCTACTGCGACTGTCCACCCCCACGATGGTGGTCCTCCCTATGGCAGGGACTCTCCCCACAACAATCATCCTCCCTATGGTGGATTGGTGGTGGCCATCCCCACGACTGTCGTCCTCCCCATGGTGACGGCTACGACCCAAGATGCAATGACGGTCGATGAGTTCATCTTCCTCTAGATTTGAGGCTATACGAATTCTACTAGCTCCATGGCCTCCCAATGCAGCGGCCCTCCACAAGATGTAGCGGTAGCTAGCGAGTTCATCTTCCTCCCCACGACAACAATAAATCGATGCTCGGTGGTGGATCCCTCAACGATTCACTCACATTCAGCACCACCTCTGCTCAGGTTCGAGGCTCAATTGTTGGGGAAGGGGTGGGTTGGGTCAGGGACAGATTGGGATGAAGGAACATGATCTCTAATGCATGTCGGACTAGATCGGGTCGAATCGTGACCTGACCCAAACTGAACCTATCTAGACATGAACAAGCGTGTCTGTTCCGTCGCAACTTGGGATTTGCAAGTACTAATAACGTATATTAATCAGTCAAGCACCAGACGTGTAAATAATTCAAGGTCGTACGTAGCCATGAATGTTCGGTTGAGTCAACTTCGATAGATCAGCTAACTTGACGAAATCGCTAGAGAGCCTTATCAATTGGCTCGAATCCTGCGATTGTCTTCAATATATGGTGATGATCACTATGTACGGACTGAATTTCACTAGCTCTAATAATTAAGTTAAGGAGTTTTTTAACACGCATCACAATTGTTTTTAACCATTGATTTAATCTGATCCAATGGTGTTTATGAGATCTCAACCCCAAGGGGGTTGAGACCACGTTTTCTTTGACTTTCCGATGACTTTTTTCCGTTTTCGATGACATATTCCTGATGTGTAAGAGCGTGAACGCACGACCATGCGTTGTAGTTGCCTGCTTTGAGAAAAGAAGGTTGCCGCCTACGCCCGCCACCCTCGTCGATGCCCGCCACTGTTACACGCCCATTCCCATGTCTCCATTGGCATCTGGACCAATCGACAATCACACGGCCGCGGCCGCCGTGGGATGCGCAGCAGTGGTGGGGCCGAGGACGCATGGCATTGCAGGGAGACGAGCGTGCGGCCGCGACTGCTGGGGGGGGGGCGAGGGACGCGCAGTGGTTGTGTTGTCGGGGACGCATGGTGGCGCCAGTCGACGAGCGCGCGGCCGCCGGGGGACGTGCAGTGGCGGTGGTGGCCGAGGATGCATGGCGTCACCGGGCGACGAGCGCACGGTAGCAGCCGTCGGGGGGATGCGCGGCGGCTTGCAGCGACGAGCGCATGGAGGCAGTGGCCGGAGACGCATAGCAGCCGGTTGACTAGCGCGGCGGTGACCGAGGACTCGTAACAGCGAGCGTTGGCGAGCGTGCGTAATATCATCTTACGGACTCAAATCAGCCTTACAATAGACGATACACGGTTAACAATGCTCTCACCCCATGGAGGTTGAGAGGGAGTACACTAGAGGCCAAGTTAATTGCTCATTAGTTGTATGCAAGATCATAGTAACACGTACTATTATAACGGAATGTTACTATCTTGCTCCATTAAACATTGTTATCTACGTTCATTATTGCCCGTTGCTTTCTTCAGTTGATACACACTGCGATCGGTAGCGGGAGAGGCAGCTAATTAAAATATTAATCATGCTACCTCGCCACGTATGCATGCTAGCTCGATTGATCGATATGATCTCGAGGGCACTGTGGAGTGTGGACCGATAATCATGGCGATTAGGACTCATCTCGTTCTCAAAGCTATATCGATCGATCGTGCATGCAACGCACTAGATAATTAATTAATTCGTGATTAGTTAACTTATGTACAACTTAAAGTATATATACAGCCTTACTCGACAGACAGAATGGCACCTAATTAATTCTTGCCTCGTTTTGCTCTCTCATCTGCTTTTCACCTCGCATCGACCGATCACATCCTGCTCGATCACACGACGTCGCCGCAAATTAATTTCTCATCATCGGCTGCACGTCTCTCGCTCCATTGATCTGTCTAGCCAACATGCAATGATAAATCGAGGTCAAACGGGAGGAAGAAATCATCGCTAAACTAACAGCGCGAAATTAAGAGATTTCGACATAGATCGGTCGATCGATGCATCAGCATATATATTTTATGCTTGATGCTTCCATTTCAAAGTCAGAATACTCGTGCATACCGGCTCGAAGTTGTCGAGACGATCGAGCTCTTGAGTTGTCTTGACAGCACATATACTGGCTTGGCTAGTACGTAGCTAGCTACTTGGCAAAAAGATACATACATACACATAGGGTATCTTCTCTTTCTTATCGGATAATCTTCTTATTTGTTTATAAGTAAAGCTTTAAAAGCTTTTAGATATGGCTTGAAAAGACCGATCGATCCATTCTCTTTGAAGTGCTGTCATTAACTTTGGGAGTTGGAACATATCTATGAGACAAAAAAATAAAAGAGAAAAAAAAGAGCTGTAAAATGCCAAAGTGTTGGACTTTTCAATTCGAAGGTAAGAGATAAGAGCATTGCGAGCAGGGGTAATATTTTACTGTTGTGGACCAATCTCAGTCTCTGTAGAGCTCTAATAGAGTATCCATATTTAGAGACTCTTTATAATCTTCACTATTTTAAGTTTTAAGGACACAGACTCTTGTATGGTAGTCTTAAGCAGTGTTCGCCTAGTTGGCCGACTAGGCCAATTAGTCACCGCCTAGTCGCTAGTCTGCGATAATCCGTCCCGTTTAGGGGATAGTCGGTGCATTAGTCGAAAAATCCAATTAGTCGGTTCTAGGCGGACTAGGACCGATTAGTCAGGTGGGTCTGGACGGTTTTAGGCGGTGGTGGGTCGGCCTAGTCGGTGACTAGAGGCCCGACTAGGGGATGAGAGCTCATCGGCAAAAGGCCTGTGGACCGTGGCCCAAATAGAAGTTGCCTAGTAGGGTTTCCCCCATCCTCCTGCCGTGTAGCGCCCATCCTCCTGCCGTGTAGCGCCGCCGTCGCCCATCCTCCTGCCGTGTAGCGCCGCCGTCGCCGCCATGTGTGCCGCCGCCGCCTCCATGTGCGCCGCCGGGTTAGTCTTCTCCTCTGCTCCACCTCCTCTACTCCACTTCTGAGTATCGATCTGAGCTGGGATGTGATCTCCTCCTCTAGCTTCTGCCCTCGAATCCCGCCACCATAGTGCGCACCACCGCCGGAGACGCCGCCGCCACCTTCGTGCGCACCACTGCCAGCTCCTCCTGGTGATAGGTGACTAGGTGAGTCTCTGGCTCTCTGCTCTCCACCCTCCCCCCACTCTAACCTGTCGGAGATTGATTGTTCAAGTGTTCATTTGTTTGCAAAAATAATGTATATGATAAGTTGGATACTAATATTTTTTATATTTTTGGAAAAAATAAAAAACGACTAGGCCGCCTAGTCTCCGTCTAGTCCACCTAGTCTCTAGTCTGTAGGTATCCGTCTAGCACTTGACTAGCGTTTAGGCAAACATTGGTCTTAAGGCCTTGTTCTTTTCAACGTATCATATCGTTGCGTATTACTGTAACAAATTTTTTTTTATTTTTATACAACCTATTTGTTGTGATAATTTGTAACGATTTTTTCGTGACTTTTAATAGTCCTTCCAAAGATTATAAAACTATTTTTTAATTATTTTTTTATAATCTATAGACTTCTTTTTTAGAGCTCTCAAATTTGCTACAGTAATACGCCAATGCAACGATACTCTGAAAAGAACAAGGCCTAATTAAAGACTCTGTCCAAATTTCTTCATCTTTCGGAGAATATATAGAGATTCGGCCGAAGAGGATAAAAATGTACGGAATAAATAATAATTTGGAGGTACGGATTTAAAGATCAAAATTTAGAGACGCCGACGGTGACGCTAAGATAAACCGCAATATCTGAAGCTTTTTCAAATATCGTTAGGTGTTGGCTGCCCGCGTTTGTTGACTCGACTCTTTGCTTGGCTTCTCACGTCTCTCTGGCTCTCGTCTCTGCTGCGCGTGACTGCGTCCCTCTTCCCCCCCCTCTCTCTGTCTCGCCCGCCACACGCGCTGACGCGCGAGGGCCATGTCGCCGACGCGGCAGCGCGAAGGGATGGAGAAGGCGTCGACACGCGCAGCCGGGCAAGCTAGGCGGAGTGCGTGCGCATGCGGCGGCCGGCACCCTGCCCAAGCCGACATTTCTGACCCTTTTATTTACGAGTTAAGAATCCTATCCGTTTGGGCGCCGCAGCTTCCTCCCCGCGCCACCTTGCTGCCTTCCGCTGCAAGCGATCGATCTCCGTGCGCCGCTGCGCCCTGCATTCCGACAGATCATGCCTGCCGATCGAGTCATCGAGCCACCGCCAGGTTTGATAAGTTCAGAGATTTTTGCTGGTTAGAAGGAAGCATCCCTGCCTAGCTAGCTGGCAGCTTCCATGGCCAATTAATCTTTTTTTTTTTTGCATCTGCTAGTACCAATTGAGTGACGTGATTGGGTTTGGATTGCAAGGAACCGCATGCTGGTTGATTTAATTAAAGCCCGACAAAGTTTCAGGCCTTGGTATAAGCTGATGAGCATGCAGTGCAGCAGCGTGCGTCCGTCAGAAGTTTCAGAACAGCGCCATGCTAGTTATGATAGCTAGCTTTGTTTTGGTCGTTGTTATTTAGACCAGATAGATCTAAAAAAGAAGTAATTAGGCTGCAACTCCGTATGAACCAAATTAATGCCGATCTAATCACCAGATGCCAACTAACATTAGCGACTTTCGTCCGTGCCGCCGACGGCCGAGTGCCAACTGTCTGTCTGCTCCCTCCTTGTGCTAGAGACAAATCTTTCTGACTTCTGAATAGTTGCGACTTGCGAGGAGGCTATAAGCAATTGACTTTTTCAGATGCCATCACCAGATAGCAAGTATGGGCAATGTCATCGTAACTAAATAGTAGTCAAATGCAAAAAAAAAAAACTCAGATTTCAAAAAAGTTTGATGTCCTGACGGCCAGCATCGTCATTGTTTACGAAATCTGGATCGCAGAACTACAGGTCATAGCTAAGAGTTGTGGTGCTGATTTGCTGAGTGCCACCAAATATGTCAGCTCAGGATACCCCAAAAAAAAAAAAACCTGCAAGTGCTGAACTGCTTGAAATAATACTGGATCTTCATTGCAGTTAGTCTGTGACAATGCAGTTAGATGACTAAGAAAGATCTCAACCACTTCAGATCTGCAGTGGATTATGCCTTGGACACTTGGACCCTGTGGTTCTATTCCATCTTAAATAAGCTTTGTTTCTCGCACGAGGTTTTGCGATTGTAATTCACATGCTGCTCACTCCAGCAGAAAGTAGAGCTAACATCATGAAAATGATGTCGTATCAACTACATGAAGTAAGATTTTATAAAATCTGGTCAATCTGTTCTTAAAAAACCCGGTCAAATAATCTTGTAAAATCCTATTTACACACAGTATTTGGTCGCCCACTTTTTACTAAAAAACAATATTTGGTTGCTCACTTGCTTCGTATTAGGTTGTGTCTTGCCTCCAACATGTTGGGCCAATTAGTCTAAACAAGCTGCTCCTTTAGTCCTTTTGCATATCATGATTAATAAATGTCATATGCGTTCTCTCGTCACAGAATAACTGAAAGTCATGAAACAATGTGGTCCAAAATAATTTCGATGTGTATAATCCATAAATTAGTATCATGATACCAGCCATTGTCTCACCTATCTAGCATGTTCGTGAAGTACACCGAAGGAACTGTTCTTTTGGCTAACCGACAACACATCATTGTTTTGTTTGCCCACTCAAATCGGCCACTTTTCATCATTCTTCAGGATGAGTACGTGATGTCCCCCTATATGGCCATGCCATACGATCGAAGCACTCAAATCATTTGAATGCAACACAGAAGCGACCTAAAGAAGAAGTAATATCTGCAGTTGCGTGCTTATGGATACATGAGCCAGCCGATTCAAGAACATAAACATGTATATTTAGGAGGCAAACACTGTCCCTGACTCATATGACGAGGTTATGCAGGCACTGACTATAGGTGAGGATATAATTTAATCATGACTCAGATGGCTGAGGTTATGCAGGCACCGACTATAGGTTAAGATGTAATTTAATGCATGATTTGTACTTTTTGTAGTAGACTGCCTTTTTCGGTAGGACTCTGGCCTTGTTCTTTTCAGCGTATCGTTGCGTTTGTGTATTACTGTAGCAAATTTGAGAACCCTCAAAATGAGGTCTAAAGATTATTAAAAAATAATTAAAAAATAGTTTTAGAATCTTTGAAACGACTACTATAAGTCATGAAAAAATCGTCGCAAAATATGACAACATATAGACTATATAAAAATAACAAAATTTCTTCTGATGTCTACGCAAATGCATGCGATCTGTTGAAAAGAACAAGGTGCTTGATAAACTAATGGAGTGGACTAGTGGAGTGCCTGACTTTTGTGAGCAAAAAAAATAAAAGACTGCAGAATTTCAACCTCCCAAAGGTCAGGTTTTTTTCTTTTCTGCTGAAGCTCGGAATCTTCAGCAACGCACAGATGACTTCATGTACTGCACGTCTGAAACGCCGAGGTTGGAGGCGTGAAACTTGCGCGGTGGCTCGCCGACCAGAGTCTCCGGCGAGGAACTGATGCTCGCCGGCGAGCGAGGCTGGAACACGCCCATGTGCTTGGAGCACTGACGCACGGTACACTGGGCCGAGCTTTTTTAGCCCAGAGCCAGTACTAGATGCAGAATTTATTACTGTACTAGCATTAATTTAAATCAAAATTAAAAAAAAAATTGCCCGTTTAAAAAAATTAAAAAAATAGCATCCTGGCGCCCACTGGACGGGCGACTGACTATAAAACGCCCGTCCAGCAGGCGCTATTTAAACAGCGCCCGTCCAGCGGGCGGTATTTAAATAGCGCCCGTCCAAGGCGGTATTTAAATAGCGCCCGTCCAGCGGGCGGTATTTAAATAGCGCCCGTTCAGCGGGCGTTTTATATAAAGCGCCCGTCCAGTAGGCGTTTTATGTACAACACGCAGCAACCGTATTTTACATCGGATTCGTACTGCCATCAATTCGTGCACCAACACCGTCATTTCACATGCGCCATCGCCATCGGATTCCTGACACTAATAATTCCTGACTATAAAACTCTAATACGTTCATGCAACCAGAAATTGCTAATTAGGGAAGCTTATTAGGTTTTGTTGATAATTTAATTAACGGACGCTCGGCTATAAAAGGGGAGCGACGCAAATTATTGAGACAAGCAGTGGGAAGTTTAGGTTTAGTTATGATGCGCTAATATGTTAAATTGTTTTATCCATATAACGTCGCGATGACTTGTATCACGTTAATCAATTTATTTTAATATTTGAGCATCGGTTGTGAGAAACCATAAAATTTGACGGTGACAACCGAGAATGATAAGAGAAGGTAAAATGACACTTTATTTGTTCGACTTGATCGGAATACAAATACGCATACGTTTAAGGCGCTTGATCCGGAAAATGACATGGACAAATGCACCATCGAGTCTTTGCATGAAAGGTTTTCTCTGAAGTCGGATCTTGATGTGCCGTACTCTCTCCGAAATTTATTTAAACTTAGCGCCTAAATTCGTTCGGACTGTCGGGTAGTGACATCCACAAAGGCATTTATAATTGGTGCATGGGGGTTCGCCTAAAATTGTGGATCAAGAACTAATCGCATTCGCTCCCACTCTGTAAACTTGCACGGTCAATAGACCATTTACTCGATCTCAGAATCTTCTTGTATTCTTCCGTGCGAGATAGTCTATGTATGTAGATGCGACCATGGGGTATGGATCATCCATCCATTTTGTAAAGCCACAATCACGTATGCGCAAAAATCGAGTTTATTTGAATAACCTTTTATTAACCTAATATGGTTAATTTTGATGGTATCGCACCTCAAACATGGGACATCGGTAAAACCTACGGCCCGTAAAACCATCTCGCAACACGATCATAAATCTGCACGACCGTGTCGATCCGTGGAAACACTGCGGCCATCCTCTATAGAACTCCGGATCTCTAAGCATCGTAGGATTTGTGTTGTAGTGAGCTCTCGTCGATCGGTAAATCTTGAGAGGGTTCGTGTGCTTCAACTCTGGGCCATATGAAAGCCACCATCTAGGTGGCACAAATGGACAGTAGTAGTATGCACGTTATCCATCTACTACACATAACAAGGGCGATGAAACATATATAACACACTTATAAGTAGGTTGAGCAGAATAAAATAAAAAATATTGTCACAATTAAGCGGAATGAAATAAGAGACCACCTCAAAGCGATTGAAGATACAGTTCTTGTGCAATTGACGAGTGTTCAAAAACTAGATATGTGCTATGGGTGTTAGTGTGGTGCGAGATTCGTGGGCACCGGTGCTCCATTTAAAGGAAATTGACATCGGATTCGTATCAGTAGCGTGGGCGAAGTCGCTTTTTAAACACGTGTATAAGCTCGTGTACGAACAACTGTGATCGCTTTTGTCTCTTTGTCTTTGTCATGTCGCTTTGACACTTTGTATAAGCACTTGTAGAATCCTGTTGCTATTTGTGCTTCACACGTCGCTTCGGCGCAGCGGTGCACCGACGGAGAGAGATAGGACACGCGAAGGACATGTTTGCACCGACGGAGAGAAAGGGGTGGGATTAACGGTGTTGATAGTGGTGGTCAATTTCACGAGCGATATCGTGAATTATTGCTTAAAAAATACTTAACATTTATCTCTTCTCACCGTGACAGTGTGGTACCCTTTCCATCTATAAATATCGTGTCTCCATAAGCTTCGAACCGCAGAAGCTCACATACACCATGGCAAGTTGGGGTCCTTCCACGGGCCGTTCATTCCTGATACATGGTGGGAGTCATTTGGTCCAGGAGAGCATGCTCGTCCGCCTGCATCTGCATGCGTGTGTTGGACTACGACGACTGGAGAGATGGTCCAGCCCTCCTGAGAGATCGAAGCTATGCTTCAATATGGCTATGGCCGAAATGCCAGTGTGGTAACCCTGCCGTTGTGCAGTGGTTCGACTACGTCCATGAAGGCTTCACTGGTCGTAGATTCTACCGGTGCCCAGACTACAACGTAAGTATCGTCCTTATTTTCCGTCATACATCTCGTGCGCAGACTAAGTATATCAATTGAACTCACAGATTCCAGATGTTACATGTGGATGGACTATGTGGATGGATGAGCCTTACCCGAAGCGCTGCATATTTTTACATCGCAAGTCTCCACGCAAAGATAGATCGCTTGAAGAGCAGGCTCCGTGCACTACAGCCATCTGCACAACAAACAACTCAGCAGCGTCCTCAGAGGCGTCGCCAACAGCCGACGGCAAACGCGGAGCCGTCAAACCGCATGGTTCTCGATCAACACTACATCCCAACTCGTTTTTGTAGTGACACCTCATGCCTCTGTGGATGCCATTACCCCAGCACACCGAACGCAGAAGTTCTTCGGCGAAGATCGGTCATGCAAGAACAATATCCAGGGTATTTTCACTGGCGTGGGCGACTTCTCAATGTTCAGCCACGTGGTGTTCGATGCGAATGCCACAACCCTTTTACACGTAGTGGCCATGCACGTAAAATAGTAGGTATTTGAGTGACGACCTTATGCTACAATGGTTGTATCATTGATATTCGTGCGACTTGTTATGTATTTAATTTATGAGTTTAATTGCGATATGTTTTGCATAATAGGAAAAAATCGAAGGCATTTTAGGCGTTCTTGCGCGCATTCTGCGCTACAGTCTGACGGGCCTTCGTCGTCTAGCTTAAACATTGCGATTATACAATCGGCGTTAAACATTGCGATTATGCGATCGGCGTGCATAAAATAACAGAAACAAATTAATAACAATAACATATGGAAAGTGACATAGTAGCGGTACTAACAACAAACAAAAGGTATGTACTAACATACGTCCTACGGACGCCCCCTCTTAGGCTTCACGCCCATAACAGAACCATCAGCTCGAGACTTGCGCGCACGTCCGAGCTGTGTAGAGGGAAAAGTGAAGCGGTCCGGGGCCCCGACGTCTCGCTGCGGTCGGGGCTGTGGCTCCGGCGTCGCATGCTCTGGCTGCGACTGCTGCGAGGTGACAGGGGGTGCCTCAGGCAACTGTGACGCCCCTATCTCCTGCTGACTCACGTAGAAGTACTCGAAGGAGTCCGCTGGGAGAGGACTGCTCTGGCACACTGGTGGATCGACGAGATAGCTGTAACGCATCTCGGCGCCCGCCTCTGGGCTGTCCCAAGGCGAGGGCAACGCAGGATCTGCAATGTGTTTATTTGTAAGTATCATCACATATGCGACTATCGAAAATGAAAACAGGAGAACTAACCATCAAAAGTGGGTGCGGCGGTGGCTCGAACGACCCGTAAAGCAGCGAGGCCGCTGAGTGGGCGACACAACCGTCGGCGGAAGGGACGGATCGGACCGCGAAACCCACCCGACGTGAGAGGCGCGTCGTCTGCATCGGGCCGGAAGACGCTGAAACCTCCGGACGGCGCAGCACGTCTGAGGGGGGAAAGACCCTGCAAGCCTCCGGACGACCCGGGCACGTCCTGAGTGGGCCGAAAAGACCCCTGCAAGCCTCCGGACGTCCCTACGACACTCGGTGCTGGAGCACGGGGACGCTGGCTGACTGCACGCGACGTATATTAAATTATTATAATTCATATGTGCGACGTATATTTAATTATTATAATTCATATGTACTATACCGGAGAAGGGGGGTCTGGGGGCCGCTGCAGGTACGGAAGCGAGGCGCTGGATCGGTATAGTAGCGTCGACGCGTCTGCTCGCGTGCACTTGTCGTAAATCCTCCTGAAGGACTCAAAGACCTCGCTTGTCGTCATCTGGATACCCGTCTGGATGCGCTCCATTGCATGGCGCGCTTCTAAGCCGGACAGTCGTACGAGGTCAAGCTGTTCAACAATTATCAAAAACACGACATCCGACACAATTGTAAGTGTTATGATGCAGGCAAAGTAGTAATTATCCGTCGAGATAGAAATGTTACCGCTTGATATGCGACTGCTCGGTGGTGCTCGAGTGCGATGTCGGAGGCGCTAAATGCGTGCACGATCTCCGTGGGGCGTGTATCCGACACGCAGTCTTGGCGTGGCGAAATGCATACCACCGTGAGGTACGCGTCGAGCGTCTTTGCCGTCGTACTCCGATCCTCGTCGACGATATCCTCCAGTGCATGTTCCCACTCTTCCACCCATCGGACCATCGCAGGGGCCCAAAGAGCGCCGGCACTCTGACCTCGTCTGGTGACCCTATAGCATTATGAAATGTTTAGACCATTACACTACGATAACAACAATTGTGAAGAAAGCACGAGTATCGAACATCTTGGTGAGCGTGGCGGGAGCGGTGTGCACGGTGGTAGGGAACTCCTGTCGTAGCGAATCGGCGCATCACCACATGCGGTGAGTACTCCTCGACAAAGATGTCGAAAAGTACCGCTTCCTCGTAAGCCGATGCTACGAGTCCGCAGCGATAAAGCGACGACAGACCAAGAGGTGCACGAGCCTCGGCGAGGTCGTCCCAGTAGGGCTGCCACTGGAAGTCGTGGTCCTGCAGCTCGTCCAGCATCCGGACGTAGTCCGGGTAGTCCCTGTGGGGTGTGACGTGAGCCCACGTCGGCTGCAAAAGAGGTGAAATTGTTAAATTACAGAATATCAATAAGATAGGAGGACAAATTGTTAAATCGAAAGTGTGGTTATTTCATTACCGTCGGCGAAACCACGTAAAACCCATCGTGGGTCTATCCTCCTCGGTCTCGTGGTAGTACACGCGTACACACACTGCTGTGATCCATGAGAGGTCGACCGACGGCGATCCTCTCGTCACGACCACAACCGGAGTAGCGATGGATGACTGTGATCGGTGGCTCCGCCTCCTCCGTCTTGTACACGCATGATCCACACGACCCACATGCGTGGCCGCAAGCACCGCGAGGCCCAAGCTGTCGCGGATACCGATCTCCTCGAGTCGGCGATCCCCCGGGCGTACGAAAGAAGAAACTTGTCCACCGCATTGCCGGACGTGTTGCAAAACAACACGTACCCGAACAACCAAAGCAGGTACGCCTCGAGGTGTCTGGACACCGTAGCCTCGTCTGCCTCCGGGTGGATGGTCTCCTTTGTTAAAAAGTTTAACAAGGTATTATGCATGGCGTCACACCGTTAGAAAGAATATCATTTACAATTTGCCTCTTACCGTAAACTGCAGTATCCACCTCTTCGTCGGCCCATGCGTCTCCGAATTTGGAATGGGCCTGTAGTGCGGGGAACCCGGCCGCCGCTGGATATTGGCGTCTCGACCATCACCAACCGCCAAAGTGGCGACACGCCCACGACCACCATTGGGTCACCCGCACAGAAGTCCTAGTATATAGGACACATCACAGCAGGGTGGGGCGACTCACCACAGGCGGTGGAAGGTGTGGGTCTCGGCCTCCACCGGCCGACGAGAGCCGCAAGCAAAGACTGTCGAAGCGAACCGGTCTCTTTGAAGCCGACGCGGAAGGGCTGTCGCTCCTCGAGGCGATCGCCTCGAGATCCGAGACATCGGGAGTAAGCCGGCAAGGCGTAACCTACATATAAATAATAAATAAGATATCGTAAAATTTCATTAAGCAATATACAATTTTTTCCTCACCTATGAACCCAGTGATGCGTCGATAGTCGAGCTCCTTGATACTTCATGGACGAAAATTTGGGAGCGGAAGGCCCTCAACGGCACTCTGCGCGACCGATGCCTTTGGTCCACAGAGGATCAAAAAGACGATCGACTGCTGTCCGCCACCTCGTCCGCCATTCAAAGCACACGCATGACATTAATTTAACGAATTAATAAAATCTTTTACAATGACGTGCGGATCAATGTAAAATGAAATTATGGATTACCACACTTTTAAATGCAGATAACACAAATTTTAATATGACAAACACTCCTCATTGTACATAGTAAATGTCGCAGCGAATATAGCATTATTACAATACATGGTGAAAGCCCAAACGAAATGTTATTTCGTTACAACATGACATACACGAATATAAATATTACAAATTTCACGCATTACATTACATGTCCAATCAATGGAAAGGGCGTCGACCATCGTGTCTTTGAACACGAAGGTCCACCTCAAATCGTACATTCCACTCTTGGGTTTGTTACAATTTTGATCGTGTGGCCGACCTCATTGCATCTGCGCATATCTTCACGGGGCGCCTCGCCTCGAGTGATCCATGTCATTTCGAATACGTCGATGCACTCGGCGTCCTAAGTTGCATTTCAGCTTGTTCCTATCCGGGACATGCCTACTGATTTAATGGCCTGGGTCGATGAATGACCCGTACATACCGTACCGTATATCTCGGCATGCCAAGTGTGTAATATAGCTTCCTTCACATGTCTGAGAGAAACATAATTGTATGTTGATTGATTTGTCATTGACGCTTGCAAGTATATGAGAGCAAGGCTTGTGTAAAAGTTTGGTTTACGACAGGGAGCACTTGCATTGATCATCGACAAGAATGCACTCTGTGCATTCCTCGGCGTTTCGCCCAAAGCGAGCCCTATCCATGCAAATGAACTTCATACCTCAACTCGTCCGTACCCATTGCGTGAGGTGAGTGTAGTCATGCCTTCTTAACCTTTTCAATGATGTACTTTGTGACAACCCCGAAAAAGAACAACCGATTATCGACATGGCAATTGAAATTTGCTCGATACATCCATGAAATACTTGCATGTTCGGTGCGAATCCCTCGACAATTGCTACAAGCGGCGGTGTCTGGTCCCTCTCATGACCCAGCTTGTATACCTCTGCCAAGTTTGTGGTCATGATCCCGTATCTGACCTTCGAATCATAGAGCAATGCCCACTTCTCTTTGAGCAGGTCTTCAATCCATTCGAAAAATTTGTAATTCTTACATTCCTCACGTTCCCACCTCCCCTGGTATGCTTCGTCGTCGGCTCATCCAAAGTCTCGCCAAAGCCGATTGAACTTACGTTCTTGATTTTGCTTGCACAATCGTTTGAACAATTCATTAAGTGTTTATTCTTGAGCGGCTAAAGAAATTGGCACCCATATGTCTCATGCACCACCGGGTATGTATGTCCGCCACCGAAAGCGACTCGATAGTCGAGCCAAACTTAATTTCTTCGATCGCGCCAACAATCCAAGATGTACATCATGAATTATACAAACATCGATCGCCAACAACAAGCGCATGCTTCACCTCTCTAAAACCAGATTACCGCTCTCCGTATTCTCACCTCGACAAAAGCAAATGCCACCGGCGAGAATCTGTTGTTCCGTCAGCGGCGATTGCGGTCGAGATCGCCCTTATACTTGCCGATTAGGAATGTTCCACAACACATAGAACTCGAGGACAATTTTGAAATCACGATGCATCGCCCCAAGGCAAAGAAAACCATTGCGAGCGAACTTTCCAATATCATCGCCTCTGCCTCCACCTCTTTGTAATCATAATATGTACCCAAATTTCTCTTAGCTATAGCCGCCATGAGGATGACATATTCGCATAAGATGCTTCATATGTTCCAAATCTCATCTCTAATGCTTTTTGCTTTGCCTCCAGCGATTGCATACGGAATAGTGTCTTGAAATTGTTCCTCCATGGCTCGAATGATAGACCGAGGCTCGTAGTTAACGTTCTCGCTATTTGAGCACGCATTATATGTGCCACCATTGTTGATGTTAGATTTACGTGTTTACATCGACCTCGATCACCGTACAATTATGCTCCTCACTATTGAACATACCCAGATTCCACCCACTTTCCTTTAAAGGCATGCACACGCCAAGAACAACAGGGACAACACACACCACATCGTACACACTTGGCTAGACACGACAACCTGAATTCTCTCATAAGTGATAATGCCCAAATCTTCACGGTGTCACCAATTCTTCCTTCGAGGGTATGTCGCTCCTTGTGTCACCTCGTTCGGTGGTATTCCCAGTACGCTTTGAGTGTCTTCTCGGATAGATAGCTCGCAAAGTTTGATGAGTTCCACTCGACCGGCACGATATTTTGAAAGCCACCGGACTCTCATCGTCGACACATCTTCCTCGGGAACTTGCTCGTGCTCAAGATCCTCGGCCTCCATGGGCGCAACTATAGCTTCAATATACTCCCCTCATCCGCCGCACCTATGGGTTCTGTGTTATTTGTTGCTCACTTGATCCATCCATTGTCTCCTCCAGCTCCTCCACCTCTTCCTGCACCACATGCTCGATGTCGTCACCATCTTCCCGCACCTCTTCCTCGCACTACATTACTTCCTTGACGAGTTGATGCAAAGCTTCTTCATTTTGTTCCTGATTTGGCTTTGAACAAGAAGTGCTAGTGGTTGTCCTCGTTCGTTGGCAATCTCAACATAACGCCTCCATCCTCGGGTTGCCTTTTATTTGGTACCAACTCCCAATAAGATCTTTCCGTAGTACGGCTAGCAGCAATGACGATATCCGCACCATATTCTTGAGGGTTAATTTTAAACGTCCTATGACCAATTTTCAAGCCACGCTAACGTTCTCTCCGTGGGCCTAGATATCCCCAACATCATCGGCCGGAACATAGACAGGTCTACCCGTCTGGACCAAAATTGATATCCCTTGCCCATAATGAACATTAAAATATTTTACATCTCCCATTGACCTGTCAAAAACGAAATGAACTACTAATAAATTATAATTATTTTGTCTTGACAAAAACATCTTAAAGATTTATCATTGTTAATCCTTTGTAATATGCTTTAAACCAACGTGCATTATGCTTCATATAAATCGAGTCTGCTACTACCGTAACGTCAGGACCTACACATGTCCTCTAAATTTATAAGCCCTAACAGTAAAGCGTATAAAAATAAACATACGCATTAAATCAACGTATAGCCTCTCTTACAACCCTAGTTATAACCCTAAATATAGACTACAAATTACGCATATATTATAAAACATTAAATCCTAAAACTCATTTACATATTCATACAAAAACATATCGGAATATTATTCTAATTTAAAACTCTAAATCAAATGTACATCAAAATTACGAAAAATATACCTAATTTTTATTAAAACCTAATCGCTAAATCTAGGCTTTAAGCGAAATATTTAATTTATCATGTCCATATTGCTAACCTACCTTGTTTTTAAACATTACAAAATAAAAATATAATGAGTTTTAAAATTACCTTTTTTTTCCCTTCTCTTCCCTCCTCACCCTCTTCTCTCTTCCTCCTCCTCTCTCTCTCTCTCCTCCTCCTCTCCTCTCTTTCTCTCTGTGCCTGCTTGAAATATCTTGTGCCGATCCGGCGCCGGCCATGTGAGGTTAAGCCTTGATTAGCGCCCGTCAACGGGCGATCCATTCCAAGATCAGATAAAACGCCCGTCAACAGGCGGTTTTTTTCGAATAGTGATAAACGCCGTCAACGGGCGATTATTATCGCGACCGTTGCCGCCATTGCACGCCCGTTGGTTCGGCTCTCTTGTACTGTATGCCTTTAATAACGCCCGTCTATCGGGCGATTATTATATAGCGTCCGTTGAACGGGCGCTAGGATGCTATTTTTTTAATTTTTTTAAACGGGCAATTTTTTTTTTAATTTCGATTTAAATTAATGCTAGTACAGTAATAAATTCACTAGATGCAAGAAAGCTGGGCCAATATCGCCGCTGGAGATGGGCCACTGGCCCACTGGTGGTCAACAGAGTTCTCGAAATACAGTCGCATCAGTACAGGTGCAAAGTTTGGAATTTTACCACATATAACCGTAGATGTGTTGTCCTCTAATGCAGTTTATGCTCAGTTAAGACGTACAAAAGTACACAGCAGCTACCAGAGTATACATCATCCTACAACACCCCTCACCAAGCAACACCTTAAAAGGGTCGACCACACATCTCATGACGCTTTCTTGGGTTTCTTATCCTTCCATTCCTTGCGGGCAGAGACGACCAGCTTGCCTACATTGGCGTGGAAGCCAGGATATGGTTCGTACCCAGCAAACTTATGGAGAACCTGGAACATCCAAGAAGGTTATCACGATAAGTAACTCGGTAAGGCAAATAGGCAATCTTGTTATCCACCCCGGCCGGCAACCGAGAAGCCCTAAAACTACAGAGATGCTGAAAATACCTCTAGAAGCACAAAGAATGGGGCCATCAAGAAAGCCTGGACAAGATTGTCAAGTAGAGCAGGTGCTCGCTTCTACAATAAGGATAAGAGTTAAGACTAATCCGTTGGTGGGATTATTATCATATAACTAGTGACTAAACTAATAGCTTGACAGAGACTTGCCTCGAAAAATCCATGTCCGATGAATTGCATAGTCCAACAGAACAGCTGAGATACCAACACCACCTGTAACAAAACTAGGATTAATGTTTCAACCATACAAAAAAAAACATCGCATCTTGGAACTGCCACAGTTCACTATGCTAACAACCTAACATTTCATAGAAAAAACAGGGAGGTTTTTTTTTAAAAAAAAAGAAAGATCAGCTCCAATTATGCAAGAAGAAAACAATGCACCCCTTCATTATTCAAATCAAACCATTGCCCGATACTAAAGTCATATCTTAAGGAAGAAAGAGAAGAGGATTGATCCCTATCTAAGCACCTGCCGAGTCTAAGTGGTCTAACTAATGATACTTATGCGCAGCAGAATTAGTTCATGAGCAAAAACAGCAGGTAGCATAAGACATGCGAACTTGCATTCTAGCTGTCACAAAACCAGAAGCAGGGAGTCAGTTTATCAAAATCACGACTAGTAATTTTATGGTGTAACAGTTAGTAGTGGATGGCAATCTGGCCTACCCCAACTTGTTTCGGACCTAAAGGCTTTGTTGTTGCTGTCGTTGTACTTTGGTGAAGTTATAGGCAGCTTAATGCAAAGAATTTGTAAATCAATCATGAAAAGTGAGCTGGACTAGCTATGGCTTTGGATAATGATACACCCACGGCCTATGAACAGTACGCGCGGTACTGTAGCGGGTACTGTAGCACGGTTGGGTTTGTTAGGGATTAGGTTTCTGTGGTTTCCAAAATTAGAATTAGGATTAGTTTTTTTTCTTATTATCCAAGTTGAGTCTTTCTTAAGGGTTAAGTCGGTCCTTTCTTAGGGTCTAAATCAGTGCTCCCTATAAAAGAGAGGGTCATGTATCCTTTATGATTATCCAAGCAATGAAGAAAAATTAAGATAAGATCTTATAGGCGTCGCCGACGATTAAACGGCCGGTGGCTCTGTACAGCCAAGGCGTTGCCGACGATAAACGGCCGGTGGCTCCGTACAGCCAAGGCGTCACCGACGATAAACGGCCGTCTCGCCCGCGTCAAGGGCCTTACCCGTTGCGTGCTTGTGCTCTTAGAAGATCCCTATGCACTATATGAGTAATATGATCGATCCATCCTGGAGTTTCTATGAAAAGTCGTTTGTACAGAAGGCCCCTCATCAGATTTTCTATTATAACTTATAAGAATGTGTGAACTGACCGCCATGCCCAGTGGAGTTTGAATTGAATTCAAGTCAATTCAAAATCTTTTTTTTTAGGTGTCATGTGAAATTGCACAAGATTGTGGGACCACCTTTGCATTTAAGTTCACCAATGTTTACAAAGTATCTTCTTTGCATGCTAAATCATCTCCAACAAATTTCAAGCCATTTCATGAACAATTTATACTGTGAACACAAGGTTGAAGCTTTGAATACCAAACTTTTAGCAGTAATTTTATGGCACAACAATTAGCAGGGGTTGACACACGTACATTATGTGCCTTGGTGCAGTAACAGGCAGCTTAATGCAAAGAATTTGTGCATCAATCATGAAAAGTGACCTCATGGTCCAGCAGCAAGCTCTGGCTCTGGACAAAGCAAGTGCTAATGCAAGATTTCCCTGGTCTGTGCACTACATGAGTAATATACAGATTAATCCTGGAGTTTCTGGGAAAAAAGTCATTTATACAGAAGGCCTCCCAAAAGAATTTTTATGCTACAAAATACAAACTTATTTCTGTCATAAGATATGGTCGTTAAGTGTGAAATGATCAATAGGCAGAGTCCCATTAAGGTAAACAATGACTATGGCCTATTTTGAGGTGAATTGTGTTCTCTAAGATTTTAGACATTAACACATGAGTAAGGCCCAGTTCTTTTCAGCTTAACGGCTTAACAGTTTAACGGCTTATGTACGTTTTAAAAAGATATATGCTTTGTTTTTTGAGTCCGTTTTTTCACTGTTTTGAAGGTGGGTCCTAACGCTTTAAAAAGCAAGTCAAACGAAATGGATCTGAATCTCGAGACTACCTCGAGAAGATCTCGAAATTCAGTCATTTCAGCCGTTCAGCTGTTCAGCCGTTTAGATCAACTCAAAAGAGCAGGCCCTAAATCTCAAGCTAGCAACTTTATATCAGCATTGGACAATGAGGGATGGTTTCAATAATTCACCCTTTTCTCTAACACCTCTGTTTGACTTCTTAAAAATTGAATTTAATTCAATTATTTGGATTATAATTTCATGTAAACTGGAATTTGAATTCGATGCAAGACAATTCAAAATCCAATTTTCTGTTTAGGTGTCATGTGGAATTGTGCAAGATTGTGGGACCCACCTTTGTAACTATGTTCGGCAATGTGTACAAAGTAGCTTCCTTGCACGCTAAATCATCTCTCATGAAAGATTTGTGTTGTGAACGTAAGGTTGAAACTTCAAATACCAAACTTTTACAGAATCAATCTCAACAATGTTGTGTAGACTACCTATGCACTTAGGCTTTGCTAATGTGCACAAATTTGCTTCTCTAACACTGAATTATCTCTAATAGATTTGACTGATTTTGTCAACTTTTTATGACGTGAATGTGAGGTTATAATCCAAATACTAAAACTTAATTTTGTAGAATGAATACAAATAAATGTTAGCATTTAAATTGACATTGCTTTCAGCTACAGCATTTCTCTCGGAATTGGCTTCAGAACATCAATTTAATTATAGGTGACAGCTAAAAACAGTAATATGACTCCTTAGAATCCTATGTGAATGCTGATCCCAAACTATATGACCAATAACTGAGAGCAAACAGGGTGTAAAGGAAAGCGGGCTTTAGCTACTCCCATGATCCCATCTCCCCTTTTTCCACCCACAAATTATATAGGATTCAGTTTATACTAGCTGGCATACAGAAAACCAGACACACAACCGTAAATCTCCATACACATTAACCAAAACTTAAACACAAATCCAAATGAGTTCAATTGATAATTCATTCATTCCCGTCATAGCCAACCATCATGCGACAAAGAGGTGAACTAAAACAAAATTGCCAGAGCATCTGTAATGCAGTCAACACTAGCTATAAAAAGTGGACATGTCATCTATATATAGTAAATAGACAACTGCTCTAATGGACTAGCTTTTACATCCTCTCAAAAATTAAATATGGCCCATATGTAATACATGACATTTATCTTGGAATCCGTTAAAATTGACTATAAGTTAGTAGCTAGTCTCTCCTTTTTTCCTCTCCTCCATATAGGTAAAAATGCTGAGTTGACATCCTTATAGCTAGCTTACTTACTGAGCATGGTTTGAGATGCTCTCTTATACCTATGAAGTATCGACAACATGAAAACTAAAATAAACAAAGAAGCTTTCCGTTTGCACTATCGTGTCAACAGAACAAATTGGCTAAGTATCAGCGTGCTAATAGAAAGAAATTTATACAGCCCAAACAGAGCCCCAATTGAACTATAAAACACACTTAATCTGGACCACCTAAGCTCCAGCTAGCACTTACCAATCACAAACCACGACGACAACCAAAACCGGACCCAAAAATTCCGTACGCTATAACCAAATCGGCCAAAAAAAAAAAAACAGACGAAGCGCTCATGGATCATACAAGCAATCTACAACGATACATCTGAATCCAGTAAAGCTAATCATCGCGAGGCGCTCAATCGAACGAAAGATGCAAAAGGGGGGAACGGACCTTCCATCCGGTGGAGTAGCCGAGGCGGGCGGCGAGGGCACCACTGGCGGCCCAGCAGAGGAAGCAGAGGAGGGCGGCGACGGCACCGGCTCGGCGGTCGAGGAGTAGGTAGAAGGCCCCGTAGACCGCGGCGCCGGCCGCGGCGGCGTGCGGGAACGGGGCGGTGAGGTGGACGAGCAGGACGGCGGTGAGGAAGATGGGCCAGACGAAGAGCGCGTGGATGGCCACGTTGACCGGGTTGCTGTGGTACGCGCCGTAGAAGGCGAAGTGCCGCTCCAGGTCGAGGAGCCCGCCGCCGCCGCCGCCGCGAGGCTTCGCCATGGCTTGCTTGCGTGCCTGACCGCCTGCTCAAATGCTTGGGTTTCTTTCGATGAGGACGAGGAAAATTGTGAATGCCACTGTGGTCTATGACTTTATATTTTTCTCACGTACATGCGGGCTCGAGCACAAGTACTGTCCGTTTTATTTTTTGAAACATTTTATTCAAAAATTTAGTAAAAATATGTAAAAAAATCATGTTTAAAATAACTTTATTAATAAAACAAATCACAACAAAATAAATGATATTTATATAATTTTTTTGAATAGAACGAATGGTTAAAGACGTATCCAAAAGTTAAAGGCGTAAAAAAAAAGACGGAGGGAGTACTCAAATGGTTTGTTTTAAAAAAATACTTAAAACTTTTTTCGAAATCCTTGCACTCCAAACTTTAATGGTCTTTTCAACTCTCTCTCCTCGGTCACCATGGCGCAGTCGGTGGTCGCCGGTGAGTGGCGACTGGATGTAGAAGTGAGGAGGGAGAGAAGGAAGGACCATGTTACTTAGAAATTGAAAATATATATATATTTTTATATAAAATGTGTATGTGAATAAAGAGTTGTTTCGAGTGTGAGTTTTGTGTGAATTTGGTGGTCGTCGCCGTCCATCGAACTACATATACTCGCAACAACGAATATTTGATTATATAAGAATGAATTAGAGTCGAGTTTGAGCAAGTTATAGGTAGCCAACGAGTCGAACCAGCAATTTGGGCATGATTACTACACAAACTAGGCCTAGCGGGCTAGGTCTCAGGTAGGGGTGGAAACGAGCCGAGCCAAGCCAAGTCGGCCGAGCTCGGTCAAAAACGAGCCAAGCCCGAGCCGGCTCGCTATTTTGGCGAGCCCCAAAAGTGGGCTCGGCTCGAGCCCGGTAACACCTCCGAGCCGAGCCTGTTCGAGCCGAGCCGAGTCGAGCCAGAGCCGAGCCACGAGTCAAAGGCGTTTCACGTTCAAAATATGACAACGAGCCGAGCCGAGCCAGACCGAGCTATGTTAGAAACGAGCCGAGCCCGAGCCGGCTCGCTGTTTTCCCGAGCCCTAAAAGTGGGCTCGGCTCGAGCTCGGAAGCACCTCCGAGCCGAGCCGATCTCGAGCCGAGCCGCGAGCCACGAGCTATTTTTCCAGCCCTAGTCACAGGTGATTGAGCTAAATCGCTCAACCCTTTTATAAATAGGTCAAACTATTTTGGCAAAAAAAAATTATACAAGTCAAGAAAAGCAATTATATTTTAGAAATACATACTATAAATAAAATAAATAAATAATTTTTATAAGAGAACGCATAAATATGTACATTAATTAAATAAATATGATATAATAGCAGACCATAAAATCAATCTGTTGGTCGAGACTCTATCGCATCTCTATAAATAGTAGGTTGCCCTGGTTCGTACCATCGGGATCGACCCATTTGGCCATCCAACTCTAGAGCGAACTTAGAGCATCTCCAATAGTAGAGCCAACTTGTTGGCTGTAAGATCTAGGTGGCATATCCTAGTCAGCTTAAGGGTCTCTTTGATAGCTTGTTTTAGTTTAGTTTTTGTTGGGATTGTAACTTTTGTTATTTTTATATACATCATTCACTTTATTTTTTGAAAATAAATTTTTTATAACTTTGTAGGATTTTTCTCAAAGATCTCAAAAATATTTTTTTAATAATTTATTTAGCCTTTTCATACCACTTTCAAAGGTGGTCAAATTTTTCCAACAAAAACTAAACTAAAACTAAACAAGCCATCAAAGAGGGCCTAAGAGACCATTTCTTCATCCAACAGCTTGGCTATAAACACTATCTCCAAAAACCGTGGGACCCACACATAATATAAAATAATCTCTACTCTGCCTTCTTCCTCCTCCGTCAAATTCCCCATTCAATTTCTTCCCCACCGTTGAGCTCCCCTCCCCTCACCACCGAACTCCCTTCCCCTCATCGCCGCCGCTGCCCCTTCCCCTTGCTGCCCTCGCCCCATGCCGGCGCGTCCCCTCCACTCGCCGTCTCAAGCCGCCGCCGCCCCTCTACTCGCCATCTCAAGCCGTCGACATGGCGCGGGGCGTGTTCGGCGCGACGGCGTCGACGCCATGCCATGGCGGCGTGTGACAGCCATGGCGCGGTGGCGCGACGGCCATGGCGCTGCTCGATCCGGCGGGCTCTCGGCGACGCAGGGGCAGCGCAGACCTCTCCGGCGGCGGGCGCCATTTGTCGGTCTTGGTGACGAGCGTCTTGGCCGGCGAGGGGACGGCGTGGTCGGCATCGAAGGTGTGTTGGGGGGAGAGAGAGAGAGAGAACGCGTGGCAAGCCTCCTGCCTCGAACTGCTCCCTGGCGATCGGCGCTTCATCCAGCGCCGGCGCTAGGGGAAGCTGCCTCCTCTCTCTTCCACCTCAGCATAAAATCCTACATGGCACCCCTTATAGCCAGCTGACCTGACCCATTGGAGATGCTTAGGATACTTGGGCTCGAGCTTGAGCTATTACCGAGACTCGAATTTGAGGACCTGCACTAGAAGAGGAAGAACTCACAATATGCTCCTCGTGGGATACCTAGCTGCTTAGCATTGTCCAACATGTGGTAGGCGGTGAAGTGTCTCAGGAGCAGCAATTGCAGGGAGGTAGGGCATGGCAATGGATACGGATTCGGGTAAATACCAGTGGATATTTACCTGACGGGCACGGATATGGTGAAGAATTATACCTACAGGTACGGATATGGGTAAATTTTCTACCCACGAGTATTTTTTTCGTGGATATGGTTTTGACATATCCATATCCGTTACCCATTACCCACCAACCTGACAATGTATAATTTCCCCAAGACATGTTATCCGTTGTTGAATTAATGATGAAATGGTGTTGGACTGTTGTTGGAATGGCGTTGAAATCATTCTAAGATATCTTGCTATTACTGCTGTTTTTTTTGCTCCAATTATGCTGGAATTTACAATGTTTTTTTTGTTCTTTTTAGTTGAAATATTGTACACTGTTGAAAGTTGCAATAGCTAGCGAGCGGGTTGCGGATACCCGGCGGGTCGGGGGTACCCGATGGATATGGATATGGGTGTGGGTATGTACCCGCGAGTGGATATGGGTATGTATATGGGTTTAATTTTTGCTCGTGGGTATGGGTCAGCGATACCTCTACCTGTGCCCGACCCGCCCGATTGCCATCCCTACAGGGAGGCGACCGAAATGTCGACATCCAAGCGTGACAGTTAAGAATTAGATGGTGGCGAGGAGGGAGATGGAGCGGGAGGGAGTTGGACGTGCTAGAGCTGGCCTAGAGATAGGTGGAGATAGTAACCAGGTGATAGGAAGAAAGATGGATCTAGAGGCGAGCTAGTTGGAATTAATGAGTTAGGTTTTTTTGGGGTGGACCAGGGGTTTTGAGTGAGACATTACAATTCATACTATGTATACCAGTATCCTTTGTCTTTGCTTTCAAAAGCAAATTTTTATATATTATCATGATATGAGGCATGTGTTTTGTGGGAAAGTGGAAACACAGATGAGATGGTTCCAAAGACTTTATAGATGCAGACGTGTGGCGGATGACTTGATGCCGATGGTGGTAATGTCATCCTATGATCGGTTATGTTTCTTAGTATCAACGAGTTTCAGCGTAGGGCGGCGGTGTGCAGGCATGGAAACTTTGATGGGCAACTTAACAATGTGTAGGCCGTGAAGCTTCGGTGTACCGTGTAGCGTGGCGAAAATTCCAGCGTGTAGGAGGCGGTTTGAGGGTGCTAAGCCTAAGACCCACCGACTGGAAACATGCTTGGATTCTTTGAAACATGTTTGAGGGTGCATGATTGCCGGCAAAAGAAATGTTGGAGGACATCACAACGAGGAGACAGAGAGAAGAGAATACAGAGACTGCCCTGTACTTCTCAAGAAAAACTTCCCATTGAATTTCACCAAATGTTTAGACAAAGTATTTCTAAAGGGATATTTGGGACTATTTTTCACAAATCAAACATTTTGTAGGGAAATTATACTACGGCTGTTCGTCCTAAAATACTTAGGCCCTTTTTATTCCTTGTTTGGTTTGGTTTATTTTGATTGAACCGAAAGTTTAGAGCCTTTAAATAGAGATACGAAAAAGCTAGATAGTTACTATTTTTAAAAAGATATTTAAAAAACCACGAAGCCCCTAAAAAATTACAAATTGCTTTACTAAACGGAAACACTTGAGTCCGGACGTCCGGCCCATCCTGACCGGACTCCTCGCTCGCGCTCGCTCCCTCGTGCTCCTCCTCCTCGATCGTGTCGCTCGCGCTACTCTTCCTCCCGCGCTTTCCTCGCCGTCGCACCGTCCTCCCGCGCCTCCTCGCCGTCGCATCCCCTCCACCACCTCTTCTCGTGCCTCCTCGCCGTCGTCCAGCGCTGCGCCTTCCCTCCATCGTCCAGCGCCGCGCCTCCTCCTCCTCCCTCGCGCGGCGGCCGGTGCCGCCCCGTCCTCCTCACGCCGGCGCACACGCGAGGGAGCTCCTCCTCACCGTGCTCCAAGGGCCACCGCCAGATCTGAAGGGGGACGGCGGCCACGCCGACGAGGGAGCACGGGGAGCAGCGACATGAAGCTTCATTGTCACGGCAATGATCCGGCGAGCAAGGGCAAGGATCTCGGCGGATCTGGGAAGCGGGGAGGCAAGGAGGAGACCGATCCCATTTTAGGCTCGAAACACGAGGTTTGTCCACGAAACATAGGATTTTGTGCTCGAAACTTGGAGTTGTACATATGAAACTTCGCCTTATGAAAATGTCCTTTTTTGTCTACTAAAACTTAAGTTCTGACTAATGAAACTTGAATCTTTGCCTACCGAAACTTATACTTTGCACTATTGAAACTTGGGTCTTACTCTCGAGACGCTTTCTGAAACCTCAGGTTTCATCGTTGGAATACACGAAAACACAGGGTTTCACGATTTTCAAAACTTTGCTTTTTTATGCTGAAACTTAAGTTTTGCCTGTTGAAACTTTGGATATTGCCTACCGAAACTTGAATTTGTACTATCGAAACTTGGTTCTTACTCTCGAAAACATTCTGAAATCTCAAGTTTCGTCCTCAGGTTGCAACGGTTCATCAGGTTTCTATCGTTATTTTCCAGGTTTCCATAGGTATTCGCGCAGGTTACGCGATGACGTCATGTTGACGTCAGCAGGTCCGGACGTCCGGATCCTAGTGCTACCCTTTACTAAAAGGTATGTGAAAAATAAATTTTGGTTCAGCCAAATCAAACCAAGCCACAAATCAAAAAGGGTCTTAATATATCAAGCAAAATCATATTTCAGTATTTATAGTTTTCAATGTACATTCATCACTAAATTCTTGCTAAACTTATTGCAAAATCCGATTTTTTGGCGAGCCAGACAAATATATACATAGCATAGCCATCTTTTTTGACCGACCATCAGAAAGTGAGGGGACACGGCACGCGAACCCAGAACAAAACTAGCATCATTATTTATGATGTCCTCCCTCTGTTTTTCTTTACGTTTTTAACTTTTAGACACGACTTTTACAGTTCATCGTATTTAAAATTTTAGTGCAAATATGCAAAATTATAAGTCATGTTTAAATTAAAGACGTCAAATAAAAAAAAACGAAGAGATAGCATGAAAGAACATTTTCTTACATTAATTCAACCACCCATATAATGGAACGGGCGGTTGTAAGTAGGCCTGATCATCGGCCGGGACGGGCTTGGAAAAGCCCGGTCCCGTGGAACCAAGCCCGAACTCGGCCCGGCCCGACGCTTCGGCCTTCGGTTTTAGGCCCGAACCTAGCCCGAAGCCCGGAAGCCTGGCTCGGCCACGGCTTATCGCACATTTTCTCGGTCCGGACTGGCCGGGCTTCAGACTGAGGCTGAGCCCGACCCGATGCATCGGTCGGGTCGGGCTTTTTTGGGCCGGGTCGGGCCGGGCCGGGCCGGGCCATGAATAGGTCTAGTCGTAAGTCGTACTCTCCGACGGGCAATCAATTCGAAATGTTCTAGAAATGTGCCGGAGAAGTCTTGGAGGGACTGCTTGGTCCAATTTGGCGTTAATTTTTTAGTTTTCGTAGGGAAAAAACCGAGTATTTATGTCTCTCATTTGATTAAATGGAGTTTGTGATCCCTTTAAATTGGTGTGCTATCAAGGCGAGGCATCATCTAAACAGAGGTTAATTAATAAGTTAGTCTTGTCATTAACTTCCTCATTGACCGACGTACTCACCGCCATTCCCTTGTATTATAGGAAGGGTACTACCATGTGTACATGATGAATTGATCAACAAAAAACAATAATAATAGAATTACATATGGGAGCGATCGGGTGGCGATCGTCGTCATGTTGCCTTGGCGTTACTCGAGCCCAGAGTCGGCGAGCGCTGGCTTTGCCTGACGATCGCCGCCGAGCAAAACCGATTACATATATCTCAGTTCTCTCTACTATGCTAATAGACTATAACATGTTATCAACACTTTGATCTCAACAATAGAGAAAACAATCAGTGTCCAGCGAAGAGAAAGAGGTTGTGTTGTTCATCACTTTGGATAGAAATGTTTGTTGATCTTTCGCCCTCTTCTAGACTTCTTGGGTGGCAAAATCCAAATATAGAAATACTAGATTACGTCGATTACGTACCGGTCTTCACGGAATTGGTATGTCGTCTCCAATCCATTTTGGTTCATATCAAAAGAGTAGATTATTTAATCTGCAATAGAAAATCATGAGAGAAAGAGAGGAAGAAATGGATGAAGTACTTAATTGTTTTTTCAAATATTTTATGAGATGTTTTTGCAAAAGAGCGTGGGAGGATAAAGTACGACTAAGTACGAATTTGAAAGCGCATCCGATGGTTACGGATGTGTATGTGGAATGTAAGAGAGGTATTTTCCCTTGAGATTGCACTGCTCACCAAGCCATTCAAAATGTTCTAGAAATGTGCCGGAGAAAAAAAATTAGAGAGACTGCTCGGTCCAATTTGGCTTTAATTTTTTAGTTTTCGTAGCTAGGGAAAAAACTGAGTATTTGTGTCTCTCATTTGACTAAATGGACTTTGTGATCCCTTTAAATTGGTGTGCTATCAAGGCGAGGCACGCTTATCATCTAAACAGACAGGTTAATTAAAAAGTTAGTCTCGTCATTAACTTCCTCGTTAACCTCAATGTATGTGGACTCTCTAGATTGGATTTAAAGGACCATAATGAGTTTTTACACTTGTGCGCTGAAAAATCTCTTGTACCAAATATTATCCCACAAAAGCAGTGCCATGTGTACATGATGAATTGATCAACAAAAAACAATAAGGAATTACACATATCTCAATTCTCTCTACTATGGTAATAGACTATAACACGTTATCATCATTTTGATATCAACAATAAAAAGAAATCAATTAGTATCCATCAATTGTTGATCTTTCGCCCTCTTCTAGACTCTTTGGGTGGCAAAATCTAAATACTGGATTACATCGATTATACACCGGTCTTCATAGAATTGGTAGGTTGTCTCCAATCCATTTTGGTTCATATCAAAAGATCAGATTATTTAATCTACAATAGAAAATCTGACTTTGTGTGTCTATGGAATCATGTATGGTGTTTAAAGCGCCAATCAAACATCACAACTGACGGCGTGTTCTTCACCGAACCACAGTGAATCACACCCCTATCAGATTTTCACTTCTGCTAGCCGATCAGCCCGGGCTCGATCCGATTCGAGCGTCGGGCGCGGCGAGGAGCGACACGCAGAGATTATCCAGGTTCGGACCCCCTCGCGGGTAATAGTCCTACTCCTGCCGAGCCTTAGATCTTTTTTTTGTTGTGGTTGTGTGGGAATGATTACAGAATGGCGAACCCCCTTCCCCACTCTCTCTCTTCTCCTCTTATACAAGCCTTGGGTCGGCGGAGAGAGCCGACGGGTAGGCAGCGATCTGACACTTTGTACAATCGATAAGGCGTTAAGGGGCGTGACTAGAGGCAAAACGTGCCGCCATCTTGTGCGGCGGCGCCGCCACGCGATGCTTCGCAAGTGGCCTCGACTCGTGTGAACACGCCGGTGAGAACAGGCGGGACCCGGCTTGCTCCTTCCGGCGCGGGCGGCCAACCCGATGACGGCAAACTCTCTCTCTGCGGTCAATTTCGCGGCGCCACAAAGGATGACGATTGATCGAGACCGCGAGAGATCACGTGGCGGTAATCATCTCTTCCTCGATCCATCCGGCGTGATGTCGCATTTAATGCACATCGCCTTCGCAGAGAGGAGAGCTAGCGCCGAAGACTCCTCGGGGCTTCTGTCGCGTAGGCCCCACCTGATAGTAAGGGGCCTCTCGCGCTCGCCCATGTGGGGGCTGGTCGCCCGCTGACGTCTTGAGGGCTCGCCCACGCTAGGGCACAGTCGCCCGCCGACGCGTGGGGCCCTCTCTGGCGCTAAGGGCTCGCCCACGACTGGGACTGATCGCCCGCGTGGCGTGGGGCCCTCGCTTGGCCTACTGAGGCTCGCCACGCCATTTGGGCTGATCGCCCGCCTGGCGTGGGGCCCTCGCTTGGCTGAGGGGCTCGCCACCATCGCCAGGCTGATCGCCCGCTTGTGCGTGGGGCCCTCGCTTGGCGCACTGAGGGGACTCGCCCACACGCTGGGGCCTAGTCGCCCGCCTGACACCTGATCTTCTTTAAGACTCTTCATACCCCGGTACTTACTGTACCGACAGTAGCCCCCGGGTCCACCATGATACGCGAACCTTTGCGTCGATACTCTGCCGTTTCTCGTGCGATGGGAGACGAATCGTGGGGGGCCCGCCTCCTGCGGCTGCTGTATGCCTGATTCTCCACCTGCACACGATCTTCCTTAGGGAACCACGCCGCTTTTCGCGGAAAGCCGAGACGCGCGGGGCATAATGGCGCCGCGCGCGCGTGGGGACGGAATCCAAACCGTCGCACTCGCTCTTTCCACCTATAAATGCTTCACTTCTCTACGCCACGACGAATTCTTTCGCACGCCAAATCCTCAAATTGCCATCCACCTTCTTCACCGCCGCTGTAGAGCTTTTTCGCCAACGCTACTCCGGCCGCGCCACCGCCTGATTCAGCTTTGCCCGCCTCCGTGGCCGATGAGGAGACAGTCGCGCGGCTCCAACGACACGTGCCGCCGTCCGCTGCCAGGTTCCGCGCCGACACCATGGCGCCAAGCCCCCGCACTAGGGAGATCATTACCATTACTTGGGCTGTGCTGGCGGGGCTTGTTCCGCCGTACTCTGAGTTCTTCTTGGGGGTGCTTGCCTTCTACGAGATCCAGGCAGCGCACCTTCCCCCCAATTCCATTGTGGTGCTGGCCATCTTCGCTCACCTCTGTGAAATGTTCGTGGGGGCGATGCCGAGCCTCCCGCTCTGGCACCGGCTCTTCACGCTGCACGCGAGCTCGCGCTCGAGCGGGGATGTTGGGAGCTACTACTTCTCGCTTCGCGACGCCACCGCCTTTATCCCGCTCGCGCTCAAGTCCAACTGGAAGGACTGGGCGCGATAGTGGTTGTACGTGGAGGATTCCAGCGGTTGCGACGATCTTGCCTTCCCCGAGGGCCCTGCGGAATCCCTCGCCAGCTAGGGGTCTCAACCCGACGACTCGGCGGAGACGGAGGCGATGCTGGCGCGCATTGCTGAGCTCCGCCACCATGGGCTCACCGGAACCCATGTGGCGGTGGACTTTTTGCGGCGCCGCCTCTGCCAGCTTCGCATGAGGGCGCGCCCCGCCTGGCAGTACTATGGCGACGATGACGGGACCCGCATTGCCCCTGGAGGTGAGTACTCTTGCATTCTTTCGGGTCTTCTGATTTTGCGGAACGTTTTTTCCTTTCTTTTGCTTCTTGGCTTCTTGCCAACTCGCGGCTTCTTTTTTTTTTTGTATGTCCAGCCGCAGGGAACGTGTCAGAGGAGGTGCGCCGGCAATGGCTGGCGGGACTCCTGCCCGCGCCAGCCGGCGACATCTTTCTGCCCGCGAGCATCCGCCCCCTCTGCCACTAGGACCCACGGGAGCGCAACCCGTACTTGCGCACGCTGCCTCCTATGGAAGTTTCTGGTCCTGCGGTCCAGGTGGTCCAGCGACCCCTGCAGATCCGCGACCAACCACCGGCGACCGCGGGAACTCCCGCAGCCGCCGCTCCTTCTGTGGCCGTCGCGCCTCCCGGCCCAGCCGACTCCAACCGTGCTCTCGGGAAGCGCCGCCTCGTCCTCTCCCAACATGACGACGACGATGAGGGAGAGGCGAGCCCGAAAAGGCTTCGCCCTTCAAGTCCTGAGCTGCCTCCGCCTCCTTTGGCCCCCTCCAGTGGGGACCCTGCTGCTGACGCCGCCGCCCCGCCATAGGGCGAGAGCGCGGCGATCCTTCCGGAGTCGGTGCCGCCTGCGCTGGTTTCTTCCGCGCCGAAACCTCCTGCGCCGACGCCCGACGCGCCGGCTTCTTCCGCGCTGGCACCTCCTGTGCCGGCGGCTATCTCAACAGCGTCGGCCGTGGTGATTCCGCCGCCCCCTCCGCCTCCTGCGTCGGGAGGAGGAGGCTGCGCCGTTCATGACCAGCGGCTTGCGCCGCTTCTTCTTCCTTCGCCTTCGGGGGGCGTCGCTTCAGGTAGCCTTCTCTACGTTCATGTATTTTCGCATTAGGGTTAGCATGCTGCATGTTTTTCGCATACCTGGATCCTTTTCTGATTTCTCTTCGTGGGCGGTCGGATCACAGGGCTTGACTCCGCCAGCGCAATCCTCCCCCCGCCTCGCTTCCGGCCTCGCCCGCACCTGGGCGGCGCGAGAAGGCGCTCTGGCTTCGGCGACGCGAGCTGTCGGCGAGCTGCGGCAAGCTCTTGACCGGGAGATCGCTGCGAAGGAGGCGGCGACCCGCGAGGCTGCGACGGCGCAAACCGCCGCCGCCTTCGCCAGCAAGGAAACCACGAACCTCCGCGCGGCGCACTTTGAACACCTCCGGGTTCTCACCGCCATGCTGCGGACCGCTTACCGTGACTTCGGATGTCACAGACTACCGGAGTCACTCTTCGCCCATTGAAGAGACGGCTGCGCAGTACGCCGGCGCAGTGGGGCGCGCCGCCGAGGCTCTTAGCGACCTACCGATGGTGATGCGGACGCGGGCGATCGAGGACGGTCGCCACGACATCTTTGAAGTAGCGCGGTTCGTCTTGGGCAACTACCTTGCCCAAAACGCCGCGTTCGACCTCGACTCCGCCACCGGGGAACCTTCGCGCAAGCTGGACTGGGACGAACAGTCTCGGGTGGAAGTCGCCGCCAACCGAGTATCCATGATGGGCGGCGCTGCACCGGCAGAGAATGACGACGAGGAGGAGTAGCTGAACTCCTCTACCCGTCTTGTCTTGTACATAAAACCTGTTAATGCAAACTTTTGCTTTCCCTGCCACAAGTCTCGTTCGTTAATCTTTTACTCGATTTCTTACTTGCGGAACGGAGGAACTTAAGCAACCGACCGCCAAAAGCTCTAGACAGAACGTTCTACTGAAAGTGAGCGCTTTTTCCTTAGGCACCTGGTTACTTCAACCCTTATGGCCTCGCCACAAACCGACCTTAAACGTTACGTGGCGAGCGCTTAGCTTCCGAAAGTGGTCTAGACGCCAGTGCCATCGTTGGCGCAGGGCCCAGACCGGGCAGACACACCAGGCTAGAACTCGCCTTCCGTCCACCTTGCCCCGCCCAACGCAAGTTTAAGCGTTCGCTTTTGCCACTAAGGGGCCATTAGCCTTAAGTACTTTCTCGCTACCAGCTTTCAACAGAATGCCTTCTAACAGACTTTTTAAGGCGAAAAATAGACGCTCACAGAGAGACAGAACTTATCTTTATATTGCAGATGGCTTTGTACATCTCAGCCCCCGAGGCGAGCGGGGAAGGAAGAAGACCTCGCCGCTCGGCTCCAAGGGAAGACCAAAAGCTTCTGAAACAGCTACCTACGGATAGAACTTCCTCAGCTGCTCGACATTCCAGGTGTTCGCCAACTCGCGACCATCCTCGAAGGCGAGCCTGACTCAGCCTAGGCGGGATACTGAGACCACCTTAAAAGGGCCCTCCCACGGGAGATAATTATGCGACACACTGCGCTGGACTCTGCGCAGGCGAGGTCACCCATCGCCGATGTTCTCGCACACCCTTCCGCTTGATAACGGCGCAGGCTCGCGATATCCGGCGGCCGAATCACCGCCTCGCATCTCGATCTCCTCCGGAGATTTACTTCATCGGCGCGGTCGAGTCACCGTCTTCATCAGACGCCGCCACCCCGGAGATCAAAAGGCGAAGCCGACGGAACCGCCTCCTAACCGTACACCAGGAAGAAAAGAGTCTCGCCGGTAGCTCTGCTGGGGGTCGTCCGCAGCGCCCAAAGCACGGTGGGGACTTCCTCGGCCCAACGCTTGCCGTGCTTCTCCAGGCGATCGAACGCCCTTGTCTTGAGTCCTCTGAGTACCTCCGCGTTCGCCCGCTCCACCTGCCCATTGCTCTTCGGGTGCGCGACGGAGGCGAAACACAGCTTAGTGCCCAACTCTTCACACCAATCTTGAAAGTCATCGCTCTTCAACTAAGCGCCATTGTCGGTGATGACCTGCTGGCGACGCCGAACAGGACGAAGATGCTTCTCATGAACTTTATAGCTGCAGCGGATGTGATCGCCGGGACCGGCGATGCTTCCACCCACTTGGTGAACTTATCGACGACGATGAACAGATGCGTGTAGCCCCCGGTCGCCCGCGAGAACGGGCCCAGGATGTCCAGCCCCCAGACCGCGAACGGTTAGGAGAGCGGAATGGTTTGCAGCGTCTGGGCCGGTCGGTGGATCTGCTTAGCATGAAATTGGCATGCTTTGCATCTCCTCACCAGCTCGAAGGCATCACGGAGGCGATAGGCCAATAAAGCCGTGGCGGAAGACCTTCCGACCAATGCGGCTCCGAGTGGCTCCGCGACATGCCTCCATGGATCTCAAAGAGGATTTTGCTCCACGCTTCCCGAGTGGCGTGCTTGATGAACTCCGTTAAGCGCCTCGGCGTCTGGTCCCCACCTACCGGTATGTGGCGCTTGGCCTTGCACGCTATCCTCTCAGTTGACGCGTCATCGTCGGGGATCACTCTGTCCCACAGGTAGGCTAGGATAGGATCCATCCACTGACCTTCCCGGACGAGTGCGACGACGTTAGGATGGTCGCCGACGTACTTCGCTTAGCTCGGCATTTCGCCTCAATCGCCGCGGCGTTAGTTCTTCCGCATCCTCCCTCCAGCTGGAGAGCTGCCGCGGGAATGCTGACGTCTCCGCCAGGTGTGGGAGCTGCGTCAAGAATCATGCCGTCCCCACCAGAATCGGGGGCTGCGACAGACGGCGGCGTGAGTCTTTCTTCAAAGACCCTAGCCGGGACAGGTGTCTTTGACGAGGCAATTTAGGATAGCTCATCCGCCATGTAGTTGTCGCGCCGAGGGACGTGCACGAAGCCCAACCCCTCGAAGTGCCGCTCCAACAGGCGCACCTCCGTCAGGTAGGCCGCCATGACGAGATCTGAACAGATGAATTCCTTCCTCGCCTGGTTAATGACCAGGAGAGAGTCGCCTTTGACTTGCATCCGCCGGATGCCCAGGGTTGAGGCCACCCTAAGCCCGGCGAGGAGCTCTTCGTATTCTGTGGCGTTGTTGATGGCGCGAAATCCCAATACCACTAGGTGCCGAACGATGTCGCCGGTGGGAGACACCAGAACGACGCCGGCCCCAGCCCCCTCCAGCCGGAACGAACCGTCGAAGAAGAGAGTCCACGGCGAGGGTGCTGGGTGTCTTCAACTTCTGCCACCGCCGGTGTCCATTCACTGACGAACTCCGCCAGTGCTTGCCCTTTGACCGCCGTCCGGGGGGCGAACTTGAGGTCGAACTCCGCCAGCTCCATTGCCCATTTGGCGATGCGGCCTGTCGCCTCGCGGTTGAAGAGGATCTCCCGCAAGGGGTACTTGGTCAGCACCGTGATTTCTCGCCCCTGGAAGTAGTGGCGCAGCCTTTTGGACGCCGTCAGCACGGCATACAACATCTTCTGGTGCTGCGAGTATCTTGTTTCTGTATCATGGAGAACCTTGCTGATGTAGTAGATGGGGCGCTGAACTCCTTCTCTCTCCGCCACCAACACCGCGCTGACCACCTCCGGGTTTGCCGTGACATAGAGGATCAGCGGCTCGCCCGGATCTGGGACGACCAGCACGGGTGGAGAAGTGAGGTACTTATTCAGCCCGTCAAACGCCTCCTGCGCCTCCGTGGTCCACTCGAACTAATTGGTCTTCTTCAGGAGCTTGAATAGGGGGAGACTCTTATCCCCCAGACGAGCTATAAAGCAGCCCAGGGAAGTCAAGCAACCCACCAAGCACTGCATCTGCCGAAGTCGTGTCGGGGGCTTCATGTTTTCGATTGCAGCGATCTTGTCGGGTTTCGCCTCAATCCCCCTCTGAGAGACAAGTAAACCCAACAGCTTGTCCGACGGAACGGCGAAGACGCACTTCTCAGGATTGAGCTTGATGCAGTACTTACTCAGGTTGGCGAAGGTTTTCTCCAGATCGCCGATCAACTCTTCCGCCTTCCTGGACTTTACCACCAGGTCGTCGACGTACACCTCCAGGTTCCGCCTGATCTGGGGACGGTAAGCAATATGCATGGCCCTCTGATAGGTTGGGTCTGCATTCTTTAAGCTAAACGCCATTCTCGTGTAGCAGTAGACGCCCATGGGCGTCACAAAGCCAGTCTTGTCTTCGTCTTCTTCGGCCATGCTAATCTGGTGGTACCCGATGCGCATCCGTAGCTCTGTTGCTCACACCCCGCCGTGGAGTCGACGATGAGATCGATGCGGGGCAAGGGGTATGGATCCTTTGGGCACGCCTTGTTGAGGTTGGTGAAGTCGACGCACATCCTCCACCGCCCGTTGGATTTCTTGACGAGGACGGTGTTCGCGAGCCACCTAGGGTGGGCGACGCTCCGAACGACCCCCGCCCTCACGAGCTTGTCCACCTCCTGGCGGATAACGGCCTAGCGCTCCACCGACTGCTTCCGGACCTTCTGCATGACCGGTCGCGCGCCGAGTAACGTTGCCAACTTATGCTCAATCACCTCCCTGGGGACCCCAGTCTTGTCGGACGGTTGCCAAGCAAACATGTCTGCGTTAGACCGGAAGAAGGAGACGAGCGCGCCTTCCTATTTGGCGCCGAGGGATGCGCCCACCTGAATGGTCCTCGCCGGGTCCGACTGGCTCAGAGAGACCGTCTTAACCCCCGTGGACGAGCCGGGGGAAGCACGGACCTTCGCCGGAGGAGCTCCCAGAGTCGAGGCCTCAGCCTTCTGGGCACAGACTGCCCCCGTCTGGGCGAGAGCGTCCTGTCGCGGCGGGCGCCTCGGCGTCCACCTTCCGCGATGATGGGGCGGTGGCCGGGATCTTGACCACCATGTAAGCATAGTGGTAGGCCGCCATGAACTTGGTCAGCGCCGGCCGACCCAGTATGGCATTGTACGGGAGGTCGAAGTCAGCCACCTCGAACTCGAGCATCTCCGTACGAAAGTTGTCGGCGCCTCAAGGTCACCGGAGATCGACGCCCCAAAGGGACGGACTCAGCCCCCGGCGCGACGCCGAAGAAGGGAAGCGCCGGCCGAAGCTCCCGCTCTTGGATCTGAAGTGCTTTGGCGACTCGGGCGGAGAGGAGATTGATAGAACTTCCTCCGTCTACCAGCACCCGCCCCAACTTGACATTCCGGACCGTGGGCGCAACCACGATCGGGAGATGTCCCGGGCCGGCGGTGTTAGCGGGGTGATCGGCTTGGCTGAATGTGATCGACTGCTCCGACCACACCAGTTGCCTAGCAGACCCCACACTGGGCACGACGGCGCACACCTCCCTCATCACACGCTTGAAACTGGCGTGAGACGGATAGGTGGTCGATCCGCCGTGAATGAAGGCGACTTCGCGCTCCGCCTATTGAAAACCAAGCGAAGCCGGCTCCTTGCCCTTGCTGCTGCTCGTGGACTCGCTTGTCCACTATCTTGCAGACGACCTGGCAATCAGCCAAGTCGTGGGAGTTGCTACGGTGAATGGGACAGTAGGTCCTTCCATCCCACTCGCCGGGATGACGTCCTCGCCCTTCATCGCGGCCGCGGTGGCCTTCACGGCCGCCCCTGCGGGGACCGTTCCTGCCGCCGCCGCAACCTCCTCCTTTCTTCCGCCCGTCGCGCGGCCGGCCGCCGTCGTCGTCGTCGTCATCGCGCTCGGCGGCCAGGATCTGCTCGGCCTCGGCCGCCTTGCGCTTTTTCTTGTCCTTCCCGTCGGGATTCTTGGAGGTCCCGGCTTCACCACCCCCAGCGGCCCCTGCCTTTCCGGCCGGTCGGAAACGGGCCTCCGCCTGGAGGGCGCACTTGTGGGCCAAAGTGAAGAGCTCTTCCGTCGTCTTGATCTTGCGGGTAGCCATCTTCTCCTTAACCTTGGGGTCTCGGACGCCCCTCCTGAAGGCCATGACTACGGCGTCGATGGAGATGTTAGAAATGGTGTTGCGGACCTGACAGAAGCGCCGGATGTAGTCGCGCAGCGACTCTCCCTTCTTCTGCTCCACGTTGTGGAGATCGTCTTCGACTCCGGGCTGCTCGAAAGTGCCCTGGAAGTTGGTGATGAAGAGCTCGAAGAGCTCCTTCCACGACCCCACTAGCTCCGAGGGTAGGTTCATGAGCCACAAGCGGGCTTCGCCGGTGAGGACTGCAGGGAAGTAGTTCGCCAGAACTTTTCCCGACCCTCCAGTCGGCTGCATCACCGTGGTGTAGATCTGCAAAAACTCGTCGGGGTTGGTGGAGCCGTCGTACTTCTCGATGGAGGCGGGCCTGAACTTCTCCGGCCAATGCATGCGGCGCAGCTCTTCTAAAAAGGCGCGGCAACCGACGTCTGGAGCCTCCTGCTCCTGAATACGCCCCTCGTCCCGCCGCGCCCGCCGCCCGGACGACGCTGAAGAAGCGCCGCCTTCTCCCACGGAGGCGGCTTCGCGGGAGCACTCCTCCTGGCCCCCACGAGCGGCGGTGATAGCGCGGTCACGCACTCGGTCGCGCTGTCGGCTGAGCTTGTCACGTAGGTCTTCTCCATGCTCCAGATGGCGGTCCTTCAAGTGGGCCCGGAGGTCTGGCCCATCGCCGCGTCTGCCCGGTCGAACCCCCGAAGGAGTTGCCTGACTCCTGTCGACTTGGCCCCGCTCCCTCCCGCCAGGAGATCCGCGGGAGGGGCGCGGAGAAACAAAATAGCGGGAGGAAGCGGAAACGCCGGTTCCCGTACCTCCCAGAGCTTGCACTACGCCCAAGGCGGCATCGACGTAGCAGCCAAATCGCCACCACGGCGCCACGGAGAGTCCGGAGTTACGAAACCGGTGGGTTGTCCAAGAGGGTCTGGCGCATGGAGGTTTTGCCTCAAGAGCATTCCTCCAAGGCGACGCCGCTTAGCCGATCGACGGGCGCTCTCCGCTAGGCGCCGACCCTTAGCGGAAAAATTGCCGCCCGGCTGATCCACCACCATAGCGCGGCAATGACGCCATGCGGCAGCTCTCGACGACTACTTTCTTATCCATCGCGGACTGCTGATCCGCCATCGAAGAAGTCGAAGAACTCGGACTGATGCTAGCGCCCCCTACCTGGCGCGCCACTGACGGCGTGTTCTTCACCGAACCACAGCGAATCACACCCTCGATCCGATTCGAGCGTCGGGCGCGGCGAGGAGCGACACGCAGAGATTACCCAGGTTTGGACCCCCTGGCGGGTAATAGTCCTACTCCTGCTGAGCCTTAGCTCTTTTCTTATTGTGGTTGTGTGGGAATGATTACAGAATGTCGAACCCCCTTCCCCACTCTCTCTCTCCTCCTCTTATACAAGCCTTGGGTCGGCAGAGAGAGCCGACGGGGGTAGGCAGTACAGTACACTTTGTACACTGATAAGACGTTAAGGGACGGAACTAGAGAGACGAAAACGTGCCGCTACTATGCCGAGCGGCGTCGTCCACGCGTGCTTCCCAAGTGGCCTCTGACTCGTGTGAACACGCCGGTGAGAGAACGGGCGGGACCCAGCTTGCTCCTTCTGACCCGGGCGGCCAACCTGATGACGGCAAACTCTCTCTCTGCCGGTCAATTCCGCAGCGCCACAGTGACAGTTGATCAGACCCGTAGAGGTCACTGTGGCGGTAATCATCTCTTCCTCGGTCCATCCGCGCGTGATGTCGCATTTAATGCACCTGTCCTTCGCAGCAGAGGAGAGCCAACGCTCGGAAGACTCCCCTCGGGACGCTTCCTGACTCGTGGGCCCCACCTGATAGTAAGGGGCCTCGCGCTCGCCCATGTGCCACTGGGCCCGGTCACCCGTCTGACGACTGAGGGCTCGCCACGCCACTGGGGCTGGTCGCCTCACCGACGCGTGGGGCCCTCGCGTGTGCCTGAGGGCTCGCCACGCCATTGGGCCTGGTCGCCCGCTGACGCTGGGGCCCTCGCGTGCGCTGAGAGGGCTCGCCACGCCACTGGGCCTGGTCGCCCTTTGACGCGTGGGGCCCTCGCGGGCGTGTTGAGGGGCTCGCCCACTCACTGGGCCCGATCGCCCGTCGGACGTGTGGGGCCCTCGCTTGCTACTGAGGGGCTCGCCACGCCACTGGGGCCTGACACGTGGGGCCCTTGCCTGGCGCCTGATCTTCTTTAAGACTCTTCATACCCCGGTACTTACTGTACCGACAACAACAATTCAAGACCATGAATGTTCACATTGCTAGTGGCAGTTCTTGAGGGCTTGAAGCCATCACTCCACCTTAAAACTCATCGTGATCTTTAGATGGAGAGGAAGAAGGAGAGGAGCACTTGCCTGTTTGGAATAGGGTGTAGGCCGGCGTGGTCTCAGCGTCGGGTGGGGCTCGGCACCACCACGGTTGAAAGTGCATCTAGGCCCTAAGTGATTTTGGTGATTAATGAGCTACAATTATAGAGCTAATATTCTATTGGAGAATTGTGCACAGATGCTATACAAGTTAATTCCATGAGGTATATGTTTACATGTGTTGGTGCACCCCTCAAAATGGATGTATTGCAAGAAGGCATCAAGACTAGTATTTATTTGTAAATCTTTATTTGTTGAGTCCTAGGGATGCCGTACTATAAAGAGGGATGAAATAGAGAAGCTTATAAAGGTTCCTAAGTGCTCACAATAGGTATCTCGAAGTTCGTGTGAGTTTTCCACTCAAAATACACCTCATACAGAACCTATACCATCAGAGCATCCGACGAGGGTCGGAACATCCGATGGTGAGCCACTGCCAGCCAGAGCTATCCAAAAAGGGTCCATCGAACTTCTATCGAACATCCGACGTGGGTGGAACATCCGACGGGGATCGTAACATCCGATGCGGGATTAACTACACAACGGCTAGTTTTCGGGATTCTCTATTTAAAGCCGTCTCTAATACCTTCCAAAGGTTGCTGACACTGTTTACTCTCTGATTTGAACCTAATTCTTCCTGCTCATCATCTCTCAAAGCTTTAGCCTTTGTCTCTCTCTTGTTCATCTTGTGAGATCTAGATCTAGAGAGATCAAGGCACCCAAGTGCTCCACAAATTAGAGATTCAATTTGAGCACTTAGCGATTCCTAATTTCTTCATCGCATTTGTTACTCTTGGAGGCTTGAAGGGCTCCTAGACGGCTAGGTGTCGCCGGTGAGTCGCCGATCTTTGTGTGGCGTGCCTCCGGAGTTTGTGAAGGTGCGAATCTACCTCCGCAAGGAAAAGGTTTCAACTAGTGATCGCCGGTGAGTGCTTTGTGCTTCGCTAGTAAGGGGGATTAGGGCCTTGGTGATCCGGGCTTTGTGCCTTCCCTAACGGTGAGTAGGATCTCCCTTCAAAGATCCGAACATCGGTAAACAAAAATCATCATGTTTTTGTCTTGATCTTGTTTTGGTGTCTTTATTACTTGTGTTGGCCTGTTCTCAGGTTTTCGACAAATTCCAGAACACCCCGGATCGGAACATCCGACGGCCATCGGAACATCCGACCCAGGATCAGAACATCCGACGGAGGGTGTACTGTGCCACGTCGGAACATCCGACGCTGCATCGGAACATCCGACCGACTGGTTACTGTTCAAGTTTATTAATTCCGCAATTTCGTTTTATTCGCCTATTCACCCCCCTCTAGGCGGCATAGCGATCCTTTCAACGGTGTCGACCAGGCACTGCGCAACACAGCCGCACACGATGTTTAGCCCCTAACCAGCAACCGTCGGGCGGCTTGCATTGGGTTGCAGCGGTGCCTGAGTTGGTGGAGATGAGTGACGGGGCAACGACCTCGGTTTATCCTGTCGGCGAGGTTGCAACGCCGGTCGAGACTTCCATGGTCAGTTAGGGCATTTGTAGTGATCGCTAAGCGGTGGTAACGTGGAGTAGAGTCTGCTCGGTTGGGTGGAGTGAGAGGAAGAAATGGATGAAGTACTTAATTGTTTTTTTTCAAATATTTCATGAGATGTTTTTTGCAAAAGAGCGTGTGAGGATAAAGTAGAACTAAGGACGAATTTGAATGCGCATCCGATGGTCACGGATGTATATGTGGAATGCATATTCATACACTACCACACATCGGTTGAGCCCCCAGCCCACAAGCACACTCCCTAGGCTAGCCTGGACCTAGTACTCTAACCTCTGAACCTCGAATAAAAATGGTGGTCTAAATAAGGTTCATCGAGATAAAACAAGGGTTAGGATTTTTCAAGAGTCATCACAAGGAAAAAGAAAAAAACAATATATGCACCCGTCCCCATTCTCTTCATTGGTGGCCTTTTCGGTGGTCGGTGGAGGCGAATGGTGCTAGATCTATGGTGGGTAAAGGTAGTAATAGTGGTGGTTTAACAGGGACTCTTGTAGGTAGGAAGTTGAACTAGGAAACGTTGTTGGATTTTTTAAAAAATGGATATTCCTCAACGAGCTATGACAATGGTGTCTTCAATGGAGTGGTCAAACGATGTTGGATTGATCCCTGGTATTGGACTGGTAATGTTGTTGTAACGATGCATATTAGATCTACTCTTTGAAGGATCACGATCACCACATGCAGAAGGCAGATCCCACAAGAAGGGCAAGTAGAGTCTCTATTTATATTTTATGGTAGCTCTATGAGTTAGATGTGTGAAGAACTAGATGCATGGATCCTAAATTTCATCTTGCGATTAGTTAGCAAGCCTGTAAAGAAGTTATGTTAAGTGGTCATGTTTTTCCTATCTTTTGAAAAGCTTACTTCCAATATCAATGTAAATTTTGTTATAAAGCTCGTTACAAGAGGAGAGAAAAAGGTGTTGCATACACTATGCAGTTGACATATTGAAAGACCATATTCTTTATATTGTTTGTTGTAGGAGTCGGTGGTTATTACCTCTTAGACTCGTTGGTTTATGTTTCAATTTGTGTTGTAACTTTTATTATTTAGTAGTGTAGGTAATTTTGTTTGTTTTTTAAAAGAAGAATCGCAAACCTATGACAGAAGTCAAAATTTAGCAAAGGGCAAAGGTTTAAACTGATGGGAAGAGTGTACACGTAACATATGCACAAATTAAAGGGATTTGATAGAGGGACTGACTTCTTATCAGGCAACTGAGACTTATTTAGCTCTCAGTCGATTTTCTGAGCCGTTGATCAAACGCCTCTATGGGGCACATAAAAGATCCAATGAATATCCATGTATGTAAGAAAATTGACTAAGAGATAAATAAGTCTCAATCGTCCGATAACTAGCAAAGGTGTTTGATAGATGTCTCCAATGGCTTCCCTGTTCCCCTCCAACGCACCTTTGTACATTTTCACAACCACTCCTGGGTCCGATCCTTCTTGGCCATCGTCCACGACACAACCTAACTTTGGTCATTGAGCCTTGAGAATGACACTCAAGATATGCGAAGATATGAGATTTGCGCTATTGGGACGTAGGAAAAAGAGAGGAGACCAGGACAGTTGGATCTTAATCCACGTGATCGATACAAATCCGGTCTCAATTGATTTCGGCGGTCTGTTAGGCAGAAAATTCACAAATTGAAGACACAATAGCGAATCCAACAAATCTGAATGTAAATTCAGTCCCAACAAATGCAGCCAAATTAGGCTCCTTTGCTCAAAACAAATGCAGCCCAACTTTCCTGGCTTATCCTTTTATCGACCATCTCTCTTCTGAACCTCACAAGAAAAAAAAAAGTGAGAGCGAGAGAGAAACAATTGCAAAAGCGTAGGCGTCGTAATCTCAAGGGATAATATCTCTCTCTACCATACGACCCACACCCTTCCCTCCAACCTCAAGAAAGCAATCTCCTGCTCACCAGCGCAGCGAGTCAGCAACGCTGCCTCACTCTCACTTGCTCCGCTCCACTCTGCTTCGCCGCTCGCCGGCCATGGCCACCCTCGCCAAGCACCTCATCCTGTGCTCCACCGCCACCTCCTCGTCGGCGCCCTCGTCGCCGTCGCGCCGGCGCCGCCCGCCGACGCCGCCGGACGCGGCCGCCGACAGGCGCGCGCTGGCGCAGGCGCCGCAGCCCGCCACGCGCCGGCTCGCGGTCGCCGCGTCCACGGCGCTGGTCGCCACGGCCGCGCTGTCCGCGCGGCGCCCGCGGCGCCGCTGCCGGCAATTGCCGCGGAGGCGGCGGCGCTGGCTCCGGCGGGTCCCGGGACGGTGCCGAGGTGGGGCACGCGGTCGTACATCAGGGAGAGGTACTTCGAGCCCGGGCTGACGGCTGAGGAGGCCGCCGCGCGCATCCGGCAGACGGCGGAGGGCATGCGCACGCTGCGGCCGATGCTGGAGACCATGTCCTGGAAGTACGTGCTCTTCTACGTGCGCCTCAAGGCCAAGTACCTCGACCTCGACCTCACCACCGCCATGGCCGGCGTCCCCGAGGCGCGCCGCCCCGACTACGTCCGCGTCGCCAACGAGCTCGTCGACAACATGACCGAGGTATATATCATTATCAGCCATGCCATTTCTTAAGCAATTCTCGCTGAAGATTACTTATGCAGTCATGCTCGTAGCATCCTTGCATTTTTCTCGAGCAAATGTTTCATTGTTGGATGGCCTTGGTGTGCAGTTCGACCGGTTCGTGCGGAGCCCGAAGGTGTACGAGTCGTACCTCTACTACGAGAAGACTCTCAAGTCGCTGGACGAAGTGGCAGAGTTCCTCGCTTGATGGTACATACTAGCATGGTTAGCGCGCCCACGGTGCGCCACTGCAAAACCTCTTATATGTGAGCAAATAAAAATGTATCACAAAACAATCTAATAAAAAAGCATTACATCTTTTGTTTATTGTTTTCATTTTTAAAAAATTAGTTGGTCATGTCGAATTTTTTTTTATAACTCATTATCAAGATATTATAGTGCCTTTTGCAAACCTTTTTTTCCCAGAATTTTGTAAGTGGCCATAAAGGTTACAATAAAAGAAAAGAATAAATTTTTTTGTCAAACAATCATTTGTAAATCCTAAATGTCTAAAAAGAAGCTAGATTTTTTTGGTCATCTTCATGAATACGTGCTCTTAAACTATAATTCTATATTTCAAAAATTTCTATTTCTATTATTTACTAACTAATATTGAAAAATTTAACATTTGTAATGCTTAAATACATTTGTGGACCCTTACTAGAAAATTTTGATTGCATTTGAAAAACATGTAAATTTCTAGATTTATTTACGTTGCTAGACCAAATTTCGCCCACTTGATCCCCTCTCTCTTCATTCTTTCTAGAATTCATGGTTTAGGGGGGTTCAAAGTTTAAAAATTGAATGTCAAAAAATTTTAAATTTTTAAAAAAATTAAGGAAATTTAGAAGATATCGAAATTTCCGTTTGGTTGGGATTTCGAAAATTAAAATTAAGAATTTTAAAAACTGTAGGATTCATAAATATGAATTAAGGGAATTATAGCATGAAAAAAGGAAACTAAATTTACAAAATTGAATTTTGGAAATTCAAAAAACTAAAAGCTAATATATCAAATTCTGAAATACAAAATATGTACGAAGGTTTATAATTTCCGAAATTCATTTAATTTTGAATTTTTAAAAGACGAGGCCCGTGCGTGCAGCGTACAGGACACACCACAGGTGAGAGGGAAAAAATGCGCAGAGCAAAATGGTGGAGCGGGGATTCGACCACCGGTCTCCTAGGTGAACGCTAGCTCCTCTAGCCACCGTTGCTGCCGCCGCCGCGCCGTGTTGCTTTCAAAGGGGGCAAAAATGCTTTTGAAGGTTAGCTTAATATGGACTACCGGATTTGATTCGTGACGTCGATCGGACGGCTCGATTTATGGCACGCGTCGCACGGGGATCGTTCGACGCTAGCGCATTGTATATGTAATAGATATATATCGTGTTGGAAGTATTAGGAATTTCCTCAATATTTTAATCCACAAAATTATGTAAATCATAAATAGACAATTGCCGCTTCGGTCCAAGACCAAAGGTACTAGATATAAAATATCTATCTCATACGCAAGGGCTAATGAACAGAAAACAAAAGGCAAAGGCACTAGATAAACAAATATACCCTTGAGTAGAGTCACAGCCCACTCTGACAAGAGAGCACGGTATTGGCAAGTGAGGAATGACTTGCACATTCTCACCGCCATGACGGCTGATGTAGTCGATCACAAGTTGTGCGAGATGCCTTTGATGCGATGGAGAGGTCGGTGCAATCGAACGTCGGTGCGATGTAGATGTCTGAGTGCCTCCTCGCAATGACTCGAGCTTGAGCGATCGCGCGAGAACGCTCCCAAAAACCTTATCGGCCTTATCCCGGCGGGATCTCGAGAAGGACGAGGTTCCGGAGGCTCTCCCCTCCGCCTTGTCGCGCAAGGAAACAGAGGCGGAACGCAAAAATGGCGGCATTCTGATAAAGTATGGAATGTGCGGAGAGAGAGCTTGAGGCGAGAACCTATATTTCACAGTATGCGAGCTCATGCTTTTATAAGCGCCAGAAGAGAAGATTCGTCGAACTCGGTCGCCATCAAGCACTAGTAACGGACGCCATTACATCGGCCATTAAGTCGTCTGCTACGTAACGGACGTCATTACACCACCATTAAGTAAATCGATTCACGGGAAGAGGTCGCTTTGTGCTCGGGGTGAGGTCGCCTGCGTCCGTGCGGGAGCTTCGCCCATGCTCGGGTGAGGTCGCCTGTGCGTGGAGAGCTCGCTTTGTCTCGGGAGAGCTCGCCCGTGCTCGAGGAGAGGTCGCCTGGCTCGGGAGAGCTCGCCCACGCCTTTCTTTTCTCTCTTTTCTTAATTGGGAGAACCACAATCCAACTATTTAAGTTGAGATATTCTCCTCACAATTTTCCGAACGATTTAGTATTAAATGGGCCTCTTGGAATTTCTATTAAAATAATTAAATGGGCCAACCCCATAATTATTCTAACAATCCCCACCAAATTTCATAGGCACATTTGAAATACTCTCGCCCAATCAGTAGTTTGATATACCAAAGTGTTTCATGGAGACCGTTAAGTTGAACTTCCACCTAGAACAAAAGTTACACTCATCCACAACTCAACAATGGACTAAGCCTTGAATTGACAGTTTTGTGCGAACGAGTTTCACCAAAGTCCTTCTCGATACTAGGTCGCTAAATGCATCCCCTCGGTTTGGGCGTATAAGTCATACTCCTTTGCCTTTCATGAGCCTCTAGAGATCACCCAATCTCATAGATCGTGACTAGCAATCGAGCTCATATAGGTGTATTCCTCATAAGATGTTACAGATGACAACATCTCTCTTTCTATTAAAAGCCACTCGGAACACATTAAGGTATAACCAACCCGCCATACTGAGATAGGAGAGTAGTGCATCTCAAACGGAGCGGGTTAAGTACAAAAGTACTCTCCTCTCACCATACTAGCTTGTCTCAACATCCTAATTCACGGGATCTCCGATCAAATAGGATGAGTTACCACTAAGACATGACTTTCATGTGGGTCTCAAGCCCATCTCCTTGATGCTTCATCTATCACATTCGTGATAGTCCCTTTGTAAAGGGATCGCGGTGTTTTTAGCCGTCTGGACATAATCCAATGCTATAACTCCGGAGTTTCTCATTTTTCTCGACAGACTTCAATCGCCTCTTAACGTGTCTTGATGACTTCATGTTATCCTTTGAACTGTTCACCTTGGCAATCACCGTCGATTGTCACAATTCAAAAGGATAGCGAGCACCGTTTTTCAACCACCCAGTAAGTCCATCACAAGCTCACGACCAATCGGCTTCCATAGTGGCGGTGTCTAATCTTTGTGAGTTCTGCTTCCATTGTAGACCTCGTTAAGATGGTGCCTTGCAAGACTTCGAAATGCTCCACCACCCAATGTGAATACAAATCCACTTGTGGCTTTTATCTCATCGAGATCGGATATCCAGTTTGAATCACTATAACCCTCTAATACTCTTGGGTACCCGTGTAGTGAATACCATAACTTGATGTCCCTTTAGATAGCGCATCACTCTCTCAAGAGCATGCCAATGATCATCTCCGGATTTGAAACAAACCGGCTAAGTTTGCTCACAACAAGCGAGATATCGTGTCTTGTTGCACTAGCTAAATACATCGATGAACCAATGATTTGGGAATATCTCAATTGATCCTTTGCTATACGCTGGTTCTTTCGTAATAGCACACTTGGATCATATGGCGTTGGACCAGTTTACAATCGCTAAAACCAAAGCGACTCAACACCTTTTCCACATAATGGGACTGCTCAAGAGTTATCCCACCATCATCTTCTCTTAACAACTTAATGTTTAAGATGACATCCGCTACTCCCAAATCTTTCATTTCAAAATTCATGACAGAAAGTCCTTGACTTCCTTAATCACATTAAGGTTCGTCTCAAGATCGATATGTCATCAACATACAGACACAGAATCACTCCTTCACCCCCACCATAGCGGTAATACACACATTTGTCAGCTTCATTCACAACAAAGCCGGCAGATGTTAAAGTTCTGTCGAACTTCTCGTGCCACTACTTAGGTGCTTGCTTAATGCCATACAAAAACTTTAACAACCTACACACTTTTCCTTCATGACCCTTTACTACAAATTCATCTGGCTGATCCATATAGATTTCCTCTTCCAACTCTCCATTAAGGAAAGCCGTCTTTACGTCCATCTGATGAACGATCAGACCGTATGAGGCAGCCATGGATAGTAGTACTCTAATAGTGATCAATCTGGCAACAGGTGAGTAAGTATCAAAGAAGTCCTCGCCTTCTTTCTGGGTATAACCCTTGGCTACAAGCCTTGCCTTGTACTTTTCAATTGTACCATCAGGCCTCAACTTCTTCTTGAACACCCACTTACATCCTACAGGTTTACACCCATATGGACGATCAATAACTTCCCAAGTTCCATTGCTCAGGATGGAATCCATCTCACTCTGGACCGCTTCCTTCCAATAGTCAGCGTCTTGAGATGAATAAGCCTCCTCAATGGTTCTTGGAGTATCATCCACTAGATATACAATGAAGTCATCACCAAAAGACTTTGCGGTCTTTTGTCTCTTACTCTTTCGAGTTACTTCATTGTCTTCATCTATTGGATTTTCCTCAAAAGTGGGTTCAATTTGTATAGGAGTGGAAGGTTTAGGAGAGAAGATAGATTCTTGGCCAGATGAGCTAAGTGTCTCTTTCGGAATATGTCCTCAAAGAATGTGGCATCATTGGACTCTAAGATTGTACCTTCATACATATCGGTACTCAGATTTCACTATTAAGAACCTATATCCAACACCGTGAATAGCATAACCAATGAAGACACAATCAACGGTTTTTGGTCCAAGTTTACGCTTCTTTGGGACGAGCACATTAACCTTAGCCAAACAGCCCCAAGCACGTAAATAAGTGAGATTTAATCTTTTCTTTCCCATTCCTCGAATGGTGTGATTTCTTTATTCTTTGTAGGAACCTGTTTAGGACATGACAAGCGATCAATATAGCCTCACCCCACCATTCCTTGGAAAGTCCCGATGTTTCTAACATGGCGTTAACCATATCGGTTAGAGTACGGTTCTTTCTTTCGGCAACCCGTTTGATCGGGGAGAATAGGAGGCGTCCTCTCATGGATTATTCAAAGTTCCTCGCAGAATTTATTAAAATCACTAGAAAAATATTCTCCACCACGATCTGACCTAACCCGTTTGATTTTCCTATCAAGTTGGTTCTCAGCTTCAGCTTTATAGATCTTAAAATAGTGAAAAGCCTCATCTTTAGACTTTAATAAATACACGTAGCAAAATCTAGTAGAATCATCAATCAAAGTCATGAAATACCTCTTACCACCCTTCGTCAACTCCCCGTTCATCTCGCACAAATCGGTATGAACTAGTTCTAATGGTGACAAGTTTCTACCTCTCTTTGCCTTGTGAGGCTTGCGAGGTTGCTTAGATTGCACACACACTTGACACTTAGAACCTTTGACTTGGGTAAATTTTGGGATTAAATCCATACCGGCCATCCGCATCATACAACCAAGAATAACATGACAGAGTCGTGAATGCCAAATATTAGTCTCATGATCACAAACATGATTAATCTCATTATTCATGTCCATCAAAGATAAGCGGAACAAGCCTCCGCTCTCATAGCCTTTTCCAATAAAATTTCCAAATTTGGAAATAACACATTTATTGGATCCAAAAACTAGCTTAAAACCATCTCTACATAATAGAGATCCACGACAAGGTTCTTATTTATCGCGGGCACATGTTGTATGCGTTCCTCGATCATACGACCTTGCACAAGTAAACTTCAAGTCAATAGTGCCGACTCCACGCACAAATGCTGCGATCTATTCCCCATCAACACGGAGGCAGCCCTGCGATGCAGTAAGAAGAAAATAGAGATCTATCGGACAAACATGTATATTGGCCTGTGTCAATCCACCAATCAGTGAGCGACATCTTGAAGAACAAGAGGTACCGATACATACCGGATGTTCCTTCCTCGGTAGATGCCAATAACAATGTTGGCGGACTTTTTTTCGCTTGTCTTTACGATCGTGGCAATCCTTAGCCCAAAGATCGCACCATTCTGAATAAAGCGCTTTTCCTTCCTTTATTCTTCTTCTTCTTGAAGCTAGTAGTTTGGTTGGCTTTGTTCTTGTTGTCGCTTTTCGACTTGTTTTTATTCTTGTTGAATTGAAAGGTTTTCTTTTGTACCACATTGGCACTAGAACTTCCTTTCCCACGTGTATCTTTTGCCCTCGCCTTCTCCTCAACATCTAGAGACCCAATGAGGCCAAAGAACGCTGAACTCTTGTCTCTTGTGTTTTAGAGTAGTGGCAAAATCCTCCAAAAAGGTGGCGACTTTGCAATAATGCATCCCGCCACAAACTTGTCGGCAATGCACATTTAAAATTCTCAAGTTCTTTTATAGAGCTTGCACCTCATGAGCTTGTTCTACTACGTAAATGGTCATCGACCATCTTGTAGTCATGAAACTGCTCCATGACATAGAGCTCGCTACCGTGTCGAAACTCCAAATTTTGCCTTAAGTGCATCCCACATTTCTTTACCACTAGGCAAAATCATATACACATCAACAAGATTTTCTCCCAAAACGTTAATCACGGCGCCTCTAAACAAGTTATCCGCACTGCGAAGACACTCTCTCCGCCAGAGAGAGCCCTCCTTCATTTGTGGCTTGCCTTGCATAACGTGATACACGCTCATGCCGATCAACCATAAAATCATCTTGGCGGCGCTAACGCTTGTAATTTGCTCAAAATCAAATCTGAGCTTGGCTTAAGTCTTGCAAATAAACTAGTAGTTGTGAAATTCCTAAGATAAGGTTTTTGGATTGTTGGAAGTATTAGGAATTTCCTCAATATTTTAATCCACAAAATTATGTAAATCATAAATAGACAATTGTCAGTTTCCAGTCCAAGACCAAAGGTACTAGATATAAAAATATCTATCTCATACGCAAGGGCTAATGAACAGGAAAACAAAAGGCAAAGGCACGGTATAAACAAATATACCCTTGAGCCGAGCCACAGACCCTCTGTTGTGAGCACGGTATTTGGCGGAATGACTTGCACATTCTCGGCCGCCATGACGGTTGATGTAGTCGATCACAAGTTGGTGCGAGATGCCTTTGATGCAGATGGAGAGGTCGGTGCGATCGAGCGTCGGTGCGGTGTAGATGTACAGTGCCTCCTCACAATGACCCAGACTTGAGCGATCGCGTGAGAACGCTCCCAAAAACCTTATCGGCCTTCTATCCCGCGGGATCTCGAGAAGGACGAGGTTCCGAGGCTGCTCCTCCGCTCCTTGTCGCAAAAGGAAGCAGAGGTGGGAACATAAAACGCAGCGGCTTCTGATGGAAGTATGGAATGTGAGGAGAGAGCTCTTGAGGCGAGAACCTATATTTCCGCAGGCGAGGAGCTCATGCTTTTATAGGCGCCAGAAGAGAAGATTCGTCGAACACGGACGCCATCAAGCACTAATAACTGACGTCATTACATCCGCCATTAAGTCGTCTGCTACGTAATCAGACGTCATTACACCACCATTAAGTAAATGGATTACGGGAAGAGGTCAATCATGCTCGGGGAGGTCGCCGTGCGGGAGAAACTTGCCCATGCTCGGGAGGTCGCCGTGCGGGAAAAGCTCGCCGTCTCGGGAGAGCTTCGCCAGAGAGCTTCGCCAGTGCTCGAGGAGAGCTCGCCCAGGCTCAGGGAGAGGTCGCCCAGCTCGGGGAGAGCTCGCCCACGCCTTTCTCTTTTCTCTCTTTTCTTAATTGGAAGAACCACAATCCAACTATTTAAGTTGAGATATTCTCCTCCCAATTTTCCGAACGGTTTAGTATTAAATGGGCCTCTTGGAATTTCTATTAAAATAATTAAATGGGCCAACCCCATAATTATTCTAACATATCGTGTATCGATAGGTCTAGGATGTGTATTGCTATCGGTCTGCTTTTTTCTTTTTTTGCGAATCAAGTACTTTACATATATGATGATAATTAAGTTGCTTTTAAAAAAAATACTTTCCATAGGTGGAACGTTCTCTGCAATCAATGGAACGGTCATCTAATAATTCATGATTTTTTTTTATTTTGTTTCTAATAATCGTCTGATACTTCATTGAAACTTGATAATACCTTGCTGAAACTTCAAGAAAACATAATGATACCTGTTGATACTTCGATAAAACTTCTGGTCGTCGAGAGGCTTCTTTTCGGGACTGCTAGACTTTTTTTAATAATGGAAGAAACTTCGTATCGATGCCTCATACAACTATTACCAACAAAAGAAAATTACACTGTTACTTATCAAACTTGCGGTGATTCTCACTTATCACCTCGAACTTATATTTTACTTTGTCAACCCCCTAAATTTATATCCGTTTGAACGGTTACCCTAAAACCGTTAGAGCAACCGTTAAACGGTGAAACGGTAGGTTAGGTGATCTTTAAACACTGATGTGGATGCCACGTCGCCGTAACCGTTTACATGGCTTGCCCCTCCCACATGTGCAATAAATTTATGGGTGTGTTGAAATCAACTTTCCAAATTTTCATTTTTTTTTAAAAAAAACAACTTACATTTCTAAGAGTTTGAACTTTGATATTTCAAAATAATTGCTTTAAAAATTTTCAATTATAGAAAAACAATTTCCAAATTTGAATTTCGGAATTTAAGTATGTAGAAATTTGAATTCTAGGTTTTGATATTTCAAAATATGTAGAAATCTGAATTTAAAAATGTGTTTTGATATTTCAAAAACAAAACTTAATCAAATTTGAATTTTGAAAATTGAACCTAAAAAAATTGAGTTTTAATCCCAAACTTTTGAGTTTTAGAAAATTGAATTTAAATCATCCATTTTGGAAATTTGAAGTTGGAGCATTTTAAAAATCAAATATTATTTTGTTTTAAAATTTGAAAATTTTAGATTTTTCAAACTAAATTGTACATCATCCATAAATTTCTTGCACATATGACTAGCTGTGTCAACGTTTTAGTGACCATGTGCCATCCATTTCAGCGGTAAAACGACAACCTAAGCAACCACGTCACTGTTTAACGGGTCCGTAACGGTTTTGAGGTAACCATACAAATGGAGAAAAGTTCAGGGGGTGACAAAGTAAAACGTAAGTTCGGGGGGTTAAGTCAAAATCGCTAAAAGTTTGAGGGTTTACGGTGCATTTTTCTCTACAAACAATGATTGAAAAGTTAAAAAAAATAGAATGACAAATAATTGTTACACTAAGGCAAGCAATGAAAAGAAAACAAACTTTTGTCTGATAACCTAACGACCCAAATAGCTTGACGGTTGTAATTCTGAGTATCATCACATAAAAGATGATCACATATCTTCATGAGAATTTTTTTCACAATTTTATAAGAGTATCCAATCGCAAATCTTCTCGTAGCACTCAAAATGATTTAGAGAGAAAGAGGATAACAATTGAAACAACTAGCCTTGAATAGCAATGTTGACCAGTCGAAACCAAGCGAAATAATCATACTTCATTGCAAATTTGCCCATTAAATCAATGAATTGAGAGGCAATCCAATAAGATCCATGCCCTTCAATGATGCCTGTACATGGTAACGACATCCATGGGCGGCGTGTTAATGAATGCAGCTAAAAAAAAATTCCAAAAAGTGATATTTCTCTCAGGACCGGCAGTTAACACCCTTTTGCCCCTTTGTTGTTGCACGTCTTGTCATCATAGTTCACTGTTTGGCCGTTATTGGAGCCAACTTCTTGATCTGATTGCATTCGCTAATGGTCAACTGCACCTGCATCAAATCTGGCACCTTGGCTAGGACGATGCCGTGCCAACAAAAGGATGCTCACGGGATCTTCATGCTCCACAGGCATATAGATGCAACACATCTGGCCCCTATTAATGACACACGTTTAGAGGAAGAGTGGAACCAACGAAGTGGGGGTTCCCAAATCATTGAGGTCAACGGTTGTTGTCGTCCTTCCAACGTCTGTAAGGACACCAGAAACGTAAAGATCGACCGAATTGAGATCTAGATCTGAATTTGAGGAGTTGTGCTGAGAGGTTTAGAGGAGAAGGAAAAAAATGGTGAAGGAGCACGAGTCTTCCCTCTCCTCGGCGAGGAAGGGGGAGGGGGCAAGAGGAGACAAGAGGTTGCTGGGCGAGGTCTGGCTGGGAGAGGATACGAGATCTTCACTGGACAGCTGGAGTGCAGGACAATTCGAGATCTCTTCTTCAATGGGATGGCATCGCCTAACCCAGGTATTTCCTTTATGTTTCCGCGTAAGCATCATTTGATTAGTGAACGTACATCCACGACCATCAGCTCCTACAAGCTGATCGATAAGCTGTACGTCTGCACAGAAATTGGCGAAATGCACAATTCACATACAAATCTCTTTCTGCGTATGACATAGTTATGGAACAACTCAGGTGGTCTATGGCGTCTCTCAAAGTTCTCCAGTATTCAACAACATTCAGACAAGGATATATAGATATAGGAAAACGCATGTCAATCACGCAAAGAGTATAAGCACGGGCTCGCTCATATATACCGATATATACAAATTCTTCGTACCCCGTAGCAGGCCTGGTTTCTGGCCGTATCCACGTCACCTCGGTTACTCACAGCTGTTCCTGACCATATCCACGTCACCTCGGTTAGCCACAGTCGTCCGATCTTGTTCGGCGGCCCGAGGAATGCGGTGGGTTTCCTCTGCCCTGGTCACCACGTGCCCCTCGCGGGCCCACGTCGCTCCTGCCTCGCTTTTGTCGGCGCTACCCGCACCCGCCGCACGCACTGCTCCGTCTTCCTCCTCTCCCCACTGCCCGTTTTCTCCACCTCTCTCGGCTACTCCGCCTCCAGCCCGCCGCCCTTCCCGCCTCCGCTCTCTCCCCACGTCGCCTCCTTCCCCGTCCGTCACGGCTGCCCCCGTCGCCTTGGTGCCCTGCCGTGGCTGCCCCTTCTCCTCCCCTCTGCCGCAGTTCGCGGCACCACCTCCGGAGTTGCCGCCGCAGCACGGCGGTGGTTGGCCTCGAGTAGGCCGGATCTAGGGACGGACGCTTCGCGGACGACGGATCTGACAGCGGTGGTCCTCGGGACCGCTGGTGAGCCGAGCCAATATCCACCGCCGCCCGGCCTCCGCTCGCAACGCTTCCACCGACGCGTCCGTCACTGTCCCGCCATCTTCACCGGCGCTATATCCCGGCCCCTATCCTTCTCCGCGCAGGTTAGAATATAAAAAAAATACTAATAAGACCAACACCGCCTCCTCCTCTCCCTTTGCCTCTGCCGTGGCATCGGTGTACTAGGAAGGCCGATGTGGTCACGGCGGCCGTCAGAGAGGAGGGATCCAGCGACGGTGGCCTCCGCCGAGGCCGGATTCTGCCTACGCAAACACCTCGCCGATGCCCCCCCCCCCCCCCCTCCCAACCTCCTCCCCGCTGAGAGAAGCCCTTCGCCGGTGAGGGCGAGCTCTTCCCTGGTGTGGTGCTCCACGCTGCCGCCATCGAGCTCCTCCCCGCCGCAAAGCCACATGCCAATGATGTCGAGGTCCTCCCCGCCGCGCAGAGCTTTGCCAGCCTAGCTCGAATCCAGCGCGGGGATGGTCGATTCCGACATTGTGGGGCTCGGGTTGACCGGTGGGAGTGTTCAGTTCCGGCGGTCGGAGCTGGCCTCCGGTGTGGGAATGGTCGACTCCGCCACTGAAATAGGGTGCCGAACTATGAAGGTGCGTCATTCTTTTTATTCTTTGTCTCATTTGATGACGAGTTTAGTGATCTGATTAGCATTTTCGGTAAACCATATGACCTCCGCTCGCGCCACTTGCCCTTATGATTGCAGCGCCAGCAGCTTCTCCCTGCTGCTTAGAGGTATGGGAACTTCATGCTTGCCTTCTAAATTTCAAGCATTTTTGCTGTTGTTTCCACTTCCCCGTATCCCTCGTCGGCTTCAATCAGGGTGATTGAGTTCCGTTTATTTTTATCTCAATTTTGGTTGCAGGTAAGGAATTCGTGGTCAATCAGATCGTAGGCTGAAGACTGAACTTTCTCAGCATGTAGGTTTACTGATCGTCCTTTAAATTCAAAGATATTCTAAATGTTGATCGTGCTTTTATTTGTTGATGAACAATTCAAACTAGGATTACTGATCATGCTTTGATTCATAGATTGCACATATTAATTTACTGAATATTTTCAATTGTATCTGAATGTACTTTCGTGTTCTAATTGTCCAGAATAAAAGCATTCATTATGAGCCGTTTGCCATTAATCTATTTGCACATAGTTATCTGAACATATGCTTTCTTGCTTTGCTTGCAGTTACATTATGATTGTTTTGTTATTGGCAGGACTTACAAACTAGGAGCCTGCACATTGGTAATTCTCTGCTGTTTTTTTAGTACTTAGCATGCACAGTTAACCACTCTCAAAGAGTTCTCTTGACGAAAATAAGTGCAATCTAGTGATGGTGTTATTAACTGTTATGCCAGGTGCTACCAGTCATCAGTGAGGCAGTAAACATGGTATCTTGAGTGATATTAAGTTTGTTTTCTTTTTCTTTCACATATTTCAGTTCATTGCGTTCCCTGAATTATCTAAATTCATCTATATGTTATCTGACCTGATACCCCCATCTCTCTCTCTCTAGAATTCCCCCTCGCCTCTGCTTTCTCTCTATTAAGCCTTCTCTCTCTCTCCACCATGGAGTATCTAATACTCCCTGGTTGACATGAGCACATAGGCCAGAAATCTACTCTTCAAAGCCTTCCTTCTCCATACTGTTCATCCGAGATGTTCTTTAGCCTTCAAGCTAAGAATCTATGATCGTATAATGAGCTAGCTGGTTCGTTGATTTGCGAAACTAATTTGCTGAATTTTGACATGCAGCCAAACACACACGTCGTCAACACACCACAATAATAAACAGTAGGCTTTCACATTGGTCCTAGCGCGCGCAAGCACGCTCTCACCGCTAGTGTATATGGATGGCGCCTCCTAGCCACGCCTCGCTAGCGCGAACGCCGACAGGAAGACGACAGCGACGAGCAAGACGGCCGCGGCGAAGGAGCCGATGAGCATCCCCGAAGGAGCCGAAATGCAGGCAGACGGCGAGCCAGGTACACGACCACCGCCTCCGCCTGTGTCAGTCAATGGGTCAATCCTGGGTCCGTGGATCAAGTCCTCGGGGGCATTTCTAATGTTTGCCATATCCTAATATTATAAGTCTAAACACCGTGACGAACAAAATGTAAGATGAAAAATGTGGTTGAATAGTAAAAATAGATGAGAATAGTGGATATGAATTTTAATTTAGGGATAAAATTGGAGATAACTTTACCGCATCGAAGAAGACGAGGATCTCACGGCCATACCTCGCTTGGGCCTCAACGCGTGCACCACGAACACTGGCAGTGACAGGAGGGATTTTAACCCCTAAGCCACTCAATTCGCAAGCCTCGTCTCCTACGCCATTACTTTCGCGAGCCTGATCCACCACGCCACCGGGGTTGCGAATTTCTTACCTCAGTGCCATTAAGCTCATTTTTACTCATTTGAAATTCTTTTTCAGCATTATTAATCTTTTTCTATTCTTTTTCTTTATTTTCTTATGTGATCAACGCATGGGAGATCATGGCCGGGCTGGAGGATGCCGCGGCCGGGTCGCCGGCAAAGAAGCCGTCAAAGCCGGGGCGGTGGTCGCCCGCCAGGGTCCTCGCCATGGCCATGCCGTCGCCCAAGAAGTCGGCGGCTAAGCGGAGGAACACACCGGAAGGAGAATGACCAAGAAGAAGACCAGGTGCTCGGGACGAAAGCCCGGCAAGGTCGACGCCGACAGGCTCCTCCGGCCATACAACTCCATCGACAACTCCAAGCTGTCGAGGGTGTCGATAAAACTCCATGGACTCAGACTCTTTGGGAGGAGTGAAATTGCTTTGTTAAATCCACGGTAAGCAGCGCGTCGTGGCGCCTCTTTTTCTTTATTTTGTTATGTATCCTGACTGATTTGCCCCTGCTGGGAGATTAATAATGCTGAAAAAGAATTTCAAATGAGTAAAAATGAGCTTAATGGCATTGAGGTAAGAAATTCGCAACCTCGGTGGCGTGGTGGATCAGGCTCGCGAAAGTAATGGCGTAGGAGAAGAGGCTTGCGAATTGAGTGGCGTGGGGTTAAAATCCTGTGACAGGACGAGGTACACACACCACTGGACGAGTTTGCCACCACGAAGAACCTGTGTTAGCCAGACAAAATTAGTATATGTACAATGGTTATTCAATCCCCCATCTATATAGGGTTGTAAGTACGTCCACCATCGGATTTGTGTTAAAGATGCATACACTACTGCGGATCGCGCTAGGGCAAGCGGCTCGTAAGGCCTGTGCAAGCCATTTTATAACCACTTGCAAGCAACCGCAACTGATGCCCGAGGGGCATGCCCCTCTGCAAGCAGTTCGCAGGGCTCTGCGCGGGCGTGTCGACGATTGGGATATTGACCCAAGTCAACTAAGGTTCTTCAAGAGTGAGATAGGAGACACGCCAGCAGAGCTAACAACAACGAACAGGAGACAGGATTTTATCTGGTTCGGCCTCTCGGGAGAGATAATAGCCCTACGTCCAGCCTTTCTTATATCAAAGATGATTACAAGAGGTGGCTCGATGAGACAAACAGGTCTCGACGAGATTATGGGTGTACAAGAGAGCAATGCGAGATGGCGCGCTAAGTACAAGAGAGCAATGCGAGATGACGCGCTAAGTCTCGATCTTCTGGTCCCTCGACACGTTGCAGGGGCTCTGTTTATATAGTGTTGAATAAACCGACCTACCGAGGGAATATCGGGCCGGGCTAACAACGAGATCGTAACGAACTCGACGTGCCAAATATATCTCGAGGCAGATAAGGCATACTCCTAGTCTTGGGGATCACGACATCTGCTTCAATCCGGGAAACCAACGTCCGGGTCTTCACGTAGCCGTGCAGAACTCTTGTTCGAGTCAGACTCAAACACGAAGTCTTGGGCGCCACGCAATCATATCGATCAGAAGGCTGTTCGGTACGACGCACATGGGCCTTATAGAACCTTCCAGGGAGCTGAGCCCTGATAGGCTGTTCGATTGGGCCGTCAGGTAGTGGGCCATGGCAATGGGCCGTGATTTTATCCCCGACAGCTAGCCCCCGAGACTCAAGTGGAAGGACTCACTAGAGTAGCGTCTTCCTCTTGAGACTCAAAGTCAAGAAGAGGGAAATTATACTGCTAAAAGAATCATGTAACAAGTGGCCAGGACGAGTTACGATCTTCTAGAAACAGAACTTGCACGAGATCGAGCAAACTGATCGGTCTTGAGCAACTCATGTTGCGTCGAGCGAAAAACGCATCCATCCGAAAGCGAGCACCCGACCCTCAGTGACAACGGAAAAAAGTAGCCGTTATCGGATCTCAGAATAACTTCTGCCAAGCGAAAAGCAACCGACCGTTTTTACTTAGCCGTTGCGGTAAAAACTAACCGTTTTGTGGCAAAAATCCGTTGCAAAATCTTTCTCATTCGGCCTATAAAAGCACTAAGGCCGTCATGACTAGCCACTACGCTCTCACGCCTTTCCTTCCCAAGCCCTAGTTCCAACCAAGGCCAAAGACTAAAGAAACCGAACTCAGACACAAAACCCGCTCGTCCAAACACAGGGGCTACCATGGCCAAGTTCTCGAGCACCAAGATTCTGAGGAGGACTTGAGAGTTTGGGAGGAGGAGGGCCCGTCGCCTTGCGGCGGTGGAGGTCGTCCGGGGAGGAAACTCTGGAGCCGCTCGAGGGCGAGTTAAATCAACTTCGAGCGATTCGCCTTTGTTGGGTTGAGGTCTCCCGAGAGCGACTTCGTGGAGGCCTTCTTAAACATCAGTGGATTAGAGGTGACGAACCTCAATCCAAACTCCATCCTCCAGATGACCGTTTTCGCACACTTGTGCGAGGGCTATCTGGAAATCGATCCGCCGGTGGGGCTGTTTTTGCACTATTACACGGTGACAAGGAGCAGCTCCGCCGCTTCGGCGCTAGGGTGCTACTACCTCAAGCTCCGGACCACCGCAGACGACGCGCCGTACCCCCGTCCATCATTGCTCAACTCGATGGGCGTATGGTGGACGAGGTGGTTCTACAGTAAGCGGAGCGACGACAGCAAGCTCGTCTTCACCAGGAAGACACCGGCGAAGGGAACACCAATGCCTCGGCCGGAGATGTCCGCCGAGGATTGGTATTTGACGAGGAAGATCGCCTCGCTCGTGGGCCTCGGGCTCACGGGCAGGGAGATCATCCGGGACTATACATCGAGCGAGGATCATCATTGCGGAGAAGACCCTATCCCTTCTATAAGATAGAGGGCTGGGAAGACATCTGTAGGGAGAGCACGGGTAAGTGCCTTTAAGACTCAACCTTTCTTCGATGGTTCATCCGAACAGAAACTAACAGAATCTTCTGCTCGGGCAGTGATGCCTACCGACGCATGGGTGGCGAGCAGTCGACTCCGTCTTTGAAGCGCGAAGAAGAAGGACGGCGAAGTCACCGGCGAGGTGGCATTCACCTGCCCACGCAGCGTACTCGTCCGCATAGACGAGGTAAGTCATTTAGACCCAGCCTGCGTTGCTAGACTTGTACTGTTGAACACGCTAACATTCGCTTCTCAAAAGAATAGGAGGACCAGCTGATCCTTGGAGGGATCGTGGAGGAACTCTCCAGATTCAAAAAGGAGAAAGCAAGAAAGGGCAAGGCCAAGGTGGCTACGAAGCCCAAGGTGGCGGCTGAGCCGACGCGGAGCTCGCCGCGCCATGAAGGCCGCCAACCCTCGAAGAAGCCCCCTATGGCAACGAAGCGCGCCGAGCAAGCCAAGCAAGCGCGCGGTCAGCCAAGCGTGAAGCGATCAAGCCCCTCACTCCTCAGCGAGCAAAGTGACGAAGAGATAAGGATCATGACCCTCTGGCTTAAACGTTATGCGCAGGCTCACCCGGGCCATATGGCACGGCTGCAACAGGTCGCCGAACAGAAGAGGCTTGAAGAGGAGGTCGCGCGCAGGAAAGCTCCTTCTTGCACATGAGAAGAGCGCCACCAATGAGGAGCTGAGCTCGTCGCCACGAGCATCCGGAGGCCAAGGCGAACAAGAAGCCAAGGAGCCCCCGAGGAAAAGACGGAAGGTCTTAGCGAGGAAGAAGAAGATCAAGCCCTCCGCGGCAGGTATGTAGAAACGAATCTTGCGACCCTACGACTTACCTAACCGCGTTGAACTTAACTCACCATTTTTTACATTAGCTATCTATGAGGAGATCACCACGGACAACGTGGACGCGGCGATCAAGCAGTCCCTATTGCCCGAGCACCGCACGGCAGTGCGTCATGGCGATCAGTTAGCCGACCTCAAGGACAAGCTGGCAGCGTGGAGCTTGCTCCCGCCAGGCTTCAGCGAGCAGCTCGACGCACTAAAAGGCGCGGTGGAGCGACTGGAGGTGGAGGAGGTGGCGCATGGCGCCACGGATAGCGGGGCCAAGGTATTGGCTCATAAGTCGCCTGAGTGGGACCGAGCGAGCGGTCCTACCGCACTTCGTCAGAGGGCAGCCGTCCACTGTGGCGACGGAGGTCGTTAGCGGCGGTGAAGACCCCGCAGACCAAGGAACAAGAAGAAAGCCACGAGCGAGCGTCGAGCTACCCGCCCAATGGAGGCCCCGTGTCGCCTAAGCGGGCGACCGATCTCGCCCGAAGACAAACGGGCGGAAGAAGAAGAGGCGAGCCAGGAGCGCGGGGGCGATAGCTCGCCTGCCGCGACTGCCCCAAGGCGAGCACGTGCCCGTACGGGAAGGTCGAGGTAGAGAGGTCACCGCACAGGCCTTATCTCGCACGAGCGAGGCTTCGTGAACCATGGTCTCGAAGATCGCCTGCACCGGAGTCTGAAGCTCCGGTTCGGAAAGGTAATCCTCAAAACCGAAACTTTGTCTGCTCGGGCTAAAACTGCCCAAGACTTAACTTGGTCTTCTCTCTTTCAGCTCATCGAGGGCACCATGGAGGACCTCGTGGAGGGAGTCACCGTGGAGCGCGCCGTCGTTATAGCGGGCTTCCGGGAGCATCTCCGAACGAGGGGACTCGCGGGAGAGCCCTCCGCGACCACCAAGCCGAGCCAGTACCAAGGCAAAGGTGAGAAAGCTCAAGGCCCAGCTGACCGAGGAGAGGCAGTCCTCTGAGGCCCTCCGTGAAGAGGCCGAGGAGCTTCGCACGCAGGTCGCGGGGGCGGACGTCGCGGAGGGAAAGCAGGGCCGCACGAAGTGGCTCGAGGAACAACTCCACGACGTGTTCCAATGGCGAGCTGCTTTCATGGCCAGGTGAAGAACCTCAAGGCCCACCTCGAAGAGAGGCCGACCGCCACGAGCAGCGACTCAAGACCGCCGAAAGCCGTGAGCAGTCAGGCGAGGCTCTGTCGAGGAGGCTGGCGCCAAGACCGAAGAGGTCGAGGCTCTCCGTCTGAGGCAACAGAGCTCGGCTCAACAAGAAGGAGAAACCGATCGTCTCCGAGCTGAGACCAGAGAAGGATTCAATGCGCAAGGAGAAGTCCTGCGTCTGAAGATAGAGATCGAGGCACTGAAGGAGCAGCTTGCTTCGAAGTAGAAATAGTGTTGTACTCCTTGTACCTGTAAACTTTTGAAAATGCAAGAATGATATAACTTTTGCGCAACAAGACTCACCTTTTTTCTGCAAAAAAGAACAGCAAAAAGACAAGAATGAACAGAAAACTAAGAGCAAAGGCACAACAGCGCTAAAAAGTTTTAAGGAAAACCGGTAGAACGCTTAGCCTAACTCCCAGCCCCCCTTGTGCAAATGCTCGAAAACTGAGTTTGCGAACTTCGAGCAGTGCACAAGAGAAAGAGCGACACCTAGCCCCGATGCAGACGGTGCTCGAAAACCTGAGTTTGCAAATTCGAGCACGTGCGTAGAGAGTTAGAGCGACACCCGTATCCTGATCGACTTATTCCAAGAACTGCTCGGTGACGTAATTTAGGCGATTCAGAGGTTAACCGAACAAGGAAAGTGCCTCTGCCGTGGGGGGCTTACAAGAGCAGGCTTTGCCAAGTGGTTGTGCCGTGAACGGTAAGTGCCTCTGCCGCAGAGGGCTTACGAGAGCAGACTTAGCCGTGGGGCGAAAAAGCCGTTTTACGCAACACTGAGTTTAGAAACTACTTGAAAGTAGACACGGGCAGAGAAACCCTGGAGATCGCGGAGCCAAGTGTTCGCAAGACCGGACAGCCATCAAGTGTTACCAGAGAGAAGGGGTCGTCTGAAAAGACAAGACGTGAAAAAGGGCCGCAGGGGGCCACGAAAATTCACTGTTTATTGGATTGAACTTTATATGGCAGCCCGAGAGACTTGGACGAACAAAGACGTGAAGTTTGACAAAAAGCGCGAAGCTAAGCAAACACACGAAAGACCTACACAAACAACTTACGGCCGGGTCGATGTTCCGTCTTTGGTCGACTCTCTCCGCCCTCTATTGCTAGGCGAAATGACCCGGCGAAAGCGTAAGAAACGACCATGAATGGGCCCTCCCAACGGGGAGTTAGCTTGTTGGCATTGGACAGGTTCTGGATGCGGCGCAGAACGAGGTCGCCCGCCTTCAAAGCCCTTGGTCGAACTGATTTGGCCGCGTACCGGCGAAGAGCTTGCTAGTAGCGCGTCATTCTGACTTGTGCCCGTTCGCGTGTGCCTTTGAGGAGATCGATATCGAGTAAGCGCTCTTGCTCGTCGTCAACCAAGTTGACCGAGCTCGTGCGAGGCGAACCGAGTACTATTTCGGCGGGCAGGATGGCTTCTGCACCGTAGACCAATAGGAAAGGAGTTTCCCTGGTTGCCTGGCTGGTCGTGGTGCGAACTGCCCAGAGGACGGAAGGAACCTCGTCAACCCAGGCCTTGTTGTGCTCGCGGAGGGCCGCGAACACGCGCCGTTTGATACCCTGGACGATCTGTCCGTTAGCTCGCTCGATTGCTCCATTGCTCTGTGGGTGTGCCACAGAGGCGAAACAGACCTTGGTGCCCAGCTGTTCGCAGTATTCCTGGAATAGCTCGCTTCTGAACTGGGTACCGTTATCCGTGATCTGCTTGTGGGGAATCCCAAAGCGCGTGACCACGTTGCTTTTGAAAAAGCACACAGCCGTTTTGACGTGAAGAGACGACACAGGCTCTGCCTCAATCCACTTTGTAAAAGTATCAATGGCGACGAGCAAGTGTGTGCAGCCCTTGTACCTATTGGGGAACGGGCCGAGCAGATCCAGACCCCATGTGGAGAAAGGCCAGGATGGGGGGATCGTGTGGAGCTCATGGGCGGGTTTATGTGCCTTTCGGGCGTGAAATTAGCAAGCTTTGCACTTAGTCACTATGTCCCGGGCATCTTGTAACGCTGTAGGCCAGTAATAGCCCATGCGAAACGCTTTGCCGACCGTAGTTACGAAGGGGCGTGGTTGTCGAGCACCCTCATGTATGTCCCTAAGAAGGAACACACCCTCCTATTGAGAGATGCACTTGTAGAGGACTCTCAGAGTACCTTGACGGTAAAGGATGCCGTCCACAAGCTTGTATGGACCAGCACGCCTTATAAGCCAGGAACGCTCGGCTTCGTCTTCGGGTATGGTCCCATCTGTAAGGTACCGGACAAATGGCGTTGTCCATCCATGACACCTTTCGATGACGAAAGACAAGACCACTGCCTCTGTTGCCTCGTCCGGAGACGTGATAGAGGGCTTGTAAAGGTGCTCGACGAGCACCCCTGCCAGAGTAGGTTCGCGTGAGGATCCATACTTGGACAGTTGGTCGGTCAAGAAGTTGTCCTTCCTGGACACGAAGAGCACCTCGAAAAATCAAAAGTGCCGCTCCAACTTCCTCACTTCAACCAGGTATCGCGCCATTGAGTCATCGCAAGACCGATACTCCTTGTTTACTCGATTGATGACTAGTCGTGAATCTCCTTCACGAGACGGTAGTTGACGCCGAGCGACTTGCACGCTTAGTCCCGCGAGGAGGGCCTCGTACTCGCGGCATTTTTAGTCGCTGCAAAGTGTAGTTGGATAGAATATCGAGTTGCTCTCCTTGAGGAGATGAGAACAAAACCAACCCCGAGTTTTCGGTCGCGAGCCATCAAAAACATGGTCCAAGGGGTTCATCGGTTGCTTTCGGGAGCTTCACGAGATTTGGTTTGTGTCCATTCAATGACAAAGTCACCAAAACTTGGGACTTAATAGCGGTTCGAGCAAAGAAATGAATGTCAAATTCTATCGCCCATTGCCCATTTAGCTATACGTCCGCCACTTCCTTGTTCCTTAGGATTTCTCCAAGAGGAACTTGGTCTGACCAGATTTGATCGTCTGGAAGTAGTGCCGAAGCTTCCTGGAGGACATGAGCAAGGCGTAGAGCAACTTCTGGACCTTAGGGTAACGCTCCTTAGATCCGTGAAGCACCTCGCTCACGTAATAGACAGGCCGCTGTATGCCTTTCCTTTTCACCGTCAAGACCGCGCTCACCGCTTGCGGCATGCAACCAAGGTACAACAAAAGCTGCTCGCCGTGGCGTGGGGTAGTCAAGACAGGTGGTTTGGACAGGTATTGCTTTAGATCTCGGAAAGATCGATCAGCCTCCTCTGTCCACTCGAAACCATTGTGCTTGCGCAGGGCCTTAAAGAAGGACAGCCCGCGTTCGCCCTGACGGGAGATAAATCTGCTCAAGGCAGCCATCCGTCCGGTGAGGCTCTGGACTTCCTTAACGGTAGTTGGAGCCTGCATGTTTTCAATGGCCTCGATTTTTTCGGGGTTAGCAGAGATTCCTTGCGAACCAATTACATAACCGAGCAACATTCCAGATCGAACACCAAAGATACACTTCTCTGGATTTAATTTCATTCGATGCCTGTTGAGATTTTAAAAAGTCTCGGCCAGGTCTTTTACATGATCTGGAGCATACTTGCTCTTTACAACTATGTCATCGACATAGACCTCCAGATTTTTTCCACGCTGTTCTGGGAAAGTCTTCTCAATTAAGCGATGGAACATGGCACTAGCATTGCGCAGACCGAAAGACATGGTCGTATAGCAAAAAGTGCCGAAGGGGGTGATGAAGGCAGTCTTCTCTTCATCCTCGGGGGAGATGCTTATTTGGTGATAACCGAGTAAGCATCCAAAAACTCAAGAGTTTGGGCATCCGCATGATCGCGTCGACCAACCGGGTCTATCGAGGGCGCGGAAGTTGTTCTTAGGACAAGCGAAGATTCAGATCGTGTGATCGACACACATCCTCCACTTGCCGCCTTTCTTCTTTACAATGATAGGGTTGGCGACCACTCGGTGTGATCAACCTCAAGACATGAAACCGGCAATGAAAGCGACCGCCAAGTCGATCCTTGATGATCTCTGGCTTGAAGTCCGGCAAAGCGAAGCTTCCGGCGAACGAGCTTTTGTCCCACGGACGGCCAGTTCGTGCTCGATAACCTCCCTTGGGACTCCGGACATGTCAGTCGGTTCCCAGGCAAACACGTCTGCATTAGCTCGGAGGAAGGCAATAGGCTCGATTTCCTATTTTGGGTCTAGATTGGCCTCCAAATGAACTGTCTTGGAGGAATCATCCAAAGATAGCGGAACCTCCTTGGTCTCTCCTTCTGGCTGAAGAGAAACCCTAAGGCGTGCAGACTTGGTCTGCGGAACGTCGGGACCACGCGGGAAGTCGGTCGATCAGGCAAGGGATCGCCGTCGCAATCCGGGCGACTTTGTAGTTGCCCTTGACCGTGATCACACCGTTGGGACCCGGTATCTTCACGCAATGGTAAGTGTGGTAGGACACGGCCATGAACTTGCCAAGAGATGGCCGGCCCAAGATCGCGTTGTAGACAGATGGGAAGTCGACCACGTCAAACGTGATCAACTCGCCCGAAGTTGCTTGGATCGCTGAAGGTAACGGCGTAACAATCGCCTCTAACGGCCGTGAAACGACTTCACCCGGACAATGTTTGAGAAAGGCATCGCGACCTCTTTAAGCTTGGAGCGAGGAATTTTGCATCTCGTCGAAAACCTTAGCAGAAAGCAAATCCAAAACGCTGCCGCCGTCGATCAAGACGCGGCCAACTCTGGCGTTGCTGATGGTCGGGGCGACCACTAGTGGGAGCCTCTGAGGCTTGGTCATCCCAGTGGGGCAATCCTCCTGAGAGAAGGAAATGGAAACTTCGGTCCATTTCATCGATTCGGGCTGAGGCTTGCCCTTTTCAACGTTGTGGACCTCCCGGACGGCTTCCTAGAGGCTGCGTCGAGAGGTATAAGCCGAGGAGCCGCCGAAGATGACGGAGATATGGTTCACGGGCTCTTGATACTCATCGTTGTCCCGATCACCATTATCGGTTTGGCGCTTGGCCTTACCGGCTTCACCTTTTTCAGGAAGGGTGGGCATTGGGCCCTTGCCGCTGTAGAAATCTTTGAGCTTTGCAGCCCAGGTCCTGCAGTGGCATGTATCATACCCGTAATTCTGGTGGAACTTGCAATATCGGTCACTTGGACCTTTCTTGCCTTGGTTGCCTCCCTGGGTAGGCTTCTTGTCCTTATAGTTATTGTTGGGCTTTTTCTGCCCATCCTTGAGAGGAGGTGTGCGATCTATACCAGCGACGGTGTTGTTCGCATCACCCTTCTTTTTCTTCTGGGACTTCTTGTCACCAGGGTTGTTGCTGCTCTTCTTCTTTTCCTCCACACCAGGCTGGACGGGCAGCTCGCCATTGTCGTACACCTTCTTGTACTGAACGCGCTCTGCCGCATTAGCATAGCGATCAGCCGCCTTGAACAGGTCGTTGGCGGTCCAAGTCTCATTGATCTCGAGATCCTAGGTGAGCCGCTCGTCGCGGACTCCATTTTTAAAGGCGCGGATAACAGATTCATCCGAGATGTTCGGGATCGTGTTGCGAATCTTGATGAAACGCTTCACGAAGTTGCGGAGGGTCTCCCCGTTTATCTGGATCATCTGGTGCAGATCATCCTCCTTGCCCATACGCACGTAATGACTCTGAAATTGACAATCGAGGCGTCCACAAAGCCGGGTTCCAAGAGATGGAACCCTCTTGCTGATTAAACAGCCACGTCGGAGCAGCGCCCTCAAGGACAGTCGGGAGGTAATTAGCCATGACAAGCTCGTCACCCCCGGCCGCCATGATGGCCGTACCGTAGATGGAAAGGAATTCCTCTGGGTTCTGGGTCCCATTATACCTCTCCATGTGTCCGGGTTTAAACTTTGAGGGCCACCGGACAGAGCGAAGCTCGTCGGAAAAAAGCCCTGCAGCCCAAGGCGTAAGACCGGCCACCTTCCCCAGCAGAACCTAGCCTTGAAAAGACATTGGTCCTGTTGGTCGGGGGAACTCTAGCTGAGCGGGAGGTTTCCGCCTGGAGGAACTCTCTCCGTGATAAGCCTCCACGCTCCTTTATCGTGGTCGCGACGACGCGCTCCTCGCGAGGGGATCGTCCGTGATCATCGCGTGCATGCTTGCCCCTGTGGTCACGATGACTACGGGGACTTGGCGAGCGGCGGCGACCACGGGCAGCTTGCTCGTGGACAGTGATCCTTCGATGGTGACGGCGGTCACGCGACCGATCGGATCGCCCGCCGTCGAATCCACCCGACGAGCTCACCGCTACCGTCCGGATGAAGCTTCACTATAGATTTAAGGCCCTCGGCGCTTTCTCAAGGCGAGTAGCCAGACGCCCACAAGGACGAGATTGTCTGGCGGCGCGATTCGATTAAGGTCGCCAAGGCCTGGAGCCGTTCCCGACTCTGCTCAATTGGTCTTGGGATCCCTGAGGCATCCGCGTCTTGCCCGATTGGAGTCTGGCACGCGGGATTCCGCCGGCGGTGAACTTCGCCGGGACTTGGCGAGGCGTGAGGCGGATCGCGTCGCCGACGCTTCTACCGATCGCGGATCTGCGCCAAGGTTTGGTTGATGGATTTGTCAAAAGTGCGGCGAACAATATCTTGCTCGCGAGCAGATTGTGCGGCTCCATCTGGGTGCCGAGCAGAATTGATCCGCTCGATCTCTTCGGCCGCCGTGTCCCGTGCAAGATCCCCTGAGGTTCCTGCACCGGCCATGTTGACGCCGCGGTGGCCGTACGTTTGTGCGCTAGACGGTGTCATCACTGTGTCGCCACAGGAGGAATCAACCGACATTGCCTTGGAATCCGATAGATCTAAGCCAGCGTAAAGATCGTCGGTTCCGTAATCGTTGTCGATGGGAGTCCGACCCGAGACCACCTCCGGAATGTATCCAGAAGGCTCTGTCTCAGATACAGACATCGATCTAGGTCGATAAGATAGATTCGAGCTGGCAGGGGAAGAGACATCCTGCCCTTCTGAGTCGTAGTCCTCAGGAAGAATCTCCGTATCGCTGATTGAGTTCGACATGTTCGATCTGCGAGTCCCCACGGATGGCGCCAACTGTCGACGATTGGGATATTGACCCAAGTCAACTAAGGTTCTTCAAGAGTGAGATAGGAGACACGCCGAACAGAACGAACAACAGCGAATAGGGAGACAGGGGTTTTTATCCTGGTTCGGGCCTCTCAGGAGAGATAATAGCCCTACGTCCAGCCTTTCTTATATCAAAGATGATTACAAGAGGTGGCTCGACGAGACAAACAGGTCTCGGCGAGATTATGGGTGTACAAGAGAGCAATGCGAGATGACGCGCTAAGTCTCGATCTTCTGGCCCCTCGACACGTTGCAGGGGCTCTGTTTATATAGTGTTGAATAAACCGACCTACCGAGAGAATATCGGGCCGGGCTAACAACGAGATCGTAACGAACTCGACATGCCAAATATATCCCGAGGCAGATAAGGCATACTCCTAGTCTTGGGGATCACGACGTCTGCTTCAATCCGGGAAACCAACGTCCGGGTTTTCACGTAGCCGTGCAGAACTCTTGTTCGAGTCAGACTCAAACACGAAGTCTTGGGCGCCACGCAATCATATCGATCAAGAGGCTGTTCGGTACAACGCACATGGGCCTTATGGAACCTTCCAGGGAGCTGGGCCCTGGTAGGCTGTTCGATTGGGCCGTCAGGGAGTGGGCCATGGCAATGGGCCGTGATTTTATCCCCGACAGGGCGGGTCTGTAGGTCACGTGGGAGCTCTCTGCAAGAGGTTGGAGGCACCAACCGCTTGCAGAGAGGCATCTCCGCAAGCGGTTGAATAACCGCTATGAGACGCGTCTGCCCTAATCGGTTAATTTGGGACTACAAGAAATAGATATTTAAATATATATATATTTTGGTAGTTTTTTTAAAAATTTGTCGTTTAAATTTAAATACATATATGATGAGCATATAATTACCAATCACACAAGCTTAAATATATTAGATAATATATAATAATGTACACTATATATACACCGGCCTAGACACACATGCATAAAGTAATAATGAGCCAAATTTATAAAGTTTCTAATTAATATACATGGGGCAAAATGGACCAAAGAGTTCATTGTTTCCTTGCAGTACTCTTCTTGCCGCTCTTTGACGACGTAGAAGTCGTCCCTAGTTCGTTCGTGTTGAAATATGGTTCTCGAAAGTGGAACTCGCCGTTGGAGTTAATGACCTCATCGAAAATGAAGCCGAGTAGGTAATGCGAGCACCCAATGATGTGGTAACACTTTAGTATGTTTATCCATGTCGGGCTGCCAATTCAATTAAAGTGAGAAATAAATAAATACGCGCACCCATGTAAATTAATGGAGTACATAAGAACGTTATTAAGTTGTAACTAGATGCATGGTTGCGTGCATATATATACGAGCCTCTTCAGGAGTTTGAGGCTCAAACTCGTCGTGGCACATCATTTGGATATAGTGGAACACATAGTAGCCACACAGGTTGTTTTTCGCAGTTTGTTGTTTTACTTATGGTCGATGCGGGGCAATTTCAGATCAGTAAGGGAAAAAAATATTAATTGACTAGAGACAATTATGTCATTTTAGCGTACCCAGTCGCTTATCTTGACATCGAATTCCTTCTTAAAATGTCCTTTCTGAATCTCTTGAAAACTCAGAAACGCCTTGTTAAGGAGGTCAATTATCCACTGGTATTCTTTTTACAGTTTTCTCCTTGAGTCTTGGATGATGCTCTTACTTTGGTCAAATTTATGACTATAAGTATCTAGTGGAACCTATTCATATATTGCAATAGTTATGAAATATAATTAAGTATATATATAGTCTACCATCATGTGCCTTAAGCAATATAAGAACGAGATGTTAGTGAGGACATCAGCACATACTTAAAGTTGAATGGCAGAAGTATGTATGGCTTGTAGTGATGTTATACTAGTGCATGTACAACGTAGTCGTGAATTTTCTTTGGTTTTCCATGATATTGCCAGACAGCTAGCAAAATAGACATATTCCGACAAAAACAATTATTTATTGTGCACCCCTCAAATTTTTTTAGTTGCATGATCATATACACAAAAGTAATTTAATTTTATTCCGAAAAACTAAGGCACCAAATTTAAAGAAGGGAGCTGAAGAGTTGTTACCCAATAGTTCAGATCATCGTCGTGCCCTATCTTATCTAGAAGTGCTCGTGTGTCTACAGCAAAGTGAGGTATATATTTTCTTCCTTTATGACATGGAAGCTTGGCCACTTGGTTTACTTTCTCTTGTGTTTGGCATTTCCTCGTGATTTTTTCTTTGTGCTTCTTGAGGTTTGTGTGGGTGTCTTTTCAGATGGGTTGTTGGATTGGTTATATGGGGGTCAACCTCGAACTTTTGTTCGTGCCCAGTGTAATCTTTCCGCGGCCTAGATTTTTTTGTATAATCGTGAACTGCCTAATGTATTGGAGTAGTAGTGCGGGTATCTAATGGGCTTACCATCCATTACCGGTGCCTGAGTTATGCACTCTAGTTTTGATGAAGTGATAGATCTTAATTTTTCTCTCGGAAGTTCTTGAGTTTGAAACTTTATGATTCAGATGCTAATGGTTTCTTAGTTTGTGAGCTTGATTTTTGGCCCTTTCTTTGTGGGAGGGTCTTGACCTTTTGAGAGGAAGGATATTGTTCAATCTTTTCCTTAAGTTGATGAGATTGTTGGAAAGTACGAAGATTGATAATTTATTTGTTTGATTAGAAGATGGGTGTGGTGTTTTGCGAGTTGTAGTTAAGTTTATAACACCGAAGGAGAGAGACTAGAATTCGAGGACGAATTCTGTTTAAGGGGGGTAGAATGTGATAGCCCGTTTGGGCCTAGCCCAGCCCAAGCCTCGTGACCCAGCTGGCTGCCGTTTTATTCAAGACAGAGAAAGATTGTGGGGGCATAAACCGTCGGGTTCCAGGGGAATCCTCCCAGCCGCCGCCTCCATGCTGCCCTCCCCATCGCCTAGCCGGTGCCGCCCTCGTGCGTCGCCATCCTCGCCGCCGAGCCATGCCGGCGCCGCCGCCATCGTCTGTGGCTGCCGCCGCTGAACCGCCGCCGTCCGGTGGCCGCGCCGTCGCCGTAGTCGCCCAGAGAGGCGCCGCCCGATGGCTGCGTGCCTTCGCCTCGTGGCCTCGCCGCCCGTCGCCAAGCCGCGTCGTCGTCGCGTGGTCGCTGCCGTCCCCGTGGTTACACCGCCGTCCTCGTGCCCTCGCCGTGCAGCCAATGCGTCGCCGTGCCCTCGCCGTAGCGCCATCGGCCACCCGAGGTACTCTTGTGTTGCCTTGATTTAGGGGTGTGTGGGCTGTGGGAGTAAGGAGAGGGAAGGGGAGAGGAGGAAGAGGAGATGAGTCATGGGCAGCGGTTGTTAGAGATGGTGAAGGGATTAGGGTTTTGGTTTTGATTATTGCAAGATTAGAAAGCAAAATCAGACGAGTTTCTCTTGATATTACCCTGTCCTAGGTGTTAAACCCGTGGGTAATGGAGGATTAGGTGGAATGGATGCGGTCGTAGTGGATCAGTGTGGTGCAGTGGGTTCGGTCGAGGTTTCGACCTATTTGGAGTATTGTTCATATCTTCGTCATTTTACAGAAATCGTGCGTCTATGTCTTAGCTTCGTTTTGAGTACAAGAACGTCAAAATCGGACAAGCGGTTTTGGAGATGTGTCAATTTTAGTAATGCTGTCCGGAAATTGTAATCGGAGGTCTAATAAAGGGTTGGCCCTAGATTTTGTTATTTGAGCTTTGGACGAAAGAGAGATGGGAGTGGGTGCATCGGAGCTTTAGTTATTGCGCTGTTGTATGAGTATTGTATTGAGACTTGTCTCCTTGTTAGGTGTTGGAGTGGATCGGTGTCAAACTACATTTCATCCGGATCCTCGCGGTTAAAGGCAAGTATATGTTAAACTTATAGCGTATTGATGTGATTGGCTTGTGGATGTTTTTAATAGCTATGTGATTCAAACTTTAGTGATTGTGATATTTATTGCTATATGTCGGAGATGTGTGAGAGTTGTATGACAAAGAAGCCATTGCATTATTGCATCATGTTGCATGAGCCAGGTCGGTGAGAAAGTCGTATAACTAGTCCGGTGAGGTCGCTGAGAAAGTTATATGACTAATCCGGAGTGCTCTGATACTGTATATGAGCTAGGTCGGTGAGAAAGCCACTTTCAACTAGTCCGTTTCGGTCGGTGAGAAAGTCGAAAGTGACTAATCCGGAGTGCTCTGGAGGAGACATGTGCATGTGCATTGCATTGCATGAACAGAGAAAAATATGGAGTGTTGGTATGATTTGATTTGTATGAACAGAGGAAAGTGTGGAGTGTTGGTATGATTTGATAATGCATGGATTTCTTATTGTTATTTTATTATTTTGGTTGTTTATACATATACTTTGCTGAGTATTCCCCGATACTCACTCTTGCTTTATTTGGTTTTTACGTACTAGTGATGTCAATCATGCATGGGACATGGGAATGTAGCACATCTATCTGAGCACTCACTACCTTCCACTCTAAACTAGTTGATATCAGTTTCTTATGAGTTTATTTAAATAGTCGTCATGTGTATAAGTGAGCATTGCAGTTATGGTAGGATTTAAATTGGTTGATGGTTGATAGAAACGTTTATTTGTTCTCTTGTTATAATTGCCTGTCGTGGGTGTCCACTTAAACAAAGGAGATGTTGTCGAAATTTTATAGATTTTGAAGAGTTAGTAGCATTTCGGGTTCTCGACGAATCGGGGTGTCACAATTAGTCTCAATTAAAAATTTGGGCCGCACCTCCCCTACATGAACAGCTCGGTCCGTCAGTGCTACTGTGCAAGCTGCTCGGGGAGGAAGAAGGACTTAAATGTTCTGGGCGAAAAAGGGCATATGCAAACGGTCCAAAGTACGAACCGCTTGCAGAGATTGCCCTCTGTAAGCGGTTTGTCTTGCAGAGGGAAATCTCTGCAAGCGGTTTGTGCTTTGAACTGCTTGCATATGCCCTCTCCCACCCGCCTCCCGCCCGTTGGCCACGAACCGTTTGTGGCGATCGGGTCGCAAGCGGCTCAAAGCGAACCGCTTGTGATGGGCCGCTTTGAAAACCCCGATCCACAGTAGTGGTACAAAGATCGGCACTCTCTTTCCATGCATATTTCGCAAAAAAAAAACATATTTTTTTATTTTCAAGCAATCAACTCCATCTTTTTTACTCCCATGGTACCGCTCAATGCGCTCATCCATCTCCTCGCCCACCGTCGCTGCCCCAGCCGGCGACCATGGATTCTGCCGCGGGGTGACCACACGCTGGCGCGGCCTTGCGGCCCGACGGTGTGGCGGGGCTCAGGGTGTCGCCACGTTAGCCAGCACGATGGCGCAACGAGAGACGGCGTGCTCGCAGCACGGCTCGGTTCTAGCGATCTTTCCGCAAAAATGTTACTTGAGGGCTGTGTTGGGATAGAATATAAATTTTGGCGTACAGCTAATATGTGTTTTGTGTGTCTGTCTGTAATCGTATGTATATGTGGATTTTTCGCTTTGTAAGCAGAGTAATAAAAACACGAAGCACTCTTTTATTAAAAAAATCTCTATTATGAGAAAAAAAATCACGGAAGAATTAAGTGTGGCTTATCTTTGGCATCTGCGAAGTGGTTGATCGTCGCTAGGAAAAAAAAAAAAAAAACTTGCGTGAGCGAATGGGAGGTCGCTGTACTCTGCCGGTCTGCCTTGAACTGGACGAACGGCGTGAAGAACGGGAGCGTCTCGCTCGCGGTGCCCATGGCGACGGCGCTGCCGGCCGTGCCACCGATGGCGATGAACCGGAGGACGACGTCGACGACGGAGAGGATGTGGCCGGCGCAGGGAGAGGAGCCTTCGGGTTGGAGGCCTCACCGTCACCGCGACTAGGGGTGAAAACGGGTCGGATACTACCCGACGGGTACCCAACCCGGTTGAAGCTAGTAAGAAAATGGGTTGGATTTTTTTTAACCGTCGGGTATCGGGTCGGGTTCCGATAATACCCAAGTTTTTTTGAGTGGGTTCAGGTCGGATATGTTATGATATGAGAGATACCCGTCGGATTCGGTTCGGATTCGGGTATCTAGTAGTATCAAATGTTCGGGTACCCGAAAGTCGCAGCCAATTAGCCCAATACCAATAAGAAAATAAGCCACTGCCCACTCCCCACTCTATCCCTAGCCTATTCCCCCGCCCAACGCCCCCCCCCCCCACTCCCTCCCCGCCGTCGCCTCCCATGCCACTCATCGCTGCCTCTTCCGTTCCCCGACGCCGCCGCCTCTCCTCCGTAGCCCCGCCGGCCGCCTTCATAGCCACGCCTACCCCCGTCCCCCCTCCGTTCCTCGCCGCCAGCCACCTTCCTTGTTGCCCGCCGCCTCCGTGCATCGCCACCGCCTCGATCCGTAGCCTCGCCGACCGCCTCATCCTCCGTCCACCTCCGTGGCCTGCCACCGGCCACCTCCGAGGTTTGTACCGTCTACGTTGCAAGGTGCACTTCCACAAGAAGCTTGCTTATTGTGATGTAATGAATTTAATATTGCTGCCATAATTTACCTACTTACAACTCATGCCTTAGACCAAAATCAAATGGGTAATATATGTGCAAATGATTTAGAAGAATACCATTTACAGATTATTTAGATATCGTCAATTTGATCCTAATTCTTTTCAGAAAGCTATGTAGTTGCGTCTGAGATGATATGTTGATTAGTGATTACAGCATCAGCTTGGTCACTTGTATTTATGCTGGTACCTCTACATTGATTGCTTGTTTTAAGACAACAATTAAATAATTCTTTTTGTTCATAATATATTTGCTATAATGCTGGTGCCTGATTTCATATAGTTTTGTCTATCTCATGTCAATTTTATATATGTTACTTAGCCAATGAAATATAAATTATATATATATATAGCTCTTCAATTGAAACACTAATTATATAAATTTGGTGAACTATATTAGTTGGATTTAACTTTCATATGACCCGACTAAGTATCCGGTAACCGATTTCTATCCGTTCGTATAGATCTGATATCCGTTTTCTACCCGACCGCAAAAACCTGTAACCGTAACCGTATCTGACCCGATATCTTAAAAAATAAATAGAATAGGATACGATATGAGACAGTACCCGACTCTAACCGATCCGTTTTTACCCCCTAACCGCGACCGCTCGAGTTCGCTCTCTGCTCCTTCCTCCATCACGGCGATCTCAAATCAAACTAGGAAGAAGCTAGTAGATCGAGCAGGCGATGGAAAAACTAAAAACTACAAGAACTGCGAAGCGACACTGGGTTCGTTGCAGGGTGGGGAGGGCGAGGAAATTGGATTTTTGCCCCAAAGTTGATGCGCCTTTGTCTTTTTGCACAAAGTTGGTGTGCCTTTGTCTTTTTGCCCTGTGTGTACCATCTAGAAATTTATTTGACTACGAGGGGTTTTCTTAAAAAAAATGCAATTTCTCCTTTCCTCTTCTATCCTGCAGTGTCCTCGCCTGTTCATTTCCTCCTCCCGCCGCAAGCGAGCAGGCTGCGACGAGGAGCTGAGAGGCGCCGCCGCTGCCCTCGCCTCCCTCCACGCCGTGTGCGCCGCCCTCGCCTCCCTCCCCGCCACCACGGGCCATGGCCTTCAAGCCGCCGCCGCTGGCGGCTCCGGCGCCGCCCTCCCCATGCTATTTGTTGTCATCGGCGCATAGGAATAAACATTGTTACATTGTTCCAGGAGACGATGCAGAGGCAAAGAGAGGCTGAGCCGCCTGCCTCTATAGCTGGGTACAGCTTCGTGTGTGCCACGGGTCTGCAGCACGCCCCTGTTTGGCTGTAGGGCAAGTACAGTAGCGCCATGGCCGATGAACAGCGAGGAGACCGTCGCGAACTCGTGCAGGTTGCGCGGCGCAGATTGATGGAGAGCAAATTAATTTTTTAGAAAACCCCCTGTGGGCAAAACAATCCCCACCTAGTCTACACAGGGTAAAAATACCAACGCACACCAACTTTGGGTAAAAAGACAAAGGCGCATCAACTTTGGGGCAAAAATTCAATTTCCTCGGGGAGGGCAGCAGAGCCATGCACAAAATGGGCCGCCCAAACGGCGGATTATTGGGCGGGTCAGGGCCGGCGGGCCGCTAGTGGCTCTCGATCACCAGCCCGGCCCGAGTAGCAGGGCCTCCTCATCTGCTCTCTAGTTTCGTAAATAAATATCTAAACGATGTGTTCGGCAACAAATTAATGAACGAGATAAGCTATAAAAGCTCATTAAATATGCGTGTGATGATATCATCGGGTACAACAATGACGCTAGTATAACATCATATGGAACTTTCTAAAACTATGTGAAATTTTTCTGGAACTACATCCAACTTTTTGAAAACTAGATAAGTTTTTTGTGGAACTACAGGGAACTTTCTAAAACTATTTCAACACTGAGGCCAATTCACATGAAACTAAATGAAACTTTACGAAACTATTCCAACAACGAGGCTAATTCATGTGAGATGATGTCAGTAGATGATATGATAACGTCAGCATGAAACTATTAACTATATGAAACTGGATGAAACTTTCTGAAACTATATGAAACTTTATGAAAACTATATGACATTTTTCTAAAAAGTACATAAAATTTTCTAAAAACTATATGAATTATTCTAAAATTATATGAAACTTTATGAAACTATCACAATGATGAAGCTAATTCACACAAGCATGAAATTACACGGAACTACATAAAAACAATACGAAACTTTTTGAAAATACATTAAACAACAGTGATGGTGGGCGTTATCCCAAGAGAGAGGGGAGAGCACAGGAGAGGAAAGAACAAGATGGGAGAAGAAAGAGATGGGGGTAAAAAGAGGAGAGTCGCTTGCATATGGGCCCTCATGCCACATTATTGCCGTCTCATATGCCACAGCTACGGTGGTGGAACCACCTTCAAAACAGGAGGCTACGGTGGTGGAACCACCTTCAAAACAGCCGTTAAGAGGGTATTTGCATGGTTTTCGGGTTTTGCAGCTTATTAGAATACCGGTTATTTTTTTTTGTCTTATACCTTACACTATTTTTCTATTGAACTTTTGTGTCTCCTATAATGTTAAATTTTCAAAGACAAATCTTAAACATCCCTTGTAATTTACGGAGGCCTCAAAATTATAGGGGCAGCCCTGGCCCCTACCACCCGTGTGTCTAGCCCGAAGACTGTTCACATTGCAGCGGCGTGCGATTCTACACTCTGCGACGCGCGTATATTAATTATTGTAGGTGCAGAACCAGCAAGCACCGTAGCACAGCAGTAATAGCACGACTTGCGACGTACGCTTTTATTACGCTCATCCGCTCATGAAAACAAGAATAGCACGCACTTTTATTACGGAAAACAACATGCGCGACGTGCCATAATAAGGGACAGGCTCCAGCCTAGGCGACTATGCACGCCCGCGCGCGTGGCGGGCCCACCCGTCGGCGGCCGCGGCGGCGAGCCCAGTCGCCTGGGTTTAAGCCAAACCGCCATAATAAAGCGATCTACGGAGCCCTGTACCCGTCGAGCAGCACGTCCTTGATCAGATTATCTAGGTTGGCCAACGACTTGCCATCGGGCTGCGTCGCCCGGACGCCGGAGTCCTTCCACTCCGCCGCCCTCCGCCGCATCTCCTTCCCCTTGCCGCCTCCCATCGCCTCCCGGATCCTCGCCTCCACCGCCTCCCGCCGGACGTTGTCGCCCACCTCCATCCCCACGCCCCACTCCACGCATGAGTAGCGGGCATTGGTCTGCTGCTCGGCGAAGAAGGGCCAGCACAACACCGGCACCCCGGCGCTGAGGCTCTCCATCGTCGAGTTCCACCCGCTGTGCGTCAGGAAGACGCCGAGCGCCTCGTGCCGCAGCACCGCCTCCTGCTCGCACCACCCCGCCAGGAGGCACCTCCCCCTCGTCGACTCCACGAACTCCGGCGCCAGCACGGCGGCGTCGCCCTTCACCAGGTCGTTCCTCACGATCCACAGGAAGTCGTGGCCGCAGCTGGCGAGCCCCCACGCGAACTCCACCAGCTCCTGGTTGCTCATGGTGGTTATGCTCCCGTAGTTCACGTACACCACGGACCGGGGCTCCTTCCCGTCGAGCCAGTCCAGGCAGCTGTGGTCTTCCTTCCAGAGGCTGGAGCGTATCTTGCGGAGCGGCTCGCCGTCGACGTCGGGGACGACCTGCTCGACGAGGAGGTTGAGCGGGCCGATGGTGTAGGTGGGCGGGAGGACGGCGCGCATCGCGGCGAGCGCCGGCGGCTCGAGCTCGTCGAAGGTGTTGAGGATGACGGCGTCGGCGCGGCCCATGCGATCCACCTCGTGCACCAAGAAGTTGAGCAGGATGTCGTCGGGATCCGTCGTGTAGACGAAGCTGGGGAAGTCTCTGAGCCGCATGTGCTTGCTCATCCCGGGGGCGCACTCCACGGGCGTGTCTAAATATCCGTTCGTCAGTTGCTCTTCGTCTGCTCAAACCTCGCAGCACAAATGCAAATTAGCTGTTACGATTAGATGTACTTTCTGATTTACAAATTGGAGTTGTAAAAAAAATGGCTTCAAAGTGATAATGGGATCATGGACCACAGAGCACGATCAGATGGTGTTTGGAGACTTGTACACGCGGGAACGAATTTCCCCTCAGAACACTTCTCTAATTTACTCAACCGATGATATCTGATGATGCGTGTGAAGTGTTTGTGAAGTATTCCTATGCACAAGATGCATTCGCAAACTAAAGAGCCGAGCAGTGAGCGCCCAAGGTTGAAGAAACCAAGACGTACGATCAAAGCATACCTTTGAGAGGGGCAAGGCCCTGTTCCTTGAGGGCATGGAAGTGGCGGTAGCCCATGTAGCCGCACGCGCTGGCCGTCCAGAACAGCGCGCACGGCACGCCCAGCTCCCTCGCGGCGTCCACGCTGAAGCTCATGACGCCGTCCGCCACGACGCAGGTCACCGGCGGCAGCCCCGCGGCGGCGCCGAGCTCGGCGAGGAGCTTCTTGAAGTGGGGCAGGCAGGTGGTCATGGTGGAGTAGCATATGGACGCCGGGTCCTGCGTGGCGTCGGCGTCGGACGGCGGGAGACCGTCGGGGATGGTGGCGAAGAGGAAGCCCGGGAGGCCGGCGACGGCGGCGGGGCCGCGGGAGCGGACAAGGCGGCGGTGGTTGTACTCGGTGTTGACGAAGGTGACGTGGAAGCCCCTGCCGTGGAGGACCTTGGCCAGCTTCATCATCGGCGTGACGTGCCCCTGCGCCGGGAACGGCACGCATACCGCGTGCGGCCTCTCGCCGGCCGGAGCGCCTGCGCCCGCGCCCGCGCTGCCCATCTCTCCGTGGCCGGCCGGAAGGGAATGGATCTCAAGGTCGTGGTGCTGAGAAACGGCCCTCCTGTCCCCAATTGCAGTGTGCATTTATAGTGCTGGGTGCTAGGGTCGTACGTGGGGGCATATGCTGTCTCTCTCTTGCGTCAGTCGGTAGCAAGTACCAAGAAATGGCAAGGCTGAAGAAACAGCAATAGAATTCTTGCGCCTGACACGAAACAACTTTTGTCTTGGATCAGATCTGTATCTTCCGGCTAGGGATGGCAAAAATAGCCATAGGTCCAGGTACCCGCGGATACCCGACCCGATGGGTCCGGGTCCAGGTCTAATCCTGGACCCATGGGTATAAGATGTCGGGTCCAGGTTCGGGTCCAGGGCCGGGTCTCAAATTAGACCCATGGGTATCTAGACCCGGACCCGAAAAAATAGACTGACATGTGGTCCCATGTTGTCAGTCTCTCATCTCCCCCTCATCAAACCCTAACTGGCTAACTCTCCCACACTCCCACCCACTGACCCACACTCTCGGACTCTCCTCACTCTCAGCCGCCGCCCCACTCGGCCTCCTCTCAGCCACCGCCCCACTCGCCTCCTCCCCTCAAACGCCGCCCCTCTGGCCCTCTCCCTTAGCCCTCCTTTCCTCTCTCCATCCTATTCCTCGAGGCGACGGCGGCGGCGAAAGGGCGGCAGCGCTTGGTGGGCGGCGGCGAAAGGCAGGTGGGCAGCACAGTGGGAGGCGGCACGCAGGAGCACGCGCGGCGGCCGGTGGCGGCTTGCGCTGGCTACGGCGGCCGGAAGCGACGTCAGGAGGCTCACAGGCGGGCTCGCGTCAGGAGGGCGGCGGCGGCGGCACAGCTGGCAGCATGGCGGCGGCAGACGGCAAGGAGGCGGCGGCCGAGGCGCCCTCTTCCCTCCCGCCTCGAGTTGGAGTTGGACCCGACGGTACCTGTTGGTCTGGTACTACTGGTCTGGTCCGGGTATAGATTTAGACCCGAATGTAACTCCGGGTCCGGTTTCGGGTATACTGTTCGGGTCTCGGGTCCGGGTCCACGACGGCTGGACCCGAAGGTACCCGACCCGATTGCCATCCCTACTTCTAGCGGTGGAGCCAGCATTCTTTTTGGGAGCGCGGGAAATTCTGCCAACAATCAATATCCACAGGGCTAAAACAGTGCTAGCTTTGGAGATTCAAAAAGTTTAAAATATTGAAGAGCAAAAGATGATCTCGCTCGGTCTCGGATAGATTATAGAGATTGAAATTTAAGAAACATACGGGTGATGCCCTAGTTCATCTAAGTTTTTAAGAACTTCAACGATTGAAATAGATATTTTGAAGTAACGACTTGGAAAAGTTAAAATGGTGAAGAACAATCATATAGGCTATAAACCAAACAAAATGGAACGACAACAAAGAACTATACGGCAAATAACCAAGATGCTTTAACAGGTAGTATAGCATAAGTTCAATGATACACCATCAGGTCGTTCAAATGGTATGTTTCATGAGCTTCCAAAAGCTTCTTCAAGAAGACTTGAAATGTTTGGTTAGGCAAGTTTTGGAGAAGAGCTCTTTTAGATACACAACAATGGTATACAACAGAGCAGTAGTATATTTTAACTTTTGTCTAGTATACAATGGTACACAATAGGGTCGTCGACAGTATATATACTCGAGCTTTTGTCTGACTACACTTGAGATGACGACACTTCTCGATGGTTTCAACTGGAGTCGTCGAGACAAGTTCCTATCTCGAGGGTTTTACCCTCCATAGCACTCAATAGTCAACACAACATATTTGATTTTTTAAAAAATACAAAAACATGTATGTTGTTGTTCATGTACATTTCATGGGCTTTTATGCATCAAATAACATCACCGGTGAAAAAAATACAAATTTTAGAGCATCCCCGGTACGACGACCGCTACGTAAGTGGGTGTTTTTCGGATAAGTTCTAGATTATCGTACGGGATGGTATGATTTCGTTCATTACTATACACAATATTTTAAACCAAATTGCCCAATATCAAACAAAATTCAAAATTTTAATACAAATGTGAAAAAAACAAATACATTAAATGAGTTTTTCTACTTTCTAAATAAATTAACATCCATTATACTCTAATTTACAAGCAGAAATTAAATACTAATATGCTTGCTCTTGATGGCTGACGGTTGGCCGTCGCAACTAACTGATGTCGTCGCTGTCTCTGGAAGATGTCGTAGTAGACTCGACGGTTTCATATGTGGCCGTCGATAGCACAAGCCTGCTAACGGTATCTCGATGGGAACATTTCGACCGTTGAGAGTAATCATAGTATGTTGACTGGTTTGATTTGGCCGTCGATGTAATTTTCGGCACCCGACGTTGTAGACTTTTCTTGTAGTGAACAACTCACAACAGCATACCATCTAGTCGTCTGGGCCGTTTTTACCACTGTGGTTCCATCGCTGCCATGCGTTGTTTCCGGTGCCTCAACCGCTCCATAGGGTTCCATGAAACGAAATCGCTGAATCGTTTTAATTCTAAATCACTATTTGAACAATAAGTTTTAGTGTGTATATACTTACAAGAAATCGATAGATAGCAAAAATTTACCTAAAAAATATTGACGTTATTTGACACAAACGTTAGCACTCTGGATTTGCCTCGCCGCTCTGCCGTTTGGGCAAAATGCCTTCAAGAATTTTGGTAGCTATTGCACAGACCTAGTTTTGATCAATGGAACTGGATAAGGATCAAGCTCTTCATCAGTCTGGAAGGAGGTAAAGGGCAACCCCTTGACCGAGTGAAGGCGAGCTCGGATCCAGAGTTTGATGGAAGGTTGTATTGGCACTTAGGATAAAGTTGTAATATTGAATTGGTCATCGTTCTTAAGGAAGGAGGGATGGCTACAAGAAATCAATTGATTCGTGATGGTGGTAGAGAGCATAATTATATACCATACCACCGGCAAAAGATGAGATGGAGTAAGCTTCAATAGTGCGTACACATGTGTTGTGATGCTAGAATATATGCCACAGGAAGAGCTTACAAAAGAAGGAAGTCTAAACTGTAATAATGCTGCTATGTCTGATGGAGTCTTTGAATGTTTATGCTATAGTCTGTTCTAGTATGGAAAAAACACTTTTCCTCATACATCTTCTTCAAGCAGTCAACACGCCGAAGATCATAGTCTGCCACCAAGTATCTCCTTAAGTACTCGACCCACTTACCTACTTGATCCAGTCCAAAGAGTGACCGAGAGGATTAGGCATTATAAGTAAGTAAGAAGAGTATTGAGCACCTGGAACCTCCGCCCTCAAAGTCTCACCTTTCTACTCTCCCCTGTAGCAAAAGCTTACTCAGGTTGATATTTTGTTCGGCTCCTTCGCTCGCTCCTACGTTAAAAATAGAAGAATATTGCTTGGGAATCTAATCGTGAGAGAGAGAGAGAGAGCGGGGAGAGCTGGACAGTTGCCCACCCTGGGGTCCCTGTCTTTGAGGACAAATATACAAAGTTTGTCTTTGAATCATCTTTGTTGCTCTATTGTTTTTACTCGCCATAACGGCACAATTCTACAGGGAAGATGTGCCTCGGCTCGCTTCCTGCAATCTGCGACACACATGCAATCGAATGTGGGGTCAGGGCAGGTCGATCATTTGTGGGGTCTCTGATAATGGCGTCGATCGCCATCCTCGCGCTATGGTCGATCACCGCGGATCGCGTTGTTTACTATAAGGTGGTCTTGCACGCGGACCACGCAGAGACAAACTGATGGCCAAACGCCATTAGCAATTTACCTGCGATCGAGCGTGTCAGTGGAGAAGGTGACATTTTTTTTTCCTGAGATTAGCAGGTGAAGTGTACCGTGTACGTTGGGATCAAGAGACCGGGCTATAAAATCTGCCATACCAAATGGCGGCTTTTAAAAAACTAGCAAATAAACCGATAGATAATAGCCGCAATGGCTAGAAGGCATTGCCCGCCCTATGAAAGGGCGGGATTTCAAAATCCATCCGACAAACTGGCATGATTTCTAGGTGGAGAAAAAACAGTCCAACAACTGGCTGGATTTGCCCCCATTTAACCCGCATGTCAACCTACCACAATGAAGTGGTGCCTGCCGGTGGTTAGGAACCGGAGTTCGCTCAATGCTGAGATTACTTGTTGAATTGAAAGATCAACAAACCACTTTCTAGTGTACTGGGGCATTCATAGGCAAGAGAGCCCATGGCAGATCGAAATTAACGAAACAAACGAACAATACAACAATTTTTACCTTGGTTCAGGCCTCCCACCACCGGAATAATAACCCTACATCTAGTCTTCCATCGATAAGGGGGATATAAGGAGAAGAATACCCTAGCCAGAAAGAGCTAGCTCGAGCAACCATTAGTGTTCTAGAGAGAGTCCCCTCTAGAACGTGCCTCTCCCTATTTATATACTACCGACGGGAAGAAAGGAGGCAAGCTTCCTTCTTGCCAAAGACACATCATGTGGACAACTGTCCAATTTGGCTTCTGACTATGTTGTCCTGCTCCCTTGGCTCTGGTGTCCCTTGGTGAAGGCGGGGGAGGGGAAAGCACATGGGTTGGGCCCTACTCCGGACATCCTGCACAGTGTCCACGCGGCTACCAACTGGCAAGAGGGTGTACTAAGCAAGTGAAAAGGATCGGGCTCGACCAGTTAGCCGTCTGCAAGGTCATACGATGCCACATTAGGTCACCTAATCCCCGATAGTGCCCATTCTCAACCCAAATGGTGAGAACACACGATGCAAGACCTTTTTGGGTTTCACACCCCCTCTGGCGCAAAGATGCTAAAGCCCATGGCCACAAGGGGTGGAAACGAGCCAAGATGGAGCAAGCCAGGCTTGTTTAGGCTCGGGCATTCGAGTAAGCCGAGCCAAGCCTGAGTGAGCCAGGCTTGTTCAGGCTCGACCTCATTTTCGAGCGAACCAGCTTGGCTTGGCTCACTCGGATGCCCGAGCTAAAAAGCCAGAGCAGCTCGCGATCGCTCGTGGCTCTTTTGTAAAATTTCAAAGGAGAACTTATTATACAGAGGTTGCAATGAGCGATTGAGAATGGAGCTAAGTACTAGGGAGTAGCTAGCTAGCCATTGCTAGTGCCTATAAGTTTCATATAGAAATTAACAATAGCATCAAGTTCACAGCAATCTTAACTTGCATGTTATAAAAAAATTAACAATAACATCAAGCATGTACATAATGACATAATCTATACGAGCTGTGGCTCGGTTCTTGCTCGTTTTTTGACCGAGCTAAAAAACGTGTTCGGCTCGTGCTCGTTTGTAAATGAGCCGAGCTCAAGCCCAATCTATTTCCGAGCGAGCCACAAGTTAAAGTTCCAGCCCTAATGGCCACACGTTCCCATCCATAAATTTCATTCTTTTCATATGTAAGAACAAAATTTCAGTATAAAAGAAACATTTTTACACATATCACTAAACTGAAAAAACGTAATAAACAAACTAAAAAAACTGTCGTAATCGAGCTTCAGGTACAAAAGAAGAGGAAACCATATCACAAACATAGAGTAAGTGATAAAAAAATAAAATTTACAATCCAAATTTCTATTATCTAGTATGCATGAACAAAAATTCCACAACTAAAAAATGTGAAAATTCTATGCAAGCTAACTAGAAAAGGAAAAGACGATCATACATGCTCAGCCCAAATGGAACACATGACGCATGACCTTTTGGGACTCACCGCCCGTGTAAAGATGCCAAAGCCCATGGCCACACGTTTCCATCCATAAATTTCAGTTTTTTTGGTATGAAAGAACAAAATTTAAGTATGAAAGGACCATTTTAGGAGGGCTGCATGGCAGTCGCCTGCCCACGCGCGTACCTTCCATAGGCCTATCTGTCAGCGAGGACGCGGCGAGAGGTAGACGACCACCCACAAGCAAAGCCGAACCGTTTTTCCACATATTACTACACCCAAAAAAACATGGAAAACAAACTAAAAAATTCTTGTAATCGAGCTTTAGACACAAAAATTCTTGTGGTTGCTAATACAGCCATTGTAGTCGTCACAAGTCACAACCCTTGTTCTACTTTGCTTTGCTTGCTCTCACTGCTTAATTACTCTGATCTCTGTCTCAAACTAGGTTTGTCTGGGAAAAGTAAAATAAGCAAGGTCAGATCGAATGCATCATGTGCCTGCTTGAAGAAAAAACAGTGCAAATTGATGGCATGATGGTGTAATCTGCGTGCGCTTTGCAAAGACATCCGAAATGCTACTAAGCTAAAATATTACAATGAAAAGGAGGAGGAGAATAAAATCTGAGTATGGCAAGTGTTATCGATGCATATACATACCTGAGAATATAACAGCAGAACTAACGACATTTTGCTCATGAACCATAACATTTAACAAACAAATATGTTCAAAATTTAGAGGCCGGAGAAGACAACTTATAAGAAACAAGTTATCATAGGCAAGCTTGTTATGCAAATACAAACCGAGAACTAAAATATAATGAAAAACTGAACGGATGAAAATTTGAGTTACTATATACCAACAAATGGATTGCAAATTACAAAAGAACATGCAAACATGAAGCCTTACTAACACACCATGAAATCATTGTAATCTAGCAACTAATCACTGTCAGAACTGTATAAATAACAATGCAAGGCTTCTCATACAAACACTATTCCCCAACTGAACTTAACATGTCATAACTGAAGCAGAATAACAAAGAGGAGGAAACGAAATGCACCTCACCTCGAGCACTCCTATTGCCTGTGGCTTGTTTTTTTTTTTTTTTTTTTGAGGGAAGGGCAAAAGGATTGCCTTTACTTGATTAAAACAGGGGAGCCAGAGGCCAAATTACAGAGCTGAAAAAGAAAAAAGGAGGGGGGGGGAAGGAAGACGCCCCACCCCAGGCGTTAAAGGGTTAATTAATTACAAAATTGGCCCCTGCCACTTCCCAAAGGCGCAGGTCATCAAGAAGAGAGCACAAGAAAAGCGAAAGCGGTCGCTCACTGCAGCGGAAAATACGGTTATTCCGCCCTAGCCAAAGGTGCCATAACGTTGCGAGGGCGACAGAGGCATCCCCGCTGACGGTTTGTCCTTGAATGTCCAACCTCCACCATGTGGGGAGGCAATCCTGGTGAGACCATGTGGAGGGGCAGAGCCTTGGCGAACGCAGCTTGGTAGAGATGCGAGTCCACACCTGGCCGGAGAAACTGCAAGTAAGGAAGAGGTGATCTGGGGTCTCCAAGTTTCTTAGGCAAAACGGACAGAAGTAGTTGTTGGGGATCCCCTTTCGTAGAAGAGAGTCGGCTGTGAAGATCTTCTGCTGAAGGAGCAGCCACCCGAAGAATTTGCATTTGGAGGGGACCCGCTTCCACAAATGATGACTGTCCGACAAGGTTCGACCAATAAACTGCAGGTGGTAAGCCGAGGCCACAGAGTATTCCCCCAAAGAGGAGAAACGCCAGATGGCACGGTCCGGATCGTGCTGTAGTGGCGTGAACTATTGAAGACGCTGGAGGAGGGCAAGCAGCTCCATAGCCATGGAAGGAAGGAAATTTCGCCGCAGATCAGACAGCCAGCTTCCGTTTAGAAGCGTCTGAGCAACAGTTCTGTTTTTCCTGGTAGAGGCAGCGTAGAGGTGCGGGGCTAGAACCTACGGCTGATGACCATCGAGCCAGGCGTCCCTCCAGAAGGAAATGGACTTGCTATTTCCAAGCACAAGCCTGGTAGCCGCCCGAAAAAGATCAACGTCCGAGGACCCACTTGGCGGGGAGGTGTCGACCCAGGTGTGGGGAGAGCTGGACCTATAGAGCCAGAGCCAACGGAGGCGAAGGGCCCGGGCAAAGGAGTGAAGGTCCAGGACTCCCACTGAAGGGCCTGTGGCTTGTGAGACACCTGATCCAACAAGCCACTTCATGGCGTCATGCATTAATGCGAGCTCCACCATCTTCTTGAACGTGTCCTTGTTCTCCACCTCATCTTCTTTATCCTCTTTCCATCGGTGGCAAAACAACGAGTCTCTTGAGGGAAGAAAACAAAGGAAAAGAAACACGCTGAGGCTAGGAGGGGGTTCAGATCGTAGAGTCCATGGGAGAGAATTGGAGTAGAGTGGAGAGAGAGGAATCGATTCGAATCGGACTTGAAAACTCAGAATCAACACAAAACAAAGGCCCCTTTCGGCCTTTCCACGCACTAATATTCACACAGGAATCAACGGTAAAAAGATCGGCTAGCTGGCCTTGAAGTACTCTCCGGTAGACCCTGCGTAATATTCGAAGCAGATAAAAGAGGCCGTCGGAGGAAAAAAAATTAGAGTATATATAATGTAAGGAAAAGGCTTGTGGCCGGGAGTCCGGCGCCTTCGGACCCCCGCGCTTGGCCCGCGAACGGCGGGGGTTGCACTGTGTAGCCAGCATGCAGGTGGGGTCCACGGTTTTTTTTTCTTTCGGCAGCCATAAATTTTGATGGTGCTCCAATTCAAAAACCGTTTGCGCCAACGTGTTCCTCGTATTTTTACGAACAAAACAAGATATATGTTGCCATATAAATCTTCAAACTCAGCTGGTGAAACTTGGGTTTCGCCTACTGAAATTTGGATTTCATATTCGTTAAATTGCCGAACTGTCAAGTTTCATCAGGTTTTATCCAAGTTTTTTCAAGTTTCAACAGGTTTCATCAAGTTTCATCAGGTCAATTCAAGTTGCAGTAGGTTTCATCCAAGTTTCATCAGGTTACATCGAAGTTTTATCAAGTTTCATCAGATGAAAGCACAGGCCAAGTTTCATCAGCACACGGATAAGTTTCGCTAGTATAGGGCCCTCTTTGATACCTTGTTTAGTTGTAGTTTAGTTGTGGTTGGGAAAATTTGACCATCTTTGAATGTGCTTTGAAAAAGCTAAATAAATTATTAAAAAAATATTCTTGAGATCTTTGAGAAAAACCCTACAAAGTCCTAAAAAAAATATTTTCAAAAAATAAAGTATATGGCCTATACAAAATAGTCAAATTTTCCCAACCACAACTAAACTAGAACTAAACAAGGTATCAAAGAGGGCCTAGATGTAAGTTTCATAAGTGCCTTCTCCTAGTTTCACATCAAAAAAATTTGAAAAAGTGAAAAAATCAAAAAATTTAAAAAGTATTTAAAATGGGTTGCTCTCGATTTTAGAAGAATTATGAAATTTATTCCACGCATTTTGAACACTGTTTGAATTTTGTACAAAAATCAGAAGTTTAATTGGAAATTTGATCTAACGCACTGCTAGTTATCTAGTCGATGGAACGCTGGGACGTGGGCGCACGGCATCATCGGACGGCGCAGGCTAGTCTGGCGCGAGCGCCAGGCGTTGGCGCGCGGTCCGGACCTGCCAGGGCCATTGGATCGATCACACCGCGCAGATCCGACACTCGTCGCAGCGACTAGCAAGTGCACGTGCAACCACTAGCAAGCCCCTGCTACGTTTGATCAATTTTTCAATTAAACTTCTGATTTTTGTATAAAATTCAAACAGTGTTCAAAATGTGTGGAATAAATTTCATAATTCTTCTAAAATCGTGAGCAACCCATCTTAAATACTTTTTAAATTTTTTGAATTTTTTTCACTTTTTGAATTTTTTATGTGAAACTAGGAGAAGGCACTTATGAAACTTACACCTATACTATCGAAACTTGGCTATGTGCTGATGAAACTTGATCGTGTGCTAATGAAATCTGATGAAACTTCGATGAAACTTCGATGTAACCTGATGAAACTTGGATGAAACCTGTTGAAACTTGATGAAACTTGAATTGACCCGATGAAACTTGAAGAAACTTAAATGAAACCTGATGAAACTTGACAGTTCGGCAAAGTTTAACGAGTATGAAACCCAAGTTTTACTAGACAAAACCCACGTTTCACTAGATAAGTTTAAAGAGTTATATGTCAACATATATCTTGTTTTGTTCGTAAAAATACGATGAACACGTTGGTGCAAACGGTTTATGGATTGGAGCACCCAGTCAAAAATTATGATCGCCGAAAGAAAAAAAAGACATGGGCCTCCAGATGCCCGCAAGACTGACTGACTCCCCTGCTTACATACCACGTCCGCTGCTCTCGACTGTGTCAAACGTTCAAGTCGACCTTACTCTAAAGAAATTTTAGAGATGAATGGAGGAAACACTAATAATATTTTTTAAAAAAGATATATATGGATGGTTGGAGATGCTCTTATAGCCTAATCACTATGCATGCCGATTAGCGAAACCGATAAATGAATAGTGCAATTGTGGACAGGAAGGCCGCATCCCTCATACTCGACCTAGCTAGTACACCAACAGACGAAAGAAGAGCTCGACCTGCGAAGATGAGCAGCGCAGCTACTCCGGCCGGCGAGAAGTGGCACGCGGTGTGCCTGCCATTCCCGGCGCAAGGGCACGTCACACCGATGATGAAGCTGGCCAAGGTCCTCCACGGCAGGGGCTTCCACGTCACCTTCGTCAACACCGAGTACAACCACCGCCGCCTCGTCCGCTCCGCGCGCCGCGCCGTTGCCGGCTGCTGCTGCTTCCGCCGCCACCATCCTCGACGGCTGCCGCCGTCCGACGCCGACGCCACGCAGACTGCCGTCCATATGCCGCTCCACAATGACCAAGTGCCTCCCTCACTTCAAGAAGCTCCTCGCCGACCTCAGTCTCGGCGGCGGCGCCGCGGGGGTGCCGCCGGTGACCTGCGTCGTGGCGGACGGCGTCATGAGCTTCGGCGTGGACGCCGCGAGGGAGCTGGGCGTGTCGTGCGCGCTGTTCTGGGCGGCCAGTGCCTGCGGTTACATGGGCTTCCGCAACTTCCCATTCCTCAAGGATCAGGGCCTTGCCCCTCTGCAAGGTATGTGGCTATGTGCACGTCGTCGTTTATTCACTTATGGATGATTTGTACTCTCTCCGTTTCAAATTGTAGTTCACTATTGACTTTTGAAAACGCCTATTGATCATTTGTCTTATTCAAAAAAACAGTGCAAACATGTGAAAATATAAGTCATGCTTAAAAATATATTTAATGATAAAACAAATCACAACAAAATAAATAATATTTACATTTTTTTTAATAAGACGAATGGTCAAACAGAATATCCAAAAGTCAATAGTGAACTATAATTTGAAATAGAGGGAGTAGTTTGCAAACTTCCGAAACACTTCATGCATCGGTTCAATAGGCAAAATTTATCTCCACATGTAAATAGTGTTTCTAGAAACTTCTCGTTCCTTCCTATAATGCTCATAGATCCGTGTATCATCCCATCGTTCCTCTGGTACATTATTTGAAACTAGTACAATGCCCGTGCTCTGCCACGAAAGTACAAAAGGGAGAAAGGAAAACACAATTCGGAGCGGTTTCACATGTTAGAGCAGTAAACACATCCAATCTCTACAAAAATCCCATCTCAGCAAAGAGATTAATAATCACATTTTAATATCCTCTCAGAGTTAACTGGAGATTAAAACATAGAGGTTTGCATCATGAGCCTCTTGTTCGATCACCATCTGAAAACAAGTCTGCACGAACTACGTGCAACTTCCTCTCCAACAGTAGCCATGGCATATCGAGGCAGCAACCAAGGCTTTCTCCACACAAAGGGGTGGGTGGTGACAACCGAGGAGCTCTAACAATTTGATGGACTCAGACATTCTACAATAGGTCCACAATAATTAAGAATTAATGGAAATAATTTATCAAACCACACGACACAAAGATAGCTCGTTCTACAGAGCATTTTTATCTCCTATATGTACAACAACGTTTTATAATACAGGTTTACATAGGCAGAATTGAAAAGAAGTATAAGCAAACCATTGCCCATTTGCAAGAAATGTTCACCCGTTGTATTTGCCTACTCCCTCCCGCAAAAACCAAATGCATGGAGTGCGCTCGAAAAATTAGTCATGCATGGCACCTGGCATCACAGTGGATGGAAACCAAAGCCGTTCACCTTCGAAAAAGAAATTTGCACCAGGAATTGTCAAGGAGAATGATCATTGCACATCCAAATCCAAATTAAATTCTAGTTTTTTTGAGAAACAAATTAAATTGTAGTTTAAATGTCATGTAGTAGTTACTCTATTGGTCTACAAAGGGATGAAAAACTAACTTGCGCATAGTTAAAGGTGTCAAGATCTCAAAATGAACATTTTTCCCTGTAAAACTTGTCTTACATGGCGATAAACAGGTGCTTATGAGCATATAGACAGTTAGATAGGCGCGTAACACTTTGATGCTTCGCTTAGCTTCGGCTAAAATGCAGCTTGCAAGAGCTACACCAGTAGTAGATCACAAAACATCAACTCCTAGTGCAGTACAGGTTCAGCACACAGCTAGTAAGGTGCTATTGCCAAGGAGGTTTATATTACACTATAAAAAAGTAAAAAAAAATCCTCAATGTAAGAGAATTAATTACCCAGTCACTGTCATATATGATGCAGGTATGAGCAGAAGTACAGTTTGGCGGCTACTACCGGACAGTCCAGCGGCTACTACCGGATAGTCCGGCGCTGGCGGTTCGACCCCAAGGTGCTTCGTTCATCACGTGCAAGCCTTAGGGTTCGTTAGTATTTAGCGCCAATTTGCGCCAAAATACTTTTTGGCGACTCCGATGGGGACCAAAGCAGTAGATTCAGGAGAATCGGCCTCAATGTCCGGTATACCGGATCCGCAGAATGTTTCTTCGGATAATATCGTAAGACCGGCTTTTGAAAATTTGTTGGCCAGGTAGCAACATGAATTTGAGGCCCTAATGAAGCAGTTGGACGATGAAGCCTAGCAACGGCATGCTCAAGCACGCAAGGAACTGAAGAAGAACTACCTCGCACACTTCATGATGGAGCGTCATAAGAAGGTCACCAAAGAGAAGGAAGTCGAGCTCACTGCCCTGGTACCTTCATCTTCAACCCCCGTTGTAAGTAACGTTGAATACCCTTGGACTTTGCAATAGCTTATGAGTTATATCAGTAAACGGGAGGATCAGTTCAAACAGTGCGTTGATGGTTTAGAAGATTCTACAATGAGAAGGCTTACTCGTGCACAAGAAAAATCAACCGCACCTAGTTTTTCCCTTACACGAGTTAAGCATCGAAGCAGATATTCCTGGTACATCGGCAGTAATTGGATCTCAGTAGGTCCGGCCATTATATGGCATGCCGATGAACTATTATCCAAGGCAACCACAACCGCCACCATCGCTGTTGGGCAAGCCGGCTCAACCAGCCGCAGCCGTCGGACAGTCCAGCGTGCCCATCGGACTGTCCGGCGCATTGCCGGACTGTCTGGTGCTTCCTACTGGCTTGTCCGATGCACCAGTGGTCAGGCCCACAATGGCGCCTACACGTACCACAATACCCTCGACTTCGGTGGATCCTAACCGAAATACATGAGGTGTCGAATATTTCACACCGCCTAAGGAGCTAGAGGGTTTTGTGCCGCCATACACTACTGTCTCGCACGGCACGGGCACAACACCACCAACAGGCACCGGCATGCCCAGGGTCTTGTACCCGATGCCACGTACGATCAGATTTGGTCAGAGAGCCAGCACACTGCCTATAAGCCGCCCGAAACTTACAGTCGGAGGGCCGGTGATTTGTCATCGGCAAGTAATTACGAGGGAAAAAACACGGCGATGAAGACACAATGAACACTAATATTGGACAACATTTTCAAGGCAACAATTCGCAAAGAAAAATTTGAGAACGTTAGATAGCATATTTATGGGAGAAAATAATCGTTGAAATATAGAACAACCTATGGGGATGCGTAGTTACATCTCAATAAGAAGAAGAAAAACCTAAATGATCAACGTGACAGACACTCGGTGCACGGAAGAAAAAAATAGAAAACACACAGAAAAAAGTGAGGAAATAGGTCATTCAATTAAAGAATAATAGCATGAAAAGAAAAAAAAATACACACCACGAGAGACTAGGCGGACATCTGCAGACTGGACAGACGAACAACAAAGTTAATGAAAAGTAAAACCCCGACGCGTCAGAAGAAAGCAAATGAATTTGTCCCGCTAAAGTTTATTTAGACCCAAAAAAACTAAAATAAAAAACAGTGGGCGGATGGGCAGCGCTTGGACTGGAAGATTCCTTTTTACAAACAAAATACTCCTATATACAAAGGAAAAAGTAAAAATAAAAGAAACAAGATAAAATGTATACAAATATATACAAATAAAATAAAAAGGGAAAAGCAAAAAATGAAACAAGAGCATACATGCTATGTGACTTATCGGACATAGGGTGAAGAGGACGAGAAAACAACAAAGTGGAAAAAAGCACGAAGGAAAAGAGGAATGGAATAAATAAATAAATAAATATGTATGAAAAACAAAAGCAGGAGCATGAAACTCAGGCAGCACTAAAAAACAGAAAACTCATGACGCGAACATAGAAAAAGTGAGGAACGAACTCAAACCGAAGCAACAGAATGAATCACAGGAAAAGATTGGGCGTTGGACATAAATACCGGTTACGGGAAAGCTGCACGGCGAGAGAAAACAGAGTTGCCCATATTAAGAGAGATAAATAAAAAAGGAATTTCTATTTATAGACAGTGCGTTCCGGTCCACCTAGAATGAGTAACTGAGTTCAGTTATTTCATGCCTACTGTATTCTCTACCGAACGGCTCAGCTTGTATTCTCCACCGAACACTGAGGCCAATGGCCCATTTACACGACCTGGGCTCAGCCCATTACAACCTCCTACTCCTTCCCTGCCCCCGCCTCCGCCGCCTCCTCCCGATCTCTCCCAATCTGCTTTCCTCTCAAGTCTCAAACCTTCGCGACGCGCCGCCAGATCGACCATATCCCCTGCTCCTCCTCGGTCGCCGCCGGTGGCCAAGCCATGTCCGCTTCCCAATCGTCGAGTACGCGTAGAGGTGTAAATGGTACGGATATTATCCGTCCGTATTCGAGTTCCGATCCGTTTAAAAGGGTTAAGATCCGATCCGTATTCGAGTCCGGACATTTAGTATTCGATCCGTATCCGTATCCGAGTACTCAAAGTTGGATAAATATAATGTCGATAACCATTCAAGTCTTATCCGACACATTTGATCAATATCCGTATCCGATCCAAATCCGAAGAAAAAATATGAAAACAAACACGGTATCAGCAATATCCGTCCGTATTCGATCCGATTACACCCCTAAGTACGCGGCAAGGTACACCTGGTTTCCTTTTGTTGAGTCCGTCCGATGGCTCTGCTACAGTATGCTGTAAGTTTGCTGGACCTTTCTGCTGTACAACCGCGAGACCTCCCTGTATACATAGCTGCTTCATTCGCAGCAGCCGAAAGGCTCACGATCACCTTCGTCCTGTTAGTCAAGATGAAGGATTTTGCAACAGCGCGCGCAGGATAAGTCTGATTTGACTGCACACCCTATTTTAGGCAAGTTGTTAATTAATTCCCCACAAGCTTCCAAATTTGGAAATTCCAGCTCAGCCACACCACGTGGGGGATGCTTGTGCTTGTGCTTTGCGCTGCGCATCATTAACCTACTATTAGTGGTGGCTTTAAACCGATGGAGCTCTCACATGCTTGACGAAGCAACTTTCGGGCACAAATCTTTGCAAAAATCAACATAAGTAGAAAAATCAGAAAAACCCTCGTAGCCACATATCTGTAACCCAATACGATTTCTGTTGTAGTAGCACAATACGATTTCTGCTTTAGTTACTATATGTAACAGTACATCGGGCAAAATTTTTGGGTATTATTACAAACAGTTCAGATCTAAAAGTTACCACACTAAACAAAAAGGCATCATTCATCCATATTAGGCAACATTGTTTTTATCTCTAGATAAATTTGGCGCTTGAGACTCGGTGGTTGTTTCTCTCCTCAAAAGCAAAAAGCTTGTAGAGAAACCTGATTGTCCATAAAAACAAGGCACAACCTTAGTGTAGAGCCTTCTAACATATGTAGAGCATGAGAAAAACAAGAACAATATTAGTGTCATAAAGAATTTGGATAGAAAAAACCAAAAAGCTTTAAGGTGAATTGTTGGCGGTTGCTAGAGGTATTAAAGAGGAGACTTGTTGGAAGTTAAGTTATTGGCTAATAATTACAAATAAAATGCCTGAGTAAAAGAAATGATTGACAATGATGTTAAAAAATAACTTGTCGCTGGTACGGTAAATTACTACTTTTTTTCACATGTTCATATGTTGCATGACAATACTTTATTAACATATCAAAAATCTTCCTAGAATGTTAGCAGATGATGCCAGGCATACAAACAATGCTTCAAAGCCACTTTGACAGACATAACAACTGTTTCACATATTCAGATGTTGCATAACAATAATTTAGCATATCAAAATCTTCCTAGCATGTCAAAAAATGATGTTAGACATATAAGCAATGCTTCAAGCCACATTGGCAAACAATGCTCCAAGCTACTGCATGAAATGCCTAAATAGTAGAGATAAAATGCTAGAATGTATAAAAAAAGCTTGCATTGTAATAACTTAATGGCAGGCCACATGATACATAGCTGAATACATGCTTCAAACAAGCTAAAAATGTTCCAATTTCGGTGTAAATATGCACAATTACACCTCATATTGACATAACTATTACTATAAAGATATAATGAAGGTGGCTTCATACCTGCCCATGGGTTTGAGTCAATATTGGGTAGGCTAAGTTTTGTATTTCTAAGGAACATATTTGTCTCCATGTGTCAATCATGGCAGGGAACTTAACTCCATTTCAAAGCCAAGGCATATGAAAGATTGTTGATGTCACCAAGCTTAAATGCTGACCATAAATAATCATAGGACTACACACATTAATATCCTATTGGAAACCAGCTGTCTAGCATACCTTGGATAATCACATTTAAGAAGGCATGGGGCTCATTGATAAATGCTCTTCTGTAAAGAGTTCGCTCTGTCTTAACAGAGAAAAACCCGCTACTTCCCTGAGATTGTCAGCGGGCTTGACAATTTGTAGTTTGTTTCTTTTCTTCCTATTGTTTTCTCTTTTTGCTCCTGTTGTAGCTCACCTTTTCTGTAACTCTCGTTCCTTTATTTAATTCAGTTTTCTTTAGGGGACAAAAGAAGTGTTGAGGTTCCTACCCTTGGAAAAAGTAATTCCCAATGGAGAAGCAAAATCTTTAATTGTCGAATCCATAGAAAAAAGATGTGCTGGTTTCCTTCGGTTCAGCAAAATTAGTCCTTCCACCAAGTAACTGCACATACACATTATGAATTAATGTAACCATTCTTCAATAGTAATAAACACAGATTCACATAGTGATATAATTATAAAATACTTACATAGCAGAGATAAAATGCTAGAATGCATATGCAAAACAGCTTGCAAATGCTAGAATGCATATGCAAAACAGCTTGCATCATAATAACCTAATGGTATGGCCACATAATACATAGATGAACACATGTTTTTAAGAGGTTCTGGTATGAAAAATGCAGAATTACACCTTATGTAACAACATAAATATTTTCTGCAACAAAAAAATTTTAGTCACTAGACTAACAATACATATACGACATCCGGAAAAAGCTTGTTCTTTCATGTGGACAACATGGAAAAATATTCTACTAAATCTCCTAGATGAAAAGATTAATATAAACATTCTTGAACAATAACTAAACATATAAATGCATAGTGATGTAGTCATAAAATGCTTATGCATTGGAGATAAAATGATATAATACATATACAAAAAGGCTTGCATCCATGTTAGATCATGACATTATTCTATTGAACACCTTGATGAGGGTTAATATATTAATATAAACATTATTGAACAATAACTAAACATAGAAATGCATAGTGATGTAGTCATAAAATGCTTATGCACTGGAAATAAAATGCTATAATGCATATACAAAAAGGCTTGCATCCATGTCAGATCATGACATTATTCTACTGAACGCCTTGATGAGGGTTAATATATTTTTTCTCTAATACTAACATCATGTATATAATTTGGAAATGTGCAGCTCAGTTAATAGCATATAACCATAGAGATACCAAATGGTAGCAATTACTAAAATTAAAATGAGAAGGGGGGAAATGTTTCAGTACACAACATGATGCCTCCGAACTAAAATTCAGACGGAAAGTATGCAGGCTATTAAACTTTTCCTTTTTAGATAAGCAGTTCTTAAATGGAAAGGGAAATGGAACGTAGCGGCTTAATCTCCCCAAATCAAATTATTTAACTGGAAGAGAAGTTTAAATTTAGTTGCCTTATCCATGTAAAGATGAGAAAGCTAACAAAATAACCTGCAGATTGCAGCAATGGCGGCAGGTACTCCTGGTCGTCTAGTTTAAAAAGACCGCAACCCCACTTCACAATTTATTTCATGCACATAGAAATAGACATGCAATTATATATCTGATGGACCTGCATTCCCCTAGCATAATGTTTTTGCCTTTCAGAAATTTGGTGTGACTGCATTAAGGAGAGGGAATGAGTGCGCTTATGGAAATGCAAAGCAGTTCAGTTGTGACTTTGATTGGTGGGCAAACCCAAACAGTATCACCGCAAACAAAAGATGAAGATTGATTACATGGTTACACCTACTTCCTACTGCAAAACAAAGGATGAAGATAAATAATGCTTTCATCTCTGTCATTCCTTGTGTAAAATCTACGGTCCACCCACATCTTGTGTCCACCCGCTGGCTCCAGGTACAACCTGAGAACTCGTTGAAACAATCATTGTAGTGTAGCCATAAGCAAATATTAATTTCTAGAAAATCAGATGTCTTGTAACTTTATGTAGGTCGTGAACCTATCCACATGGTCACCAAGCAAGCAGTTGTTGCAAATAGCAGTTGTTGCACATAGCAGTGAACCTATCAACTGCTGAACCCTATGGCGACAAATAGCAGTTGTTGCATCGGAAGCAATCTTGCAAAGCAAAAAAAAAAGGAACAAAAATAATAATCAATGTCTAATCAGTAGTATCACGCTTATGCAGATTGCAGAGGGATTGAATGGCATAGCTAATCCAGGATTGGCAGGGGCGGAGGCCAGGCCGCATCGACGGTGCGGGAGGCTCGCAATGGCACCGGTGGCTGTGGCATGGCAGCCCAATCCACCGCAGAGGGGGGAGGGAGAGGGGACAACAGAGGATTGGGAGGCTCACCAACGGGGGAGGCGTATAGAAAAGGCGACGAAGCCGAGGAGCTTGAGGCTGGCCGCCGCCACGGAGACAGGAGAACCGACGCGCCCAGGATCCAGCCGCCATGGCGCGGATCCGGCCTGTGGAGGCCCGGATCCGGCCCGAGGAGGCGGCGGTGGCCGGCCGACGCTGGGGAGGCGGGGCGCGGCGGCCTCCAAGGCGCGGATCCGGGCACCCGAGGAAGCGGCGGCGGCGGCCCGGCGGAGCGGAGGAAGAAAAGGAGCCGGCCGGGGCGAGGAGGAGGCGCGCCGGCCGCGGAAGGGAGGACGCGCGCTGAGCGCCGCGGGGAGCAGACGAGAGGGGTGGGGAGAAAGCGAGAGGAGAAAGACGGGAGACGCCTGGAGACTGCGGAGAGAGAGACTGAATAATGAATGTCGCGGGGCTGAACCACTGTCCACCGATGAACATGAACGGCCACGAGATGTGCACACGCCAATGCCCTTGATCATGCGCGGCCGAAACAAAGCATTTAGGTAGATTTATTACTCCTCCATACTGAAAAAGTAGTTTTGAGCAAGACGGCGTTTTCGCTTTATTAATGATAACTTCATTTAGGTTCACACCTCTCGTTCAAGAGGTCCATGGTTCGATCCACGTGCGTCACATTTTTTCTCTTTTTCTTGCATGGCAACAACTGGTTGGTTGCATGCCAGTATTAATCATGCTAAACGTCTACTATTCTCACCCTTTAAGAAACTTAAAACATTAGTTTTACGGTATGGAGGGAGTATACTAGTAGTAGCATTTTATGATGGTTCACACCATCCAGGCATCCACCCTCCTCTTTAATTTGGGTCAGAACCGGCTTCTATGGTCTCGTTTTCGTTTTGGAGCAATCTAGTTCGATGGAAAACGGGCTGAGAATTCTAGTGGGCTAGTTTAGTTTGGATTAGAGGTAGAAGGCATCGGTTCGGCTCGGTCCTATCCCCTTGCTCGGTCCTAGTTTAGTTAAGTTCATATTCCATTATTCTGTGCTTGAGCCCGCACCCATTCTGCTCGTCCCCCGTGTTTGATCCTAGAGAATCGTTTTTAATTGGTTTGGAACCGGATTGAATGGATGAGGTGACGCCTTACCAACATATGAAGCTAAGAAGGATGAACTGATGAAGGGAGAAAAAGAAAAGGACCACGCTAACGCGCGACACCGACCGCGTCGCCCTCCTTCCCCGGCCACGCCGCCCCCTCCGCCGAGCCTCCCGGCCGGGCGCCTTCTTCCCGCCGCGGCGCCCTCCGCCGAGCCTCACGGCGCGGCGCCTCCGTCCTCCGGTCCGCGTGACCCTGCCTCCGTCCCGGCCGCGAACCCACGCCTCCGTCTCCGGCCAGCCGTCGCACACTCACCCGCTGGCCGCTGCCCCATCGTCCCCGGTGAGGCCGCGCCGCCCCCATCGTCCCCGGCGTTTCCGCGGACACCCTGGTGCCGACGTCCCGGCGTGTAGCAAGTTATGTACGAAAAGATATAGCAAGTTATGTACGAAAGATGTAGCAAGTTATGTAATGTCTAGCAAATTCATATGATTATGTAGCAAATTCATGGCATCTTGTAGCAAGTTTCTGCTGTGGCAAGTTCATGTGATTATGTAGCAAGTTATATAATGTCTATCAAGTTCATATGATTATGTAGCAAATTCATGGCATCTTGTAGCAATTTTCTGTTGTGGCAAGTTCATGTGATTATGTAGCAAGTTATGTAATGTCTATCAAGTTCATATGATTGCGTAGCAAATTCATGGCATCTGGTAGCAAGTTTCATGTGGCAAAGTTCATGTGATTATGTGGCAAAGTTTCATCTGGTAACAATTTCACCAATATCATTGTCAGTCAAGCCCGCCCCTTTCAAAATGATCTGACACTTGTCTTGAATCTGTTCTATCAAGTTACTAACTAACTGTTCAAACTCTGCGCGAGAAATAGTGATATTAAGATGAACAGGACCTTGGCCTTGAGCAGATGAAGTGAAATAAGGGATTGAAACTGTGACTTCAGGTTCGCTTGATAATTTCACTTTGGCTTCCTCCAAAACTTCTGCAATAGTTGCCATGGCATGTTTATCTCCACGAATGTCGACTGAATGAAGCTTGATGATTTGTTTAACAAAATGATCCACAAGTATATCATCAAACTGATCCCCACCAGTAGACTGATCCCCGATCTGAGCTTTGATCTGTTATGCAAAGCAATAAACCAGAACAGGCTTTAGCGAAAGGTATCAGCATAAGGGCATAACATGATAATTATGAACAACACAAAGATGAACAGGAAGAAGTACCTCAATGTTTGTGCCAGATAAACGAAGAATTGCAACACTGTATGATCCAGCACCCATGCCAAAGACAACAACGAGACCATCTTTCCTGGTAGTGCTAGAAAGAGCAGCAGCTATTGGTTCCTCTATCAATCCCAGTACATCAAAGCCTGCTCTTTGACCTGCCAATCTGATGTCTTCCTTTTGTTTTTCAGTGAAGAAAACAGGCACACTTATCACCACTTTTAATTTCTGATGAAATTGGTTCATCAAAACAATATCCTTCAACTTTGCAAATGTAGCAGTGGTAATTTCAGTAGGCGAAAATTTCAGTCCATGAATATCTACCCAAGATTCTCCTTTTGGTCCTTCAATAATGCTAAATTGGACCCTTTCCTTAATTTTCTGGACATCACAATCATCAAATTTCTTCCCAATCAATTTTTTAATACTGAACACTACATCTGAAGGCTGCCCTGACATTTTAAACTTAGCAAATTCTCCAACAGCAACATGTCTACAAACATTTTCTTGGTGTTGCAAAACCCATGGACATGAAAAGCATGAATCCAGCTGTGTCAAACTAACATAAGAAGGCACCAAACGGCCACTTTCACTTTCAAGAACTCGTGGTACCTGAATTAAGAGAGTAAATAAAGAGATTAAAAATTAATATTGTAGCATTCCATTAGGCGGACTCTACAGTGTGCACATCACTTTCAAGAGCTTCTTTCATTGTTTGTAGCAGTGGCAAAACAACAACAACAATAGTTCCAAGCAAGTTGGGGTACGTTAGAATTGAAACACAACAAGAGCCACCAACAAAAGGAGCAAGAGAGAAGAGGAAGAACAATAATGTGTCAAGGCCTAGAAAGATACTAATAGGGGGCGTAAAGCCTAATCAAGCTTCAGGCACTGCACAAACATTATTGAATGATCAAAGCCAAGTTGCATACATCCTGAACAATACTCTTGATTTGACCTCTAATATATTCAAGTCTAGGAAAGAAAAACAAAGTTAAAAGATAGTTACAAGCAGAGGAGAAACTAGCACAAAAACAAAGGCGGTGCACTGCTTAAATAACTCATTGATTTTCTAATGATATGTGGTAAAATTTTACTCAATTTATAAAGGAAAGTTTGGTGCACCTTGGTGTGGCAACAGGGAGCAAGTGTCTGTACAAACTTCGTACACGTTACTAAACGATTCATTTTTGCAACAAGAACATATCTTAATCAAATACTTCAATCATTAATCACATGCTCTTTCATCAACCATTTGCCTAAGTATTTTTTACATAAGGGTGCAAAAATTAAACAATTATGGTTTAAACAATTCAAGAAACAGTATTTTGCATACCAAGGACTCAATGACTGCAACTCTTGAATTTTTGCATCCAAAGTCAATTCCAACTATAGCTGCTTTAGTATGCATCAGGCTGAAAATGAAGAGAGAGTGTAAAGATACACTGTGGAAAGTAAACAAAAGTTTGAGGAGAATGCAGTGCCATGTAGTACCTGAAAGCTGTACATCTACGCATCCGATCCTGAACATAAAGAATAAAATGCATAAAATGGTCATTGCATCTTCATCACAAATAAGGCAACTGATGAGATCATACAGTTTACAACAAAGCTACATAATGCTCAGTGTGTCGACTTGAATCTGTATATGCAAATATGTAAAAGTAACCCAATCCAACCATGCAGCTCTTTCTACTTATGAATTCAATACAACCATGCCAATTGTTTCCTTTCCTTCTAATCAATGTAACTCTTTCCTTAATGTTTCCTTTCAAATCTTGGTGTATAAATTTTCTTGCCCAGAGTATTTACATGTGCAAAATCATATCTGCACCTGCCGATACCGATTAGGGACAATTAGATGTTCTCATAAATGCAGATCTTGAGCACTAAAGGGACATATCAGAATTGTCCACTTAGACATGGAAACAGCCCTCTTTTCCAATAGTCCTAACATGTATTTCTTCCACAGCCGTCACAAGAACAATGCAAGCTAGCCAATTCAATCAGTCAATCAGACAAAGTCAAATTCACTCAGATAAAATAAAGCTGATGGAAGAAAACGTAACAGAGATAGGTGTGTTCTGTGTAGTGAGTTAGTGTGAGGTACTGTAGAACCTGAGATTTGTTCATACTGGCAGTACTAGATGGAAATTAATGGCAGCATTGCAGCAAATATTAAGTTGGCAAGATATGCTAATATGCTATGCAAGCATACTATAGGGCACTCACCCTATCACAAGCAAACAGCCAGGATCGATGCAGGCAGCCAGGAGAGGGCTATAAGATGTTACCTAAAAGGGTTTTGGCCTTAGCTATGCTGGAAGAAAAGAAAAGCTTTTTAACACTAAGCCAAGCACCATTTCCCAATTCACAACTGTAAAATAACATATTTCTTTGTCTTGCTTCTTTTGTCATCGGCAGAAAGTCAAATTCGGTTGACAATGGTTGCCAAAATACCACAGGATTCATTAGCTAAGCCAAGACCCTACCTAACACAACCAAGCCCGCCTCTCTTTACTGTGAGAACAAAAAATCCAAAACCAGTTGACCTATCTTGCAAAAATGATTGGCAGTGGTCAACAACCTTGCCTGATTGAAGTGGCAAAAGGAAAAGAAACAATAATGGGCTAACAGAAAACCAAAGAAGTGCAAATTTGATGGCAGAGGCAATAAAAGGCCCTAGAGATCTAACTAGCAGAGGAATGAAAGTTTTATCAAGACATAAGTTTAAAAGAAGTTCTGCTGAGTATGCTGCATTGGCAACCTATTACCTACTATATTTCTAGCTTTCGAATCCCTGTACAGCATTTGTACATGCAAAGTTGTGGACTCAGTCCACCAGAACCTACAACATGATCATTGCCCCGCAAACAAGAATACTTAAAATGAAGTTTAAGAACCAATTGAACTACGGAATGCAAAAAAGAAAAGATATAAACTTCAAGTTCCATACCCGACACATCTGTGCTTTAGTCCATAACATACGACGAAGCATGATCATGCACTGGAGGGTTCTACGAAATCTGAAAGATGTAAGAAAGATAAATATGTATTGAAAGTTCTACATGTTGTTCAATATACATGTCCATCTGGACGTGCCGTGCCGGCCCGGCACGGGTCCGGCTAGGCACGGCACGACATCACCGTGCCCAGGCACGGCACGGTTGAGTCGTCGTGTCGTGCCGGGCTGGCACGCGGGCCGCCGGCGCTGCCCAGGCACGGCACGGCAGCTGCTACACGGGCCGTGCCGTGCTCGGGGCACGACCAGCACGGCAGTGCCGTGCCCGTGCCCGGATCCACGCGCCGTTGGGCAGGGAGAGGAGGGGGCGAGGCGGCGGACCGGCGATGGCAAGCGCGGCAGCGGACCGGAGAAGGCGACCACGCCGGCGGGGAGGGAGAGCCGCTGCCCTTCTCCACGGCTTGCGGGGAGGAGGCCGGGAGGCACCGACGGGGAGGAGGCGCGGCGCGGCGCTTCGAGAAGGGGCGGGCCGAAGGAGGAGGAGGCCGGCCGGCGAGCGTCACGGGGAGCAGGAGCAGGGGATTTCCCCTCGGCGGCGGGGCGGTGACAAGCGGGCGCGAGGGGAGACGGGAGGCGAGGCGTGCGGATGCGGCAGAGGGAGTGGATTGCGGCCGAGAGCTAGGGTTAGGGCGGCGACAGGCGGCTATATATGCCCTTAGGCGGGCTGATGCCGGGCCGGCCGGTTTACCGGGCCGTGCTCGTGCTTGCATCGCGGGCCTCATCCGCAGCCCAAGCACGGCATGAGCACCGGGCCGGGCCGGTACGGGCATGGCGGCCTGCGTGCCGTGCCGAGCCACGGGTGGGCCGGCCCGCTATAGAAATGTATACTGTTCCATCAGCCTAAATGCTAAACGGGTCCAATTAAAATAGTACTGATCTTTTGCGCCACTGTTACTGCTCGTGAGAACCAATAATACGTTGATTCACTCACCACAGTAGAGAAGAACAGGAGGCGGCGTTGGCTTGTCACCCCTTGATGTCGTCATGTCGGTGCCCGGGATGGAGGGAGGAGACAGCGGCGGAGCGAGTGAGGAAAAGCATAGGAGGAGGCGACGGCGACCTAGAGGAAGGAAGGAGAGAGTCGACAGCAACCCAGAGGAAGGAAGGGGAGGAGGCGGGATGACGAATCGATCGTGGCGGCGGCGGCGATTGGAGAAGAGCTCGAGAAACCTAGATAGACACCTTTACCCGCTGGTCTATTTGTCGCCGAAGGCCGAAGCTTTTTCCCCTATCCGGTTCTACGTTTTTCGGCCCAAAATCAATCTCTAGCCCATTTAACCCTAGCTGGCGAACCACAACATGAACGACGCTGCTAGCGTCCGGAGGTGCGATCCGGCGCTGGCCGTCAGAAACATGTAACCTCAACATTGAAAAATAGTATACGCAATATTAAAAATCAATTTTTGCAACATCAATATTTATACAAAAAATCACCGCGTCCATTTGATTTAAGGGGAAAGAATCCCACCACAACATCCGTTTATGTTTCACACAACATGGAGAAATAACGGCAAGATTCACGCAATATTGGAAATTTATATCCTCAACACCGAAAAAATAATATACGCAACATTAAAATTTAACTTTTGCAACATCTATATCTTGGAATAAAAATGCATCCACCACAAACACCACGGTCACGGCGCCGAGGACGGTGGTGTTCGACCCCCGGTGATGGCGCCGGCGAGTGGACCACGACGGTGGAGTTTGCCGGTGCCGAGGTCGGAAGGCGCGTGGCCCGTGGTCTGAAAAAGCGTCGTCACGAGCTCCGATTATCCGGTGCAAGGAAAGTTGGGTGTGGGAGAATTAGCAACCGATCGGCGCGAGAAAAGATTAAGGCCCCGTTTGGATGTTTTGTACAAATATAGACATGCAAGTTGTTTATTCCTGGATTTTATTGTGCACAAGAAAACCTGACATTCATTATCCGCTTGTAACATTCTGTTTGGATACAAGGTGTGGCATAGCTGTAAACTAAAGACTAAAGAGGCATATAGTGAGGAGATCCGCCAGTATGTGCTTTCGTGGGTGACGCTCTACCTGGTGGAGCCCCCGGCAGGGAGGTGAAGCGCGCCATGCTGCTCGCCCTCAAGCAGAGCAACTGCCAACTCAGCAATGGCATCGGTACCCTGCAAAAGCACCATCTGCTGGCATGGGCGTGCAGGCTTCTCAAGCTCACCGATCAGATCCTGGTGTGGCACATGGTGACCACGATCAGCGACTGGTCAGTGGCAGTCCGGCTGGCTGCGCCGCCACCAGCGATGAGCACCACAGGTTCACCGTGAAGAAGCTATCGGACAACTACTGCGCCTACCTGGTGGCCCTTCGTGCCGGAGATGCTGCCGGATGCCCAGGCCAGACCTGAGGAATAACGCCGCGCTGATCTTCGACTCGGCAGTGCAACAGGCGCGGGAGCACCTCGACAGCTGCCGTACCTGCAGGAAAGTGGATGCCGGACTTGAGGAGGAGAATGAAAAAAAGGGGCATAGGAGGAGCTCACCGTGACGGGGGAGAGGCGACGGGGTCGCCGGCCAGGAGAAGGGGCGCGAAGGGGGTCTTCGGCCTAGAGAAGGGTCGCTAATGGATCGCCGGCCTGGAGAAGGGGCGGATCTGCGCTCGGCACCACCGCCGCCAAGTTGCGCTCGACGGCTCCCGTGGAGACGAACGAGCGATCCAGCGACGACGCCCGAGCCCGATGTTTGTCGTTTCTTTTTCCAGGCCTCCGCAGCTGACCTTTTTTTCCGCCGGTTTTGGACCAATACGGGTGTAAAACAAATGGGCTCACGTGCCATCCAAACAACACTAGTTCATCTAGCCTGTAAAAAATTATAGACCTGTATTTTACACTGGTTTTCCAAACAGGCCCTAAGAGAATAAACCGAGGATTTCGGTGTCGGTTGTTTAATCGGTTCGGTGCTAGGATTGCCCAAGTTCCTCGCCTAGCTTCGACGCAACCGCCGTCGGCCTTTGCTCGGAGCTCACGCAGGCCCCGCCGTTGCAGGCTTGCAGCCGCACTACCACCGGCCATCGAGTCTGCCACCGGCCGCTCCTGTGACCCCGTCGAGCACCGCCGCAGCCGGAATGGCATGTCATGTGCGGCCGTCGATTCCAGCATCAATTAACATAATCGGTTTGGATCAAACTAGCTTCATAAAGTATAGCCATATGAAAACAAATCATTTTTCTTGGTAATCCTGCTGGTAATAATGCGTTCATATGAAGCAAACATCTTATAACGTGCGTCCACACAAGACATGGACAGCGGCCAAGTGCATATGAAAGCTCTACAAAATCCCTATGTTCCAGACCGCAACATGCTCATTCGAATTATAGTCCTAAATCTAAGATCCATGCACGGAGGCATTTTTCTTTATTCAACCTACAGTTCACGAGGATGTATTTAACAAGCCGATGTTACATGGCACTCAAATGTACTTATTTAACAAGTCGCTGATGATACATGGCACACATGTAGCTTGTTCCAACAGCAGTGCTATTAGGTTTTGTTGATCTGCTCTTGCTTCCATAAAGTGTGCCCAACAGCTATTCCAGCAGCAAATGCAGCTGCAATAGTGGCTAATAGCGGCTCTACGCACCATCTTGTTGCCGGTAGCTTGTTTTACCTTCTCATACCCCCCGTTTAAAATACTACTAAGGCGTGGGGCAGATCTTTCTTCTCATTAGTTGTTTATATAAAACAGAGTTCTGAAACAAAAAAAGAATCAAAATATTATCACAGAATTAGGATTGCGAAAGGATATAATCATGTTGAATGGACAACAAAGTAGATGAAAAACATCTTAAAACAGCCAGCAAACATTAATTGACAACAGACAGATCACAATAGAATTCGAGAGAAATGGAACAATACACATGTTTAATGGGCCCATAATTTAATTCAAGCAAGCAATAACAATGTTATCAACAGGTTACAAACATTTTATCTCGTGTCCACCTCATTTGATGAATTTTGTAAAAAAGTTCATTGTTCACCTGCTAATGTACATTAATCCTTAAATGAATCGAAGGGGAATAGGACAAATCGTGCCAAACTTTGTTTCACAACAATGTGACAAAAAAATCTTAAAGGATAAGGCTTTGCAGAGGTTAGAAAAACTATATAATAAAACATAGTCTCATCATTACTAGTTAACATTGAGGTGGTGGTGGTTAGTTCTACAAATCTATCTAGGTTTTATTCATGCATCAATTTGTGTTTGCTTCTATCTGCGCATAGAGAATACTGTGCACATAGCCTTGGTATCTTTATGGCTTAATATTCTGTCAAAAATTGTGTATGCACTTTTCCAGCTTGTATTTGTGAACAATAATGAAGCGCCCCACTTCCATATTGGGACTAAAATGTGCTTTATTACCGTTCCCAGGAGTTCGGTAATCACATTCTTACATCAGAGGGGTACAGATCCGCCCTAACGGGTCGGACAGCAAGGGGCGCAGCCCTGAAAAACTAAGCAGCGGAATATAAAACGTAGGCCCAAACTTCCACACGCCACGGTTGGGAAGCAGGTCGTAGCCCTTACTCGTCCACATACACGGTTATCTCATCTTCTTCACTGGAAAACAACAACAAAGCAAGGGTGAGTACATAAGTACTCCGCAAGCCCACCTTCCTCCATAGGGAGTTGGGGGAAGGCTAACACTACATGCAGGATATATCTGGAGCTCAGGATATTTGAGCATAAAAGCAATTATTTTGTATGCAGGGTTCAAGCTAGTTAGCAAGTTTTATTCTTTCTGAAAACAGGGTTTTTCCCAAAAAGGTTTGCCACTGGACTTACCGGTCCAATGTGGCTTATGACATTCCAGCCAACACATTTTCCACACTGGCATCCACTGCCATACCAAAAATACATTTTATCCCATCCAATCCCACATTTTATGAAAATATCTAGCTGAAGAACCAAGCCGTAACCCATCCATACCAGTGGACACGGACTATTCGAATAGATTTTACTACTGGCCAGAGTTGTACTATGACCCATGAGTTGGACTCAGCGACCATTTACCGTCGTAAAGGTCCGATTTCCAAACTAAGCCTTTGCCATCACTTCATCGTCTAGCAGTGCTTTAGGGATCCGGGCCACCGCGCCGCACCCTAGTGTCCCACGACACTCCCTCGGCCATAACCCCATCCCTTAGCCCTTGTGCGCCAACACGGCAGCTACTAGACTACCCATTCCGGCTCGGGCCTAGTCACTGCCTCATACAGAGCGGGTGGTTGTACTAAAAGAGTTAGGCAAGATGAAAATCAACTCGGTCCTTACAGAGCAAGGGTAGAACCTTTCCTCCTTTCCATAGCTTGACACCGCGAGCATCCACATACCCGGCCTTCTCCACGAAGTCCGGGACCTGGGGTAACCGCGAGTTGCAATTACCCGTTCATACCTTGCCCTTAAGATGGCTGTTTCGGCCGTGGCCGCATTCCGACAAGGTCGGTTGCCGGGGTTCTTCCCCATTTTCCAAAACACACCACACATCCATATTCCCACATCCATCATATTCCATATCCATAATCCCAACATAACATCAAGATTATGATAGATAATTAAATGAGCGATCCCACCTATGCGCGCTACATCTAAGATTGGCTTAGGTGGCTATATATTCTGCTGGGTTACCTTAGCAAGCAAAACATGCAAGTTTTTATGTGATTATCAGGCCAAGGGTTGTGTTTGCAAATATAGGAGATTTATGCATCAAGTGGGGATTCCAGTGGACTTGCCGATTGCTTTGTTGAGGCCGACGGTACATCAACGGCTGGAGGCGAGGGTACATCATCTGCCGAATACGCTGGCGCACCAACTGCTGGCCCATCATTTGCCGAGCCCGTTGGTACACCAACTGTTGGGCGCGATGGTGTGCCATCCACAGAGCGTGCTGGTATAGCATCTGCTGCAAACGCCGGTTGCTGGCTCGAGCATCTCGAAGGTCCTTGCGAGGGGTGTACCGATCAGAATCTCTGGTATAACCTACGCGCATAAACAGGGAAACACACAACACATCGAGGTATAACATAAGCTCAACACTGACTTTGGGTGTGGCGGAAATGAAAGGAGGTTTGGTGTTGGAATGCTATCAGGAGATATAGATTATCTGGGTGGTTGGAGTTTGTCGGAGCTTACCAGAGGTGTTGGTTCTGGTGGGTTGCGAAATGCAGCGGGTTGGGCTGCGAACTGCCGGCCACGCTGGCGGGCGCGGTAGCGGTCATTGCGGAAACGACATGGTAGCGGGCCTGGACGGCCAGGGCGGAAGCGAAATTGTCGAGATGGCGGCCGCATAAGGATGTCGTGATGGAAAGGTTTTTGTGAAATGAAGGGGTGAGACTCGATGAAATACAAGTGGCGATGATTTTCATATGATTTTCGGGATCGTCATCATCTGATTGGAAAGACCAAGACAGGAACCTTTTGGGTTTATAGAGAGTAGGAGAACAACGGCGTCAATCGCCAGGCTCACAAAATTTGTGAGGCCAGCGTGAGGCACTGACTGGGCGTAGGACGGCGTCATGGTGGCATGACGGCGTCTTCCGGCCAGGGAAAAGACTGTGGGAAGTGTATGGATGGATGGAGCTTGATTTTAGATGAATTTAGGCGCAAGAATCGCCTAAATCGGAGTTGAAACGGAGAAGATATGTAGTATTTAGTGGCTAGGGGGTAGATTTATTCACTGGCGGAAGTTCAGGGGGTAGATAGGGACTTTTCTTGGGAAACTATTGCTTTTGGCCCGCGGGAGATGGAACTTGGGCCGGGGTTGGCTTCCGGCCCGTTCGGCCTTCTGGCCCAACGCGCGCGGCGCGGCTGAATGGGCCGGCCCAGCGGGGCGGGGACGGCGCGGCGACGGCGTCGGCGTGGGGTCCACACGCCAGCGGCAGCGGGGGAAGGTGACGGCGTCAGAAGGGCGACGGCGCGTCGGCTCGGCCGAACCGGCGCGTCGCAGGTCGACCGCCGGCGGCGGGCGGCGGCGGTTTTCCGCTGTCCAGCCGGTTCCCGGGACGAGATCGGCGGCGCGACGATGAGACCGATGAGGCGAACCTCGTGACGGGGTCGGGGCGGGAGTTTGGTGGCCGGAGGTGAGGTTTCCACGGGGCGGCGGCGCGGGTGCGCGTCAGCGGTGGGGATGTATGCGCGACGGCGGCTCTGGTGGGAGGAGGAGAGGAGGCGGCGATGCGCCGGGGAGGTGGTGGGTGGCGGGGCGGAGCTTGTGCTGGCTTGAATCGAGCGGGGAGGCAGTAGTGGAGGGGATTTGGGCGGCGGCGTCGGGGAGCAGAGTGGAGGTGTCCGCGGCGTTCAGCGCCAGGTCGAATCGAGCCGGGGCTGTTCGCGGCGGAAGGAAGGAAGGAGGTGGCGAGGTGCCGAGGAGGTGGAGGGAGGCGGGACGGAGCTTGGGGAGTGAGCAATCGTGCTCCGGTGGCCGGTGGAGGGCGAATTTGGTGGCGGGGCGGCTCGGCGGGAGAGCGCGACGAGCTTGAGGAGGGGGGGAGAGTCCGCGGCGTGCAGCGCCTGGTTAAGCCAGGGGCCGGTTGCGGCGGTGAACTACGGCGAGGTTGGCGGGGTGGTGCGTGGCGGGGAGGGCTATTTATAGCCGTCGGAGGGGAGGCCGGGGCTCGACGCGGCGGTGCGTGGTGTGGAGAGGCACGGTGCACGTGGCGCGGAGATGCGGCAGGGCCGGGGCGGAACCGGCAGTGGCGCGGCGGGGCCGGAGCAGCGGGTGGGGCCAAGGCGCGGCGAGCGTCGCGACACGGCGGCGCTGGCGCGTCGCGCGGTGCGCGTCCGTCCAAGGAAGAAGAAGACGGGGGAGGGGGGGGACGCTGACGGGCGGGGCCCGCTTGGCAGCGATAGAGAGGGGGGTGGAAAGGAGTAGCTGGGCCGCGGCGGCGAGTGGGCCGCTCGGCCGGGGTGGCGGGCCGTGGGAGGGAAAGGGAGGGAGTTGGGCCGAGAGGGAGCTGGGCTGCGGCCCAAGCTGAGAGGGGGGAATTTCCTTTTCCTGATTTTGAATTTGGGAGGAATTTGGGAGGGATTTTGTGGAAAGAGTTCTAGAAGAGTTTGAAAGACATTTGGTGGGGGAATATCTTGGACTATTTTGGAGATTTTTGTTGAGCTCATATTATTCACATCGACAACAAGCAAGATTTTGAAAATTGGTTTTGAATTAGAGGAAGATTAGAAGAAAATTTCCGGCGCTAAATTTCGGGGTGTTACAAATAACTTAACTCACTATGTAGAATATAGAATTTTAATATTTAGTTGCTAGAGTTTGGTTTCAACACAAGGGCACTAAGATAATAATACACTAAAAGAACTAAATAGATTTTAACGCTTAAATTCAAAGAAACCTATGTGGATATAATAATCGATTACAAAGATGGCAAGCAGATGTAAACATAATAACCTAATAAAACAGAAAAGGGAGGTCAGACTTCAGAGGGTTAAAATAAGGCAATTCGTCGTAGAGCAGAGTTCCGGTGTTTATTTCCACTCTCATGGAACTTAAGAGAGAAAACGGGAAGTGGTTTCATACTAACCTGGGTACGTGAAGAAAGGAAGTATGGGAGCCTGCTGGAAATTGAATAATCTATATCATCCATGCGCTCATCCCACTTTTCAAGGGCATCAGGGTCATCGCTTGTTAAGAATAATATGTGTGCTCTTGTCTGCTTGAAGAAGCAGCTGCAGGAGCTTAGGCTCCTTGTATCCTAGGTGGCCTGTTGGCCGTAGCTAGTGGAGTAGTAGAGGCATGGCTATGCAGCCATTTGTACCTGCCTCACCTAATCAGGAATGGCTATAGTGCCATGTATTGGGCTGCCGAGTAGTGGCAGCAGTAGTAGTTGGCTTTGAGCCATACTGTACAGTACATCTACTTTTCCAAGTATGTAAAGAACTCCAAGGAAGTAATGGAAGGCAGTTCATTCACAGAACTCATTCTCTCTTCTTCCTCTTCACCGTGTTCATCAGTGTGTGCGTGTTGTGGCTGAGCAGAGTGTGGGCGAGGCACTGATAGTGCTAACAGTGGCATCAGAGCCTGGGCTAGAGCTTCGGTTCCTGAGGCATGTCGCGTGTGACGAGGTCCCAGTCTCCTGGACGCAGGGAGCGGCGAGGCTCCACCTCGCCGGGGCGCAGCAGCGGTGGCGGAGGCGGCACCCTGGTCATCCAGAAGACGGTGCGGGACGTCGGAGGCAGTGCACCCTACCCTATGCTCACCCGTACCAACTACGACAACTGGGTGGTGATGATGAAGGTTATGATGGAGGCGCGCGGGCTGTGGGAGGCGGTCAACACCTACAACGCTGAGGATCAGTGGGCGATGGAGGCGATCCTCCGAGCGGTCCCTCTGGAGATGCACCAATCCTTGGGGGCAAAGGCGACGGCGAAGGAGGCCTGGGACAGCCTTAAGAAGCTGCGCACCAGCTCCGGGCTGGTGAAGCGGGCGAGGATCCAGAAGATGCGGCGGGAGTTCGAGCTCCTGGAGTTCAAGGAAGGGGAAAGATTGTATAAAATGAGGAGCTTCTCAATCGTGTAAATTTTCAGGTTGTGAGTTGCTTCCTTCATGCCATAAAGTGACAGATGAAGTGGAAATATAATCACGCTGTGCTTACAAAAGGCAGATAGCTAATACTTCTTTGGTCCTGTCCATTTTACTGTTAAGTGTGAAGGCAGTGGCCGGGGTTGGCTTCCGGCCCGTTCGGCCTTCTGGCCCAACGCGCGCGGCGCGGCTGAATGGGCCGGCCCAGCGGGCGGGGACGGCGCGGCGACGGCGTCGGCGTGGGGTCCACACGCCAGCGGCAGCGGGGGAAGGTGACGGCGTCAGAAGGGCGACGGCGCGTCGGCTCGGCCGAACCGGCGCGTCGCAGGTGGACCGCCGGCGGCGGGCGGCGGCGGTTTTCCGCTGTCCAGCCGGTTCCCGGGACGAGATCGGCGGCGCGACGATGAGACCGATGAGGCGAACCTCGTGACGGGGTCGGGGCGGGAGTTTGGTGGCCGGAGGTGAGGTTTCCACGGGGCGGCGGCGCGGGTGCGCGTCAGCGGTGGGGATGTATGCGCGACGGCGGCTCTGGTGGGAGGAGGAGAGGAGGCGGCGATGCGCCGGGGAGGTGGTGGGTGGCGGGGCGGAGCTTGTGCTGGCTTGAATCGAGCGGGGAGGCAGTAGTGGAGGGGGATTTGGGCGGCGGCGTCGGGGAGCAGAGTGGAGGTGTCCGCGGCGTTCAGCGCCCGGGTCGAATCGAGCCGGGGGCTGTTCGCGGCGGAAGGGAAGGAAGGAGGTGGCGAGGTGCCGAGGAGGTGGAGGGAGGCGGGACGGAGCTTGGGGAGTGAGCAATCGTGCTCCGGTGGCCGGTGGAGGGCGAATTTGGTGGCGGGGCGGCTCGGCGGGAGAGCGCGACGAGCTTGAGGAGGGGGGGAGAGTCCGCGGCGTGCAGCGCCTGGTTAAGCCAGGGGCCGGTTGCGGCGGTGAACTACGGCGAGGTTGGCGGGGTGGTGCGTGGCGGGGAGGGCTATTTATAGCCGTCGGAGGGAGGCCGGGCCTGACGCGGCGGTGCGTGGTGTGGAGAGGCACGGTGCACGTGGCGCGGAGATGCGGCAGGGCCGGGGCGGAACCGGCAGTGGCGCGGCGGGGCCGGAGCAGCGGGTGGGGCCCGCTTGGCAGCGATAGAGAGGGGGTGGAAAGGAGTAGCTGGGCCGCGGCGGCTAGTGGGCCGCTCGGCCGGGGTGGCGGGCCGTGGGAGGGAAAGGGAGGGAGTTGGGCCGAGAGGGAGCTGGGCTGCGGCCCAAGCTGAGAGGTGGGGAATTTCCTTTCCTGATTTTGAATTTGGGAGGAATTTGGGAGGATTTTGTGGAAAGAGTTCTAGAAGAGTTTGAAAGACATTTGGTGGGGAATATCTTGGACTATTTTGGAGATTTTGTTGAGCTCATATTATTCACATCGACAACAAGCAAGATTTTGAAAATTGGTTTTGAATTAGAGGAAGATTAGAAGAAAATTTCCGGCGCTAAATTTCGGGGTGTTACAAATAACTTAACTCACTATGTAGAATATAGAATTTTAATATTTAGTTGCTAGAGTTTGGTTTCAACACAAGGGCACTAAGATAATAATACACTAAAAGAACTAAATAGATTTTAACGCTTAAATTCAAAGAAACCTATGTGGATATAATAATCGATTACAAAGATGGCAAGCAGATGTAAACATAATAACCTAATAAAACAGAAAAGGGAGGTCAGACTTCAGAGGGTTAAAATAAGGCAATTCGTCGTAGAGCAGAGTTCCGGTGTTTATTTCCACTCTCATGGAACTTAAGAGAGAAAACGGGAAGTGGTTTCATACTAACCTGGGTACGTGAAGAAAGGAAGTATGGGAGCCTGCTGGAAATTGAATAATCTATATCATCCATGCACTCATCCCACTTTTCAAGGGCATCAGGGTCATCGCTTGTTAAGAATAATATGTGTGCTCTTGTCTGCTTGAAGAAGCAGCTGCAGGAGCTTAGGCTCCTTGTATCCTAGGTGGCCTGTTGGCCGTAGCTAGTGGAGTAGTAGAGGCATGGCTATGCAGCCATTTGTACCTGCCTCACCTAATCAGGAATGGCTATAGTGCCATGTATTGGGCTGCCAAGTAGTGGCAGCAGTAGTAGTTGGCTTTGAGCCATACTGTACAGTACATCTACTTTTCCAAGTATGTAAAGAACTCCAAGGAAGTAATGGAAGGCAGTTCATTCACAGAACTCATTCTCTCTTCTTCCTCTTCACCGTGTTCATCAGTGTGTGCGTGTTGTGGCTGAGCAGAGTGTGGGCGAGGCACTGATAGTGCTAACAGTGGCATCAGAGCCTGGGCTAGAGCTTCGGTTCCTGAGGCATGTCGCGTGTGACGAGGTCCCAGTCTCCTGGACGCAGGGAGCGGCGAGGCTCCACCTCGCCGGGGCGCAGCAGCGGTGGCGGAGGCGGCACCCTGGTCATCCAGAAGACGGTGCGGGACGTCGGAGGCAGTGCACCCTACCCTATGCTCACCCGTACCAACTACGACAACTGGGTGGTGATGATGAAGGTTATGATGGAGGCGCGCGGGCTGTGGGAGGCGGTCAACACCTACAACGCTGAGGATCAGTGGGCGATGGAGGCGATCCTCCGAGCAGTCCCTCTGGAGATGCACCAATCCTTGGGGGCAAAGGCGACGGCGAAGGAGGCCTGGGACAGCCTTAAGAAGCTGCGCACCAGCTCCGGGCTGGTGAAGCGGGCGAGGATCCAGAAGATGCGGCGGGAGTTCGAGCTCCTGGAGTTCAAGGAAGGCGAAGCGGGGGTGGTCCTTCGCGCGAGGGACAAGCCCGCGTCCAGCGCGCCCCTGGCCGTACGTGTGTCCCGGTGGCGCCGTCCGATCCAGCTAGCCGCCCGCACTGCCCAGCGAGGCGCCTGGCTCACATATGATGGGCTCGGCTCTGCAACGTCCGCCTCGGCTCACCAATCCTCGCGCACTAGCTGAAGCTCCCCTTCCCCGATTCTCCCCCCACCACACGAGATTTCCCTGATTCCCCTGTGGTTCCTCTCCCCAAATTAGGGTGTTCCACCGCGCGCTCTCCCCGATTCCCCACCGTGCGAGCTCGTCGAGGGCCTCATCGACGCTGACAAGAGCGCGGCCGAGAAGTCCTAGCGGTGCTCTCGTAGTCTCGTCGGAGGACGGCCGCGCTGGGCCACGTGCTCGCCGTGCCCGTCCTCGTCAAGAAGATGTGGTAGCGAGGAGGAGGACGACGCGGCGACGAGGTGCCTGACTGAGGCGCGGCTCGTTCTAGAAGCTACTGCTTCTCCTGCAGATTGGGTGCAGGGACACGACCAAAGAGGCCACCGAGCTGCTCAAGATGCGTGTTCCTGAAGATGCTGCTGCCTGCCTGCCTCTGTCCTACAGTGCCGAGGAGATTATGTTTTTTTTTTGCAGCCATTTGGATGAAAATTTCAGATTGTATGAAATTGTTCAGATTGTATACATGTATACTGTAATTGCTCAAGAGCGACCTGTAATTGCTCATGCTCTTGATGCACTGGTGTGAATTTTCAGAATGTATGAAGGCAGTGAACATAGATTGTATACGTGACATTTAATTTCTCATACTATTGATGCGCTGGTTTAAATTTTCAGATTGTATAAAATGAGGAGCTTCTCAATCGTGTAAATTTTCAGGTTGTGAGTTGCTTCCTTCATGCCATAAAGTGACAGATGAAGTGGAAATATAATCACGCTGTGCTTACAAAAGGCAGATAGCTAATACTTCTTTGGTCCTGTCCATTTTTACTGTTAAGTGTGAAGGCAGTGAACATAGATGAAACAAATAACTTCTGCTCTTTCATTCCAGTGTATTGGCCTAATTATGCAAGCCAAACTTGATTGCCTCAGACTGTAACCTTCAGCAAGATGATACTTACAAACTACAAACATAAACAGTAATTAAACCTCCAGTTTAATATTGGCAGTACTTCGTATAAGCTGAAGTGCAAAAGCTGAAGATGAACAATGCAATAGCTGAAAAGATATTGCTAAAGTGTTGTTTCCAGGACAGATTAATGTAAGGACAATTGATGTTTCCAGAACAGAGTTTTACAAGCTCATACAAGGACAATTGTACAATTAAATCTCTTTGTCCTGGGAATAAGTCCCTATGCTCTTCATATGGCAGTAAACCAATGGACTAATGATCTGAGAAAAGAAATTATGTGTTCTTCCTATAGAAGCATCACATATGATCAAATTTTTTTGTTGCTTCGGCAATGTTATGTTGATTTATTTCTATGACTTTGCTTGAACCTGAAAAAATAAACAAAAATATAATGTGGTCATTGAGCTTTTATAGAAGCATCACTGACATAATACTTTTTTTACAATCTTTACCTTCTAGATTAGAAGTCATTGAGTTTAAAAGTTCCATTGCAGATCCATATGAACATGGTTCATACGAAGGAATTTGTGGTACCTACAAAACAGTAAT
>CM070535.1:24280070-24285070 GCA_036346415.1 Raddia guianensis
GGCCCCGAGAGGGCGTTCGGTCCATCCTCGGCCAAGACGCTGGCGGCCCGCTCTCGCCGCGGGAGCAGCTCGAGCAATCCGCCGGCAGTCGACGGGTTCGAGGCCGGAACCCCCGAGCCCAACCCTCAGAGCCAATCCTTTTCCCGAAGTTACGGATCCGTTTTGCCGACTTCCCTTGCCTACATTGTTCCATTGGCCGAGGTCGTTCACCTTGAGACTGATGCGGTTATGAGTACGACCGGCGTGGGCGATTTCGGTCCTCCGGATTTTCATGGGCCAGCGCGCGACCGACACCACATGACGTGCGGTGCTCTTCCGACCATCGGACCCTACCTCCTACCGAACTGCTTCGGTGGTTGGCGGGCCGTTAAGCAGAAAAGATAACTCTTCCCGAGGCCCCCGCCGGCGTCTCCGGTATTTGTATTTCCTTTATTCATTATTCATTAAGCAGAAAAGAGCCTCGGTTGCCCGTCAGGTATACTTGTATTTCCTTTATTCATTATTCATCTTCCACCCAGAGTCCAGAAAATTGCCCCACAAAAAGATTTGAGTTCGCCGTCATATCCATCGTCCAAGCCACTTTGTGCCCTTCGCGATTTCGTTTTCAGTTTCGCGTTGTTGAATTTGTGTCCATTATGATCGTCTTGTTGCTGGTTTAGATTAAGTTCTTAAGTTAGCGTCAAGTTCATCAGCTGTGTTGAAGAAATCTCATCGAACCCGAGCAAATCAGGAACTCGTGTTGAATCAGTTCGGATTTATTTCCAATCTGTTAGTCCCGAGTTGATATGTCCTTCATCCGAACTCCAGATTGAACAAATTCGGGGTCTAAAATATAGCACAGAAAAAGTTCTACAACTTTGTCCATTGTGAGAAGTTCCAGAAACGCCGTTTTCCTGCCCAAAATCGCATTTTAAGTCAATCTATCTTGTCTCGGTTTTTTTTTCTGAGCAGTCTGTATTGCGGGGTCCATATCTCCTAGATCCATTATCCAAAATTGATGTTACATATATGAAAATTGATCAGAAGAGAGGATCTACAACTTTGTTGTTGTGAGTTTTTGTGTTTGAGGCCTCTAAAAACACGAAAACAGCATAGGAAATTTCCGTATTAGTAGATCTGTTTTTCCAGCATAAGAAAATTGAGTGTTTGGGTGTATATCTTGTAATTTCTCATGTGCGGCACTATTGATATTTGAAAGAAAAAGTGAAAAAGGCAAGTGCACAAAAAGAAGCCGCACAAAGAAAAAAATAGAAAAGATAAAAAAAACAAGGAAAAGAAAGAAAGAAAGAAGTCAGAAGTGCTTGCATTCTTTGTATCCAAAGTGTTGTGTTATTTGTTTTACTTGCTTGAGTTAGGTCTAAGGACGGGTTTAGGCCAGCAACTTTGACAAGTACTTTGGATATTTATTCAGCTTTGCTAATCTGATTTCGATAATTACATATTTCTTACTACTATATTTTGCCTATCCAAGCTCCACATACTTCTAATCAGTTCTGGTTTGAACTTGCAATCGTTTCGCTCACACTCGTTCGGTATCATGAACCAGCTACCGGTTGTACCTCCTGCAGCATTGGTAAGAACACTTGTAAGAGCGTGGTAAGATGTTTGAGAGCGTGTGATTCCACCTTCTACCACCTAGTAGTTGATAGGGATAATACTCTTGTGTTATTTTCTGTTTTCTACTAACAATGGCAGGATCATCGATCGAAAATCAAAACGATACTAAGCTTGTTCGTCACAAGGAGCGGCTAGACTTATTGAAGGAGTTGAAAGTCTTGATCAACAATTACGGTCGAAACATTAATAATACACAAGAGTGGTTGGAAGAAAAACACTCCACTAACACTACATCTGCTTCCACCGACCAAGGTAAAACTCTAATGTCCCTTCCTTCTTATAATGGAATTGGTGCTACTGCTTATATTGATTGGGAAATAACGATAGATAAAATATTTTCACAATATAAAATCTGTGACAAACGAAAAATTAATGCTGCCACTAGTGCTTTTACTCGTTGTGCATCAATTTGGTGGAATGATTTTTGTAAATATAAGAAGGTACCTTAAACATGGAGAGATATGAAACGATATTTGAGAGATGAATTTGTTCCCGCATATCATTATAAAAATTTAATTAATGAATTACAAGGTTTACAACAATGTGGTAGGACTGTTAAAGCTTACTATAAAAAATTTGATACATTGTTGTTGCGTTGTGGTTTAGAGGAAACCGAGGAAGCTAAGGAAATTAAATTCTTAGCAGGACTTGATAAAAAAAATTCAGAATGTTCTTGTTGATAAAGAATATGATTCTCTCTCTAGTTTGTTTAAACTTGCTTGTGAGATTGAAATTAAAATTGCACATGAAAGATAAATCTCTCTGGAAGAACGACCTCTTGTCGTGCCTCCACTCGTGACTAACATTTTGTAGGGCAATGAGAATAATCAAGAGAAGGATAAGCAAGATTTGACCACGAATGATAACAAGGAGAATAAAGAGATACAGGACGTTTCACCCCTGCTTTCAACGCCTACAACTAAAGATGTACCTACATTAGCTGAGGAGGAAAATAAAGGTAATGAAAAGGTACAATACTCACTCAAAAGAAGAACGATGTTGATGTGCTGAAACTTTCCACAAATCATGATATGTTAGGGCAACAAATTGTGGAACCCATTGCTGATTTACCTTTGTCACAAGATGATTTGCTCGATGTTTCTTGTGATAAAGAAGAGTTGTGCGATAAATCTTCACTTATATCTATGCCACAACTAGTGAATAAACATGTTACTGTTACTTCAGAATCAAACACTTGTGCTCAAAATAAACATGTTGTTCACGTTGTTAACGAAAAAGATGAGCTGAAATTGTTGTCTTCTTTAAATGTTCTGGGTTATATTGAATTTGATGTTCTATGTGATCTAGACAATTTAGAGAAGCTTTTTGATCAATACAATTTGCCTTGGTTATCTAGAAACACTTTTTATGGTATAGGCAAATATAATGATAATGAAAAGTACATGGTTAATCGAGTGTACATTTGCTCCAATATGAATTTTTCTTATGATGTACAACCATGTGATCAGTTAGAGAGCTACATTATCAATAATCAGGAGACATCAAGTGCCTCTAGATTTGTTTTGAAAATACAAGAAAAATTTCAAGAAGGGGAGGATGTGGATCCTAATCGATGTGATTCTGACAAATTGATTGCAAATGATATGCTTGTTGCTTTGCCTATTTTTGGAGCTAATCTTTTATAGACAAACAAGGATGAGTCGAGGACGACTCACAATCAAGAAAGGGAGGATGATGTGACCATGTCCATCATTGATATGACCAACACTACGTCAGTGTGGTGGTCATCAATATTTTCGTCGACTACTTCGCCAAAGATGGACGCCGATTTAGTCTTCGATCGACTATTTCATCTTCGGCCTCTTCATCTACGACGAGTTGGCAACACTTCACGGCATCTTCTACATCATCTACATCAACTATGGTGCCATCATCAACTATATGGCATCATCGACCTGCACCATGGCCAGGACGCGTGCACAACCGACAATCTCATCATGCTGGTATTGCGTTGTCGCCGCCAGCAATTCGGCCTCCACCGTGGCCGCCTCCCCAAGCACAAGACGTATTCAATAAAGGCTCATCTCCACCTCTTCGGCACCCTCTGGTCCCACAAGTCATGTCCTTGCAAGGCCGGCTCATGAACCGGCTCAAGAAAGAGCCCAAGTTGTCCACGAGTCCGGTTCGGTCAATTTCGTGCACTCAACTTAAAACGGATGCCTCGGCCTCATACGGACTCCGTTTTGAATGTTCTTGGTATGCAAGGATAAGCCCTCGACGAGATCTTTCCAACGGATCCAGTCCCACGTCCAAATTCATTATGGATCAGCAGGAATCGTCAAAACAATATTGCGACCAGAATCTGCCGATCTCGCTTGGGCGTCAAGGCCGCTTCCACTTTGGGGCCCATGGCCCATGTACCCTAGGGGCTGCGCCCCAAACCCTAGCCGTCGCTATAAATTCAGTAGCCATCGCTAGTTTAGACTTGGGTTTTGCTTAGATTATTCTGCCGTCGCAGTTTCGCCGTGTATCGGTTTGCTGAACCCCAACTTTGTGTGCTTATTCGGTAATCTGTAATATTGAGATTGCATCTACCGTGTTCTTGCTCGTGTTCTCGATTCGCTTGCAGGAATTAACCTTCGTGGTGAGGTCAACCGTGTCTTGGCGTGGTTGATAACGAACGGAGACAGTGGTGTAGCGATTGCAGGCCTAGATCTAATCTGATTGGAAGTCGGATCGTCAACGTCGAGTTCTCCACCAATCGTGTTTACCCATACCTGTCGGAAGATCAGGACCTCGTCCCCATCATAACGTCGCCGTCAACCGCCACGTCCCGGCTCGGGAAATCTTAACCCGATTCCCTTTCGGGCAACGCGCGAGATCGCGCTGTCTGCCGGGGTTACCCCGTCCCTTAGGATCGGCTTACCCATTTGCAAGTGCCGTTCACATGGAACCTTTCTCCTCTTCGGCCTTCAAAGTTCTCATTTGAATATTTGCTACTACCACCAAGATCTGCACCGACGGCCGCTCCGCCTGGCTCAAGGCTTGGTTTTTATGGGCGACCGCCGCGCCCTCCTACTCATCGGGGCATGGCGCTCGCCCAGATGGCCGGGTGTGGGTCGCGCGCTTCAGCGCCATCCATTTTCGGGGCTAGTTGATTCGGCAGGTGAGTTGTTACACACTCCTTAGCGGATTTCGACTTCCATGACCACCGTCCTGCTGTCTTAATCGACCAACACCCTTTGTGGGTTCTAGGTTAGCGCGCAGTTAGGCACCGTAACCCGGCTTCCGGTTCATCCCGCATCGCCAGTTCTGCTTACCAAAAATGGCCCACTTGGAGCTCCCGATCTCGTGGCGCGGCTCACCGGAGCAGCCGCGCCGTCCTACCTATTTAAAGTTTGAGAATAGGTCGAGGGCGTTGC